>CM075478.1:4600000-5187500 GCA_037950665.1 Hypophthalmichthys nobilis | reverse complement strand
TTAATATAAATAACGTGAATTCATCCAGTTGTCCTGAAATACATGTGGCCGGTGAAGTTGGAGAACAATAGAGTGAGTAAAGCTTAGTTTCTTACACAATGTGTAACTGATATGAATAAACGTCGGCAAATTATATTTGAATGGATTGTTATTGCTGCTTCCATAGACATCAGTGTGCATTTCATTGGATGTTGCATCGCGACACGTGACACCACAGGATATCGAGTCGGCCGACAGCTTCAGATATTTAGCATGCTAGATATTTGTCTGCCGTCTGCGAAGTGTCGGCGACGAGGCAACGAGCCTCTTTGATGCGTCCTTGAGTAGTTCACACATAAAGATTGGCGAATGCCGATCACTCGCTGATTTTTCCCCGATCACAACCCAACCTGTCGGTGAGCTCGTTAACTTGCAAATCGGGCTTAAAATCCTGTAGTGTAAACTTGGCGTTAGATAGATAGATAGATAGACAGACAGACAGACAGACAGTCAATGTAAAGGCATTTGGAGTATCTCAAATGTCACTAGTTAACAAAGACAGCCTCTGTTTCTCTGGTGGTTAATCATTACTTTTTTATTGTCGGTTAGGTCCTTGTTCCAGGGAACACCCACACTGCCCTGCTGCAGCAGCTGGAATCAGACACACCGTACTCTGTGAGTGTGGTGGCCCTGTATGCTGACGGAGAGGGCTCCTCAGTGTCTGATAATGGAAAAACATGTGAGTCTGAGCGCAAACTTGATCTGTAGCCCTTTGTTATGTGTTATGGCTCATTCTCAGGACACAGTGCCATTTGTGCAGTGAAATGTCAGGATTTATATTTATTTATTATTTAATCATTTCAGTTGCAAAGGTAGCTGCTGAAATTTCAGGAAATCTAATTTTCCAACTTTCCCAACAAGTAAATCAATTTGTTATCAGATTTATCATTAAAATGTCCGATGTCCAATTCTTGAGCTATTACCCCCAATCCTAACACAATACAGTATTTCAACTCCATCACATGGCTTTACAAACGAATGCTATTGCACCACCCTACACTTGTGCCAAAACATTTCTGCAAAAAAATGATCACAAAGACTTTTCCCATGACAGAGAACTATTGAGCTCTTTGAGGCATGTGTAAGTTCAGGATGATTGTTAATTATATTAGTAGTAATTCATAGTGGCACAGATAGCACACAAATGGGCCAGTTTCTTGAGAATGACCCTCTTGTCTTCCAAAAGCATGATTTTGAGAGAATTTCCATTCCTTTGATTGCAGTGCCCCGCAGCGGCCCCAGGAACCTGCGGGTGTATGATCCGACCACCAGCACGCTGTCCGTGACCTGGGAGCACGCAGAAGGTCCTGTGCTGCAGTACCGCATTGGCTATGCACCCACCACTGGAGATCCCATCGAGGAATTTGTACGTGGAGTTGAATTTTATTATGAAGGACATAATCATGCAAAATGTCATGCAGCTGCATATGTTAACATCAGATATTTATAATCATGATTTTATGAGCTTGTGGACATTATTTGACTGATTGTATGTTAGAAAGATGATCTTGTCCTGATGTTTTTCACATAGACAAGTGTGCCTGGAAACAGAAACTCTGTCATCTTGCAAAACCTGCAGCCAGACACTCCTTACAACATCAACGTAGAGGCCATTTATCAAGATGGCCCTGGAGGACGTCTCTCTGGAGATGGAAGAACAAGTAAGGATGGTTACACAATCACATATCACAGCTTTAGATAGATAGATAGACAGACAGACAGACAGACAGATAGATAGATAGATAGATAGATAGATAGATAGATAGACAGACAGATGGATAGATAGATAGATAAATAGACAGACAGACAGACAGATAGATAGATAGATAGATAGATAGATAGATAGATAGATAGATAGATAGATAGACAGACAGACAGACAGACAGACAGATAGATAGATAGATAGATAGATAGATAGATAGATAGATAGACAGACAGACAGATGGATAGATAGATAGATAAATAGACAGACAGACAGACAGACAGACAGATAGAAAGATAGACAGACAGATAGTCAGGCAGACAGACAGACAGACAGACAGACAGACAGATAGATAGATAGATAGATAGATAGATAGATAGATAGATAGATAGATAGATAGATAGACAGACAGACAGATAGATAGATAGATAGATAGATAGATAGACAGACAGATGGATAGATAGATAGATAAATAGACAGACAGACAGACAGACAGATAGATAGATAGATAGATAAATAGACAGACAGACAGACAGATAGAAAGATAGACAGACAGATAGTCAGGCAGACAGACAGACAGATAGACAGACAGACAGATAGACAGATAGTCAGGCAGACAGACAGACAGACAGATAGATAGATAGATAGATAGATAGATAGATAGATAGATAGATAGATAGATAGATAGATAGATAGATAGATTGATACAGACAGGCAGACAGATAGTCAGGCAGACAGACAGACAGATAGATAGATAGATAGATAGATAGATAGATAGATAGATAGACACAGACAGGCAGACAGACAGATAGACAGGCAGACAGATAGTCAGACAGACAGACAGATAGATAGGTAGACACAGACAGACAGATAGTCAGGCAGACAGACAGACAGACAGATAGATAGGTAGACACAGACAGACAGATAGTCAGGCAGACAGACAGACAGACAGATAGATAGATAGATAGATAGGTAGACACAGACAGACAGACAGATAGATAGATAGATAGACACAGACAGACAGACAGACAGATAGATAGATAGATAGATAGACACAGACAGACAGATAGATAGATAGATAGATAGATAGATAGATAGATAGATAGATAGATAGATAGACAGACAGACAGACAGACAGACAGATAGATAGATAGATAGATAGATAGATAGATAGGTAGACACAGACAGACAGACAGACAGACAGATAGATAGATAGATAGATAGACACAGACAGACAGACAGACAGATAGATAGATAGATAGATAGATAGATAGATGCTGTTTCATATAAATACACACTGGAAAAATGTTTTGGCTCACATTTAATGTTTCTTTGGCATCCCTCCATCAGTGGGTCTCCTGGAGCCTCGTAACCTGCGTGTTTCCGATGAGTGGTACACTCGTTTCCGTGTGTCTTGGGATCCTGCACCTGCGCGGGTCAACGGTTATAAGCTGGTCTATACACCAGTGGGTAAGAGATTTTTAGATTATTTTAGCATGCTGTCATTATCTAGACATCATGTTGTAGATCAAACTGTGACACAAGTTCTGTTTTGCGTGTTGTTCCAGGCACGGATAACACCATGGAAGTGTTTGTTGGAGACGTTACTACACACAACCTGCACAACCTCCAGCCTGGCACTACATACGACCTGAAGGTTTACGCTCAGTATGACTCAGGCGTCAGTGGAGCTCTGGTCGGACAGGGAACCACCTGTACGTGCTTGTTCCTTTGACTGAGAACTTTTATGGACATGTTACGAGATTGTTTTGAAATACTTGTCTAAACTGTTGAATGCTGTTTACCGTTGCAGTGTATCTCAATGTGACTGACCTTACCACATATAACGTCGGCTATGACTCATTCTGCATCAGATGGACTCCTCATCGGGCGGCAACCTCTTACAGGCTCAGAGTCAATCCTTTCAATCGTAAGGGCAAAGTCTCTAAACAAAAATGCTGCATTTTGTTCACATTCTACCTACAGTACAGAAGTTATACAGTTTCAATAGTCCACTTTAGACATTCTACTAACTATAAGTACAACTACAACTCTCATTAGAGTATTAGTAGACTGTTGGGATTTGGTTAGTAAAATAAGTTGACATGTACTTGGAAAGTTTCTTACAGTCAGTAGAATGTATGTTGGGAGCATCAAAATGAAGCGTTAGCAGATATTAAGCAGACAGTCTACTGATACTCTAATGACTGCTAGTTGACATGTAGTTGAAAACTTACTTTAGTTAGTAGAATGTCTTGTCTGAAGTGCACTATTGAAATAAATTGTTACTATTTGTTAAACCTCACATTGCTCATCTTCTCTGTCACCATTAGCGTCTAACCGTGGAGCTCAGGAGGTCACTATCACTGCTGCTGAGAGAGAGTACTGTTTTGACGGTTTGACTCCAGACGCACTGTACAACGCCACAGTCTACACGCAGACCCCCAACCAGGAGGGGCCAGGAGTCAGTGTCAAAGAGCGCACATGTAAGTCATGACGCCTTCAGAAGAATTCAGTCCCATGGCTCTGTTCTCAGTGCACTCACGGTGTCTGCTTTCTTCACTCTGTAGTGGTGAAGCCCACCGTAGCCCCAACACTGCCTCCGACTCCTCCGCCACCACCCACCATCCCTGACGCGCTCGAGGGTAAATACATTGCAGAAAGATTACAATATACTTTTTATCTTTATTTTTATATATTAATGCAGATAATCTCACAGGTTGAATTTGTTATGTTTTATTCGCAACTGTTCAAAAGTTTGGGGCCAGTAAGTTTTTTTTTTTAAGAAATTAATACTTTTATTCAGCAAGGATGCTTTAAATTGATCAAAAGTGATGGTAAGGTAAAGACATTTACAAGATTTATAAGATTTATTAGATTTATATTTAAAATAAATGCTGTTCTTTTGAACCTTCTATTTTCCAAATAATCCTAAAACATTATCAAGGTTTCCACAAAAATATGAAGCAGCACAACTGTTTTCAACATTGATAATAATAAGAAATGTTTCTTGAGCAGGAAATCAGCATATTAGAATGATTTCTGAAGGATCATGTGACACTGAAGACTGGAGTAATGATGCTGAAAATTCAGCTTTGATCACAGGAAGTAAATATAACTAAATATATTACAATAGAAAATAGTTATTTTAAATTGTAATAATATTTCACAATATTGCTGTTTTACTTTATTTTTAAATAAAATAAATGCGACCCGTGCTGGCAAAATGAGTCGCAATGAGCACATTTTCAAAAATGAGTTATTGTTATTGTTGGAATATCTATTTTGTTATTGTTGGAATTCCTCTTGTGCGGTGAGGAAGCGAGAAGCGAGAGGAGAAAAAGGGCATTTTTCATGGTCAAAGGTAAGGTACTCCTCTCAGAAAACATACAAATAGAGATACTTTTAGATGTTTAATTGCTATTTGGAGCATTGGGATCGCTAGGCAAGGGCTTAATGAACTCATTTTTGTGAAAAAAGAGTCTTAATGCATTTTGATTCTGTTCCATGATACTCTGAAATCATGCCTTTGCCCAACTACTGTACTGGCATGTTCTTCAGAATTACCTTTCTGGCCAGTTCACATTCATTGCTTCCAAGCTTTGCATCTTCCAAGCAGTATAATCCTCTGAAACTAAAACTGATGTAAACAGTCTCAATAGAGCTGAATGGAATTTTAGGTCCAGTAAACAAATGCTTAAAATAACTCATAGTGTTTATGCAGTCACTGAAAGTTCAGTTATGGAAACACAACTAGAATAATAATTATTAGATATAAAAAAAAAAAGAATTACATAATAAAAACTTTGACATTCCGATAAATAGATAGATAGATAGATAGACAGACTTCATCACAGCTAAAAGTACATTCAGCAGGAATGATATGTTTTATTACTATACCTCATTACACTTTGTTTTGTTATTCCAGTGTGCAAAGGTGCCAAAGCTGACCTGGTGTTCCTGATCGATGGCTCGTGGAGCATTGGAGACGAAAGCTTTACTAAAGTCCGTCAGTTTGTCTTCAGCATGATTGGAGCATTTGATGTCATCAGCCATGAGGGCATGCAGGTAACTGACCCGTCTGAAGTCATGTGACTGAGTGCATGTGCACGACTCCCTGACTGTGCTGTGATTCATTTGGTGTTTTCTCTCATTCTGTGAAAACAGGTGTCTTTTGTGCAGTACAGCGATGATGCTAAAACTGAATTCAAACTGAACACCTACCACGACAAGGGAATGGTTCTGTCCGCCCTTCAGATGGTCAATTATAGAGGAGGAAACACCAAAACAGGTTTGTGATACATTGAGCACATTTACATACACACCAATACTCTGATAACTCCCAAAAATTAGCTTATTGAATTAACCCGTTGTCTCTTTTTACACGCAAACCAATAACCCAGCAACGTGAGTAAACCGTGTTTATATGACTTTATTAAAGAATGAGGTTATTTCCCAGTAGTGACGTCATGTTCCTGACTCCAAGTAGTCTATTCTATTTGTTATGTGAGATGTGATGTTTAATAAATAAGCAGTGTTTTGACTGTACCATGAGATGGGAACACATTTATAAAATTTCATGGGTCAAGAAAGAGTCAGAGTTTGCAGTCTGGATGTGCTTAAATCTGCAGTAAGGGCTCTTTCCTGTCACATTTCACATATGCGCACTTCAATAAGATGACAGAAAGCAGGTTGATGCATTTACATGCTGGGCAAAATCAGTGTAAGAGGCAAAAATCTAGCTGTGACGACTGATTTGTGCTTAAGCCATTTATGACCTTACTCCAATAAAGGAAAACGGGTAAACACGTTTACATGATCACATGCATTGTCAACCATAAGCATAATCGGTTAAGAACGTGCATGTAAACACACTCATTGCCTCTTAGGTTTCAGCTTTCTGATTTTTTTACCCTACCTGAATGTTGGTGTCAGTTCCACATTTGGGGCCAGATTACTAAACAGGGCAAATTAGCATGAGACCACAATCCCACAAAAACACAGTCCGGAGTGCAAAGTTCTGTGGGTGAATCTTCTGACAATGCCCAAATTAAAGAACACAGATGCAGCCAGAACATTTCTATTATGACCAATGCAAATGAGTATATGGTCGCAAACAAGCAGAGGTGATGATAATCAAGTGCGATTAGTCTGCTAACAACACAGGCACTGGAAATGGGAAACTATATGTTTTGATAACGTCTTCCTCTGACATTCCAAATAAATGAACACAAGTGGAGAAAATTCTCTCCCTTCTTTTCTCTGTGTTTCCTCCTCCTGGCAGCATGTCAAGTGCAAAATGGGTTAAGACATTCTTTTTTGGGCAATAAGTAATGCTGCAAATACCAGAAAACTGACTAGCGCAAACCTTATAAATCACATTGCATGATTTATTTAAATACTCTCCTCCAATAAATTTTGCGTCTGAAAGGGAAACTCCTACAAATGCATATGCAATAAGGTCAGGTGCAAAAATAACCGTGTCCATGCCTTTTCAGCGCTAATTTTTCACTGTGTGTCTTTAGTAAATCCTGAAAGTAGTTTAACACCAAAAGAGGGTTTGTGCTGTGCATGCTGTTAGTAAATCTGGCCTTAAGTGTTTGAATTCTGTTTGGCAAAAACAGAAACAAAAGCTCTGAAATACTTCATTTCTTGCACTGTGTGTGAATGCGTTAGGTTCTGCGCTGAAGCATGTTGGAGAAAAGGTGTTCATCTCAGACAGCGGTATGAGGAGAAATGTTCCCAAGGTTCTGGTTGTGGTAACTGATGGACGTTCTCAAGATGATGTGAAGAAAAGTGCCACTAAACTACAGCATGCAGGTAAAACTGAGATCAAATAGTATGAGATTATATGGGTTGAAAAGTACCATGAGTGAATTGCAAAAAAACAAACAAAAGGTAAATACATTTAAAAAAATTGTTTGACACGAAGAAAATGACCATGAAGATTTTTCAGTGACTATTCTGATTAGATTCTGTAAATTACTGTAATATAATCAACCTGTAAAGACAGACCTGTTCAACTCTTGCATTGTCAATACAAGATCTTGACCAAAAATGAATGTACCCCTTGATGGAAATAAATGTTGTGATGTGAAGAGGTGCATCAATTTTTGGTCAAGATCTTGTATTGCCAATCCAAGAGGTGAGCACTCTGTAAAGTCTTCTTTAGCACATCCCAAGAACTTTCAATGAATTTAAGGTCTGGACTCATAGGTGCTAATTCATGTGTGAAAATGATTCTTCATGCTCCCTCCCAACAATTCTTACACAATTTGAGCCTGATGAATCTTGACATTGTCATCCTGGAATATGGCCATGATGTTTTCATACATGTTTTTTTAGGAAATGAAAAGCTCCATCAATTAGGGTTAGAAGAACTGTTGCCAAACTTATAACATAATAGAAACATAATAATCACTGCAATAATGATCCAGTCATAGACTCTTAAGCATTTGCCTATTTAAATCCAAACAATGACTTTTTTTTTTGGCCAGGCAGTGTATAATTGCTTATTTTTGGGTGAAATACGACCTGGACAAGTTCTTGACAGGTTTTGACTGGCGATGTATCTCAAATTTTATGCTCCCTAAAGCCTCTGTGTTGACTTTTCCACAGGCTACAGTGTGTTTGTGGTGGGAGTTGCAGATGTAGACACTGCTGAACTGAGGAACATTGGAAGCAAGCCAAGCGAGAGACACGTCTTTATCGTTGATGACTTTGATGCATTTGCTAAGATCCAAGACAACCTTATTACGTTTATCTGTGAAACGGCAACATCCAGTAGGAAGTCATTCTTTTAGTCTGCATTGCTCACTTTTAACTCTAACATGAAAGACGAGTAAATAATTTCCTGAATTCTATTTTTTTACAGCATGTCCTTTGATTTACCTCGATGGATTCACATCACCAGGTCAGAACTTGACTCTCAAGCCCATATTCGATGACTTCCTATCATCATAGTCTTATTTATTCTCTATCATCACACACTGTTATGCATCTCTTGATTGATGTTTTGATGAAAACGTACAGGTTTCAGGATGCTGGAGGCTTTTAACATCACTGACAGGACGTTTGCTGGCATGAATGGCGTCTCCATGGAACCAGGCTCCTTCAACAGTTACATTGCATATAGACTCCATAAGGACGCATTCATTTCCCAGCCCACAAAGTAGGTTGGAGTGCAGTGCATGTGTTTTGAGTGTTCTCTGATCTGCTCCGCTACAAACTGTAATGGTAGTTAAGCTATCACAATTATTTTAACCACCTTCAGAGGGCTTGCAGTCTATGGTCTCTGCAGCTTTTTTTCTTTTCCTCCAAGAAGCATTTCTCCTTATTTGTTGTTGCAGCTTGTGAGAATGAAGTGTCAGATATTGCAGAAATTTCCAGTGTGAATTTATAAAAAACATTCTCATGATTGACCTTCTCAAACAGGGGAAGATTAAATTCATCCTCTGCTACTTTTGAGGAGAAAATTATATTTTAAAGAGTTTTATTTGGCTTGACTGAGTGCAAAAGACAAGTTCAATCAGAAGTCACTGCCAACCCATTGCTTTTGTGGTAGAAATTTGTCTGGCAAAGTTATGCCTTTTTCTATTTATAGTTGTTACAAAGGAGTATTTAACTTTTATTATTACAACCTGAATTCCAGAAAAGTTGGGATGTTTTTTTTTTTTAAATTTGAATAAAATGAAAACTAAAAGACTTTAAAATCACATGAGCCAATATTTTATTCACAAAATAACATCAATAACATAAATGTTTAAATGGAGAAATTTTACAATTTTATGCACAAAATGAGCTCATTTCAAATTTGATGCCTGCTACAGGTCTTAAAATAGTTGGAATGGGGGCATGTTTACCATGGTGTAGCAACTACTCTTCTTTTCAAAACAGTTTGAAGACGTCTGGGCACCGAGGTTATGAGTTTCTGGAGTTTTGGTGTTGGAATTTGGTCCCATTCTTGCCTGATATAGGTTTCCGGTTGCTGAAGAGTTTGTGGTCATCTTTGATGTATTTTTTGTTTAATGATGCGCCAAATGTTCTCTATAGGTGAAAGATCTGGACTGTAGGCAGGCCAATTCAGCACCCTGCTGTTGTAATAGCTGCAGTATGTGGTTTTGCATTGTCCTGCTGAAATACACAAGGCCTTCCCTGAAATAGACATCGTCTGGAGGGGAGCATATGTTGCTCTAAAACCTTTATATACCTTTTAGCATTCATAGTGCCTTCCAAAACATGCAAGCTGCCCATACCATATGCACTTATGCACCCCCATACCATCAGAGATGCTGGCTTTTGAACTGAACGCTGATAACACGCTGGAAGGTCTCCCTCCTGTATAGCCCAAAGGACACGGCGTCCGTGATTTACAACAAGAATGTCAAATTTGGACTCGTCTGACCATAGAACACTTTGAAACAGTCCATTTTAAATTAGCCACAGGACATGATGGCGCTTCTGGACCATGTTCACATATGGCTTCCTTTTTGCATGATAGAGCTTTAGTTGGCATCTGCAGATGGCACGGCGGATTGTGTTTACTTTACAGTTTCTGGAAGTATTCCTGGGCCCATTTAGTAATGTCATTGACACAATCATGCCAATGAGTGATGCAGTGTCGTCTGAGGGCCCGAAGACCACTGGCATCCAATAAAGGTCTTCGGCCTTGTCCCTTACGCACAGAGATTTCTCCAGTTTCTCTGAATCTTTTGATGATGTTATGCACTGTAGATGATGAGATTTGCAAAGCCTTTGCAATTTGACCTTGAGGAACATTGTTTTCCACAATCTTTTTACACACTCTTTCACAGATTGGAGAGCCTATGCCCATCTTTACTTCTAAGAGACTCTGCCTCTCTAAGACATTCCTTTTATAGCTAATCATGTTACAGACCTGATATCAATTAACTGAATTAGTTGCTAGATGTTTTCCCAGCTGAATCTTTTCAAAATTTCTTGCTTTTTCAGCCATTTGTTACCCCCGTGCCAACTTTTTTGAGACCTGTAGCAGGCATCAAATTTGAAATGAGCTCATTTAGTGGAAAAAATTGTAAAATTTCTCCGTTTAAACATTTGTTATGTTATCTATGTTCTATTGTGAATACAATATTGGCTCATGTGATTTGAAAGTCTTTTAAAAAATTTAAAAAACGTCCCATCTTTTCCAGAATTCGGGTTGTATTATTATTAATATTATTATTAAAATGTCTTATTAAAGATCTGTATTCTGTACATTTTAGTGGACACCAGCAACAGAGAGTCAGGTTTATTATCGTTAACTAAAACTAAAATTATTAAAAACATTTTTATTCATTGAAATAAAGCTGAACATTAAAACTACTTATTGGAAATAAATAAAAAAAAAACTACAACTGAAAATAAATTGAAATAGTATTATTTTAAAAAAATGATAAAAAATGACTAATAAAAATGACAAAAGCACATAACAAAATTACTAAAAATGAAACTAAATTAATCAAATTAAAAAAAATTAAAACTGAAAATATAAAAATATTTTGATTTTTTTAAAGCTAATTCAAAATATTAAAGAAAAACTATAATAGTACATAATACTACAATTTAAGATAAGTTAATTTATTTACTATTAATTATTTATTTAATGAATTACTTTTGACAGGGCCGATATGGTGTGTAACTATACCTGTATTACTCATTACACTTTGTTTTGTAATTACAATGTGCAAACTACTGCACAATAATTGTGCAAATTATTACTTTAGTACAAATTAAAACACAAAAACCCTAGAGTGTTTCAGGAAGTCTAGTTTTTAAGCTTTCAAATGTTATCTCGTATTAGTGTATCCATTGAAAGTAGGCTTTGAAAAACTGTGCCAGGCTTGTGTGGCTTTCTTTTTTCTGATTGTTTCAATGGTTTCCTGTCTCAAAAATGCTATAATAAGTGCCTATATGCTATTAGTTCAAGAAGTGTACCTCAAATTGTCCTGAGCCCACTGAAGATCTGGTCTGAAGGACTCTGGCCAAGACACGCTTGATTCATTTATCCATAATGATTTGTATTTTTGCATGGGCAAGCAGCTGTTCAAATGGAAACATTCTGAGCACCAGAGGAGGGAAAATACTTTCAGTATGTTGCGATTTCTCAAGGCTGCAAGTCTGTTTGTATTTTTCTCAGAGAATGGTTCATTAATCTGTTCTGCACTTTTTGATTCATGTCTGGTTTCACTGCACAACAAATTAATCTTTATAAAGCCTTTAATTTTTTTATGTTTTCATCACACATGCAATATTCCCAACTTAGCCTTACAGGGTGAATCCCAGGTCATATTTTGCATTATGTCATGATTTTATGAAAATTAAGGCTAATAAAAGTTTTTTCGCATTGATAAATGAGCTGTATTTTTCTTTAAAGGGAAATCCATCCAGATGGTCTTCCTCCCTCCTACACGCTGATTCTCCTCTTCCGTCTCCTTCCTGACACTGGCAAGGATGCATTTGATATATGGCAGATATCAGATAAGAACAACAACCCTGAGGTCGGGCTCACCATTGACCGTAAGCAGCATTTTTATCTTCCTCATCTCGTGTATGTTCACGCAGTCGGCCTTGTGGTGTCTGCTAAAGCTTATTTAGAAACAGAGACCCTCTAAATGGGTTCCAGATTTAAGGGTTGCAGTGATTTATAGCAGTAATTGCTCAGAAATGCATAATCAACCAGTTTAGTGTATCAAGCTCAAATTAGCTTGGAAATTCTTTGTTTTGTTGTCGTTTTTGCATCATATTTGCCTGGGCAGTCAGTGCAGTGCCATCTGTAAGTGTGTGTTTTCTTCTCAGCCTCCAGTAGAGTCATCTCATTCTACAATAAGGACTCCAGAGGTGAAATTCAGAAAGTCTCCTTTGATAACGACCAAGTGAAGAAAGTTTTCCATGGCAGTTTCCACAAGGTAGAGTGATTTTACATTGGTTTACTACTTTATTTAAAGGAGTCCTTTTATGCTTTTTTACATTCTCAGCTTTCTTTAGCATGTAATGTTGCTGTTTTAGTATAAAAAAGGTCTGCACAAAGTTCCAAAGCACAAAGTCCCTCTAGCGGGAGTTATTCTCCATATCAGTGTCACTGTTTCTGAACTCCCTGAAACGCTCCCATTGTAGTCTTTGAGTTTTCTTCCGGGAACGAACACGTCACAATATTTCTCATTTAAATAATTCCTGCCCAAGGCATATGCAGAATAAAGGGGCGGAGCCTGCTTGAGTTAGTAGTGTGTTGAAACTCGCGGTTATAGTTAGAGGTAGGACATTTCCCAAACACGCTCAAAGCGATTGACCAATCTCAACACACTGATCCAGCCGACCAATCAGAGCACATTGTGCTTTTCAGGAGGAGGGGCTTCATAGAGACAGGAACTAAACATGTTTTTGAACATTCAAGCATGAAAACGTATTCTAGTAGAGCGTAAAAACCAAATCAAAACTTTGAAAAAGGGCACAATATGTCCCCTTTAAAATTGTCAGCATTTCCACACAATAAAATGATAAAACTGTACAGATGGCTTTCATACTAAGGCCGCCTGTCCACCAAAGTGGTTTTAGCCAGCTGAAAACGCCTTTCTCTGAGTGTTTGAGAGCGCTTCGGCAGCACAGTGTTTTTTTTTCGGAGTGTCTATTTACACTAAGTGCAAATAACATCCCTTGTTGGCAAATGCTATTTACACAAGCTCCGCCCACCAATGTCTGGTTTTAAAAAAGACGCCCAGAATTCAACATTTTCAGTGGTGCAGCAGTAGTGAGTAAGGTTCGTAGATCTGATTTTTAACGCGATCGACGCTGGTTCGAATCCGCCTTTTGCCGAGCTCGCATTTATTTTCAATAAAAATGAAAATAATGTTCTAAAAGTGGAAATAAACTGTGAACGAGTGTTTAATAATACTAAAAGTGTTTATTGGGTAGGGTTAGGGGAAGGTCTAGGGAGGGTTTTTATTCTCCCAATAAGGCAGCATCCATTTTAAAATTTTAATAAATATAATAATTTACACTCTGATATTATTGCATCCTGTTAATGTACAAAAATACTGAGGTGAAAATAGTATCTGCCAATATAAAGTATAGATAGCATCTAATTACTATTCACTATTTATTGCAAAGAACTAATACAATGTATCGCTATTTTCACCTAGTGTAAACAGCATATTGCTAAGAAAATGCTGCTATTTATTTTTACTTAGTGTAAATAGAATATATTGCTATTTTTTCTTAGTGTAAATAGCATCTATTGTTATTTGCACTTCTTTTTTTTCAGTTGAGACGCTTTGCTTGCTATGATACGGAATATTCGCGGAAGTGTTATTAGTATCTCATTTCACAGATAGTTTGTTTCTGTATTGTTTCAGTATAAAAATGTCGATGTTTTAAATTATTTTGTTCTGTTATTATGCTTGTTGTTGTCATCTGTTGACATTGTACAAGCAGAATGAGGCAGTTGGTCAGTGTTGTATTCGTCCCGCCCCTCCTCCACTGTGATTGGACAGCTGGGTAAAAAGTGACAGAGATGAGTGCTGCGTTTTACCCAAAGTTGAACATTCTTCAACTCTAGGCGACCAGTAAAAAATGCAGAGCGCTCAGCTCTTCGGCGTGAAATAGACCCTCAGCGCCTCGTTACGCTCCTGGAGTTCTAAAAACACGACGGTCCCATTGAAAACAATTGGAAAAATATGCTAGCTTTGGAAAAAAAAGGCTTTGGTGGTCACACGGTCTGAGCCAGGGTGACTTCTGAAGACCTGAACTGGTTCTTTTAGATGAGGTGGCAGATGCCAGTCATTGAATTGTGTCTTCTTTTTTCTTGACCGGATGTCGTGAATGTGAATATGCATATGAATCAAGAGATGGATTTGAACTTGCAGTCTCCTTTCTTAAATACTACCAGATAAAGCACATTAAGAAAGTGGTGGAATTTCTCTGGAAGAATATTAGTCCCTGCAAAGCAGTAAAGTTTGTTTGGTACAGTATAACGATTTTGGAAGAGACGGCTTGTATTATAACTTTTGGCTGATAAATTCAGAACAAGTTGGAGCTCAATGAAAGATTTGTCACTGTTGATTTTGCCTTTCGCTTTAAATTGCGATGTTTAATGGCCCATATGGCGCACACAGAGCTTTAGACTATAGACCCATGAGCCATCATTCTAAGCAGGTTTGTGCAAGAGCAGTTTCCAGTTTGTGGTTCATGAGAGCTGAAAATCATCAATCATTACTATTGAATATGTTGTAAAAGTGGACGTTAATGATGTTATTTTTATATAAAGGGTTTAGCTTTCTCAGAGGTTATTCTAGGCCCAGTGCACATGCGGAGTCTCTTTAAAGCTAAGCATGGCATCATTTTGTCATGTTTGTCCCAAGTGACTGCTGGCATAGTTTAATTGGTAATGTAAAAAATGTCTGACAACCAGGAGACTGTAATTTATACTAGCTGGGATTTGGCAGTTTTGGTCTAGTAAGTGCATCTTGGCAAATCAGATTTCAAGATGTGCTAATTTTACATCCACACATGAAAGATTTTCCCAGTCTATATGGGAAATTTGAAAGCACAGCTTGAGCAATCAGGGTGAATCTCAAGAAGCCTGCAAAGATCACTGTAAAGTCAAAGTAAAGGAAGCCTACTTCCCATTACAGACTTTTATTTGAATTTCTTTTGATTGTCTGCATGAGATTCACCCATGGACATCATTACAATGACTTAATTGATTAAGTAATTGATGTCATATAGTGTTCATTTTGGCTTATCTAAGGGCCAATTTGTGGTCCAGGGTTTATGCAGAAAAGCATTGGTTTGCCACTGTAGTCTACTGTATGTTCAGCTACCACTGGAATTACTGGATACTTGAACACAGAACAACAGTTCTGAGCTAAGGTTGTGATTAGCTGACCACCTTGGCCACAAGATTACAGACTGGTTACATGCAAAGCAAACCTTTTGGTTTTAGCAAACCCATCATGCTTTGAAGAGTTGAGAACATTTTTTAAATTGAAAGAAATTCTTTCTTCTATCTCAGGTGTGTTTGTGCTTACTAAAGGCATGTATTTAGTAAGGACAATAACCATAATGATAACGATAACTATACTAGTTATATATATAACTATACAACGATTTAACAATAATCGTTCTTATTCTATAAGAATAAGGACATCCACACCACAATTATAACGATCACAACACAGAGGAACGATATCGTTGGAATGATTTTCAGAATAATCTTTTCCAGCTGATGAACGATAAAAACATTGACAGCCAATCAGAATCCACCTCTTTAAAGAGTTTGAGCATTTAAAGTGGCAAGCGACAAAACTGCAGCCCGTGCTTATAAGAAAAATTATGTTATCGTGTATTGGGCACTAATATAGTTAATGCTATAGTTATTTTTATATCGTTCTTGGTGTGAATGGGCCTTAAGGCAAACATCACTATTACTATTACTCACACTTTAGGTTAAGGATTTGAACACAACCCAATACGTATTAGACTACACTGCATACATCATCACGCACCATTTGCACTACAGACATGAATAATACTTCAGTTTGCTGAAAATAGGCGTGCTATTACTCTTCTAAGTAACTGGACTTTTTTTTTGATAGAAAGACAATAAAATGGACAAAAAGTGACAAAACAGCACCCTAGCATATTGTTGAGAGTTTTGCATTGGCAATGCCATGACAATCTTATGAAGCCTGTCAAGACCACCAGAAAGTCAACAAAAATTAAAGAAAGTAGAGCCTGAATCCTTATTCAGTACTGACCAGAATTGTGCTACTGCCAATTCACATGAACATTTATGGTCTGAAGGATTATGGATTTGTAGTAGATCATTTCTTTGTAATAGTTAATAACAACATATGAGTGTCGACAAAAGTTTGTACTCTGTGCCAGTATAGTGTTTAACAAGAGTGCTTAGAGAGCCATAGGAAATGAAAACAGCTATTAAAGGGATTCTATGGTCAACCACACAATACCACACAGAACACTGGCCCTTTCGTCATGTCATTTCCTTCCTTTTATAAAATCCCACTGATTATGAATTTAGTAGCTAAAATAAATCCTTTCCCAGTTAGATTTGATGTCATGTGAACGGTTTGGAAGCACTCCTCACACGAAGCACAGATTATACTCATAATTACTTTTAGTGTTAATGTGCCGTCACATTTACCATTTCCCAGCAAAACTGTGTGAGCCAAATTCAGTCATTTCAGTAGGAAGCTGCACAATCGGGAGTTTTGTGTGAGGTGGAAAAGTTTCATAGAATTTGCTTGTGTTCAATTTGGTCATGCAAATTTGTTAACCAATGTTAAATGTTAAGTGTTAAAGGATTAGTCCACTTTCAAATAAAAATTTCCTGATAATTTACTCACCCTCATGTCATCCAAGATGTTCATGTCCTTTTTTCTTCAGTCGAAAAGAAATTAAGGTTTTTGATGAAAACATTCCAGGATTATTCTCCTTATAGTGGACTTCAATGGACTCCACTGTTGAAGGTCCAACTGTCAGTTTCAGTGCAGCTTCAAAGGGCTTTAAACGATACCAGACGAGGAATAAGGGTCTTATCTAGTGAAATGATCGGTCATTTTATATCGGTCTGTATATGCTTTATAAACACAAATGATCGCCTTGCAAGTTCTTCTGCTTTCCGTATTCTTCAAAAAGCTTACGCTGTATATCCTACGCCTTTCCTATTCAACTTACGGAACGAATGCGGCGCCAGTTCCGTTTTTTCTGTAAGTAGAATAGGGAAGGCGTAGGATATACAGCGTAAGCTTTTTGAAGAATACGGAAGGCGGAATGGTGGAAGCACTTACAAGGCGATCATTTGTGTTTATAAAGCATATACAGTTGTATTTTTTAAAGAAAATGACCAATCGTTTCGCTAGATAAGACCCTTATTCCTCGTCTGGTATCGTTTAAAGCCCTTTGAAGCTGCACTGAAACTAATTTTGACCTTCAACCGGTTGGAGTCCATTGAAGTCCATTATAAGGAGAATAATCCTGGAATGTTTCCTCAAAAACCTTCATTTCTTTGCGACTGAAGAAAGAAAGACATGAACATCTTGGATGACATGGGGTGAGTAAATTATCAGGAAATTTTCATTCAGAAGTGAACTAATCCTTTAAGCCTGACGTCAAAGAACTAGCGGCGAGGAAAGCTAACTGTGTTGTCGCCTCTCATCAGCTTCATCTCGACCAAAAAACTGCGCTTGAACACACCAAAAGGACTAAAGGCGACTGTCAACTAGCATATGCGTTCTGTGTCTGCGTGTAAGGGAAAAATTGTCTATATCAGCATGTGTCAATAATCTATTTTCATCATTCAAAAAGGGAAACTGAAACTAGGACTGCAGATACAAACTGTAAACGAAGTAGCGCTTGCTTACCATTTTGAATATCAATCAGACTGGTCACTTTCTTCATTCCAGTCAGCTCATGTTATTATGAAAATAATCACGCATTCGAACACTCATGTAAAATGGCGTAAAATTATAACTATACTTCTGTCTGTACCGAATCAAAGTTCTCTCTTTCACTGATGGCCCCGATGCCAATCCAATGTGCTTAATCGGCCCAAAAATCACCAATGGCGTCCGACTAGAGTCGACCGACACTCAAAAACCGTCTGCTTGGTGTTTCCCGGGAACTGTGAAAAAACAAGTTTAATAGTTTTACATTCATTCTCAAGGTCTAACAAACGTGGAAAGCATTTCCTTCCCAATTAATGGTAAATGATATTGTGATAAATATAGCCATATCGCCCTAATGCAACATTTCAAAAACATTTCAGTTTGCTGTCTATGTAGAGTAAGTATCAATGCAGCTCTTAAGATTTTTGGAAGATTTTTGAAAATTATAGTTTGAAACCACTTCCTTTCTAAAATGTGAATTTACACATTGAATACAGTAGAGGAAATGGTGGGAGAAGATGGCCAGCCAAACATGCAACTATGAAATGGAGGCAGATAGATATAATGAGAGTCTAACAGGACAGAGGGAAAGACTACAGCAGAGCAAAATGAAACCACATGGTGGACATTTCAGACACCCACAGTAGCCAGAATGGGAGGATTGGAGAAAGTGTGAATGCAAAGTACATGGTACAAACGAGCCAGACAATAGCCCTGTTATTTGGCCCTCACCGTTGGCACACTTTCCCCTTTAGCAATAATTGTCTCTCTGCTTATAGTTTTTGAATTGATAGCTATACTGATAGCATTGATTCTCAGCTTCCCACAACCTTTTGAACATACTATTTGGATAAGCTTCTGAAGCTTTTTACCCAAAGCCTTAACTTCAGACCCCTTCTACTTGTGGGAAGACAAATGCTTGAAGAAGAAATTCAACCTTGCCTTTGGACTGCTGATCTACAAAGTATGAATATCAGATGTGTGTGCCGGTCAGACATTTTGACTGAAAAAAGGAGGAACGAGAGCATTAGATGGTCAGCCGCAGAATGACATAATAGCAACATGTGGTGACTCTACATAAAGAAAACGTTGTATTCCCCCGAAAAAAAGGATGGAAAAAGCATTTCGGTGGTTGCATCCGCATGTAGAGTCTCAGAGTGTATTCAAAGGGGAAATTACAGTTGGTAAACCAGTTAGTATTATCTGCTGACATGAAGATTCGTATTTGTGTTCGACAATTGGCATGTCTTTACATAATGAACTAATTAAACTCATTATAGTTGGACAGCAACTGTTATTGGAAGAATTGAGAGCGTAAATCTAAACATAGTTTACAGGCCGTAGGGTTAATGTTGTCATGGGAAAATGGTTTTGGAAAGGATGACTTTTGTGAATTTTTGTCAATCAGGCAGTTTTGTGAGTCTCTCATGAAGATTTATGAACTAAGCCAAGACGTCTAGAGTACTGAGTAATGATTTAACCGATGGTTGGATTGCACTACTGAAGTATTTGCTCTAATGCCTTTTTATTTTTGCAGCTTCACATTTCTATTTCACCAAAAAATGTCAAACTCAACATTGACTGCCAAGAGGTGGCTGAGAAAGAGATCAAAGCAGCCAACAACATATCCACAGATGGCTATGAAGTCCTTGGAAAAATGGCAAAGTCTGGTGGTTCAAGGAAGCAGTCAGCCACAGTAAGTACAGATTGCTCATTCCCTTAGTTCACGCAGTAAACTATTAATCCTATGAATCTACCCTGCCATTTCCTTTGTCCCCTCATACTTAGTCAATTGCACGTCCTCCCACCCATTCACATTCATGCCTGAACAGATTCGATTCTGTCTTTATTCCTTTTCAACACATTGTTGGGTGCATGTGGTCATGTTTTTTTTCTTATTCCCAAGTCCCGGTGCTCAATGCGAGCCATCTGTAACATCTCTTTGTGTTCCCATTTTTTTCTCCCTCAGTTCCAACTCCAGATGTTTGATATTGTCTGCAGTTTGGGCTGGACAAGTCGAGACAAATGTTGTGATATTCCAGCAATGGTAAGTAGGGATTGTATATAGAATGTCATCTTGAGGGGTTTTTGTCTACTGTTTGGTCAATACGCTGACAGTTTTTAATGAAAGCACACTTAATAATACTGAGAAAGGGTCATTGAGTTTTGCATGTTTCCCCTAAACACAGCTGTCAAGCTTCTGAGCAATTCAGGGTTGTGTTTCGATATGACTTCCTTTTTCACGCCGACTGCCCTTCTCTGTAATGTATCTTTGCGCAGTCCCCTTGCAGCAATGTGTCACTGTCTTGCTGTTAAGCACTAAAAGGGCTCTCAGTTCAAAGGTTAATCTTCCTTAAAATCAAGCATAGAGAATTTAACACATTAACGCATATTTCACATTATGTTAGTGATGAGTAAAGTAATGCATAACTCACATCAGACTATGCAGTGATTGCAAATACATGAATGTTCACACAATTAGTGAATTTAAATGAACTTTACACAGTATTTACGCAAAAGTTTCTGAACACTCAACATTTGACCATAATGAAAGTAGCAGTAAAGGAATAGTTCACCCAAAATGGAAAATTCTGTCATCTTTTACTCACCCTCATGTCTTTCCAAACCTGTAAGGGTTTCGGTCTTCCATGGAGCATGTGGATTTTTGTTTTCAGGTGAACCATTTCTTTAACATTTGTCTTCACTGGAATTAAAGGGCTTAGCCAAACCCGTTCATTAGAAGGGAGTGTGCACATACTTTTGTCCATGGAGTGTATGTGAAGGGCAGGTAGATGTACACCATTGTGTTCCTCATGTGGCCAGTGCAGCACTGTGTTTTTATCTTTGACATACACTATAAAAAAAGTGAAATTTTACATAAAAAAAGATGTTAGCAACATTTTAAGTTTTACATATTAAACTTAAAATTATGGCAAATGTGTATATTTAATCAACTGAAATAATGTTACTATACCAAATTACTCAAATCTGTTTTCAACGTGAAGTGTTGCACAGAGAATTCTGGGAACTTCAGTTTACGGTTTTTCCACTGTAAATGATCATGTTCTCCTTCACTCCCAAAAACTGTGTATTTAGCAATATTTTAAAATGACATGAAACGTCCCATTAGATCTATTATTTTTCCACCATATTTAGTAAAGCAAGGTTTTTACCATCAAAATCACGATCATTTTTAACAGTGTGCATTATACCAGCTGTCTTTATCTTTGCAGTTCTTTTGCTTTTTTATTTTTTAAACTAGCTGTTTAGTGTTTTGCATTTTCAGCAGGATTTGATTTATATCTCCATTTCTGTAGCGAGATGAAGCCAAATGTCCCGCTCTTCCTCACTCCTGCACATGTGCTCAGGACAGCGTTGGTCCTCCAGGCCCAGCGGGCCCTCCGGTAAGATCATTAGAGTCCCCTGACATTTCTTCTGTCTCTGAAGTCATCATGCTACCGCTGCAAATCTTGCTTCTGATGATGAGGACAAAAAGGTCCAGAGTTCAGGGATGGTGGGATATTTTCCCCAAAGCCCCAGCACTGTAATTTCAGCCCTGCTCTTTACATTAAGCATAGGAATATGATTATGGGGCCTCTTCTCTCTACACCATTGTGGTGCATGGATTGAACATCTGGGATTACCGATGGTTAACAGCACAGCATGAGCTAATGACTAGTGACTTACACATGGACTTTAAGGGATTCGCTTATAGGTCAGAAAGCAGAAGTGGGTAGGCCTCGGACCTGTCTTTAGAGCCGTTTGACAGTTTGTCTTATAAAATAATGAATCCTCTGAAATCCAGATTCTAAACATGCTTTGTTTTTCCAGGGCGGCCCTGGTACAAAAGGCCCACGAGGTGAGAGAGGAGAGTCTGGCTCCGCGGTAAGCTCATCCTTCTCCTGAAATAATCTGCTACTCAGATACTGAAGTAGATGTTGAACAGGGTCCTCCACCAATACCTTAGAGAAACAGTTTCTCTCAGCACTTCTTCTAGAGTACATGGTACAAACACTCTCTAGAGTGTTTAACTGGATAATTTAACAGGATTTTAACCCATTCATTCCAGGGTCCAATGGGCCCACGTGGGGAGCAGGGTCCACCAGGCCAGATGGGACCACCAGGCCCACAGGGCCCTAATGGATTGTCTATTCCTGGTGAACCAGTAAGTAAAACACAAAACTCTGCATTTGCATTTGTGAAATATTGTTTTGCCCCTCATTGAACCTTTCGGTAACACTTTAGTTTGGGGTCCAATTCTCACTATTAACTAGTTGCTTATTAGCATGCATGTTACTGGGATATTGGCTGTTTATTAGTACTTATAAAGCACATATTAATGCCTTATTCTGGATGACCATATTCTACATCCCTTAATTCTACCTAAACTTAATAACTACCTTACTAACTATTAATAAGCAGTAATTAGGAGTTTATTGAGGCAAAATTTGTAGTTAATAGTGAAAATAGGACCCTAAACTAAAGTGTGACCGATCTTTCTTAAGATCTGAAACAGTGTTGTTATTGTTAATTAAAACTATTAAAAATTGTATTTGTTCTATGAAATAGGGCTGAAATAAAATTATAATAATATGATACGAAATAATATAATATAATATAAATATTAGAAAATAAAAGAAATTAAAAATAAAAGAAATGTTGCTTGGCTTGCCATCTAACTGAATAAAATAAATAAAATAAAATAAAATTAAAATTAAATAAAATAATAAAATAATGAAATAAAATAAAAGTACTAAAACAAATATTCAAAATAATAATAAATAATACTAAAATAACACTAGTTTGAAAATTAGGAGAGGCTTACCTTTAAGAAAATATTTTTATTCCATTTCTGAAGGTCAAAATAAAAATAAGGTAATAACTTAAAATATTTTTATACATTGATTTGCATGTCAAATTAATGCATGTAAGGGGGGGTGCAGACATTTAATTCGTTTAAAACCAGCTACATTTTATGCGTTACATTTATGTTCTATTTTTATGTTGTGTTATACTTCTGCCTTTTTTGCTTTTAAACAAGTTATGGGATACCCGTTTCTACTCTATTCATGGAAAGTGTTTTCTGTTTCTCTTTCTTGGGACATTAAAATCATGGCCCTGTCTGGCTACACTACTGTATAGTGTGGGTCTAATTTATGACTAAAAGCTTCGGACCCATTTATTTAACACTCGCCCCCTCTCCCTGTCATCCACGTACAGCTGAGATGTAAATTCCATTCAATGTCATGTAACAGAGGAATGAGTGTGAACGCTTGCTTCATTTCTTCCGTTTTCAGGGGCGGCCTGGACCTAAGGGAGACCCCGGTGACTCAGGTTTACCTGGACAGCGAGTAAGTGCTTTTTGATTTTGAGCGGCTTGTGAAATCTAGTAAATTGTGATGTACAGCAGCTGTGTTGAATTCTGAAAGGTTTCATAAACAGTGTTCAGGACAATTGATGTGTTTATCAGATAAATGGCTTTATGATTGGTTTAATGCTTAAGCTAAAAAATTATACCACACTTAACTTTACCTATTAAAACACTGAACAATTGGCAGACACAACACAAGTGCTCTTAAAGCACAGAGTTTAACAAAACACAGCAGAACGATTGCTAACATCATCATAACGTCATTTTATTTTTGACTTCCAAAAGAAATACACAGACAGAAAACAAATGTCTGTTCTTATTGCTACAGGATGAAGGCATTACTTTGCAAGAAATGTGTATTTATATGGTTGATTTGGTAAAACCTTCCATCTCTTCCATGGAAAGGCTGAATTTAGTCATATCCTGACAATATTTGAAATTGCTCAGGTTTGATCCACAAACAGCTACATCGTTGTTTGAAACAACCACTGTATGATGAATGACATTATGTATTTTCCCTTCTTCCAAGGGCCCTGTTGGCGCTCCAGGTCCACTCGGCCCTGTTGGACCTTCTGGTGCTAGGGTAAGAAGTATTTGAAGTGCACCTTGAACTGGTTTGAAAGTGCATGTTTTCAGTTTTAGCTTTGTTATCTGACTTGTCTTGTCAGATCAATTTAGTCAGTTGTGTTAGGCCCATCTCAAGGGCGTGTTTGAACTTCTCCCAAGGAACATCTTCTCCCAGATTGAATGAATCTTTGTTGATTCTATTAGCTGTGCATCTTGTTCAGTTCATGATGGCATATGTTTTTGTTCAGGGTCCACCAGGAAACGAAGGCCCATCTGGACCAAGAGGTCCATCGGGACCAATGGTATGTAATGTGGAAGCTTTCAAATATCTGATGAATGTGAGACTGTCATGTAGCCTGAGAAGTCAGCTGAAGTATCTGCCATACAGTGTGTGCACCAAATTACCTGTTCTTCCTTTTGTTAACTTAGTACTGTCCACATTTCTTTCACAAATACAGTGACCTACAAGGACATTTAACATAGTCACATAATTTCATTGAATTACATAGCAAAAAAGTGGCACAATAATTTTTTTTTTTTTACATTTTTATCAATAATTTTACATTTTTATCATTTTTATCAATCAATATGTATGCTTTATCATTTTGTCAATGTTAAAATAAGTCCCAGTAGATTTAAAATTTTGTAATATAATGCAAAGAAATTTACACTTTTTTTGTTTTTAATATTTATAAGCAGTAGCCCACCACACGAGCAAGAGTTTTCCCGAATATCAGCACATTTGCAAATGTGATATTGATATTATAAAACAGTTCCATAAACAAGAAGTTAATATTAGGTGACTTACATTTAAGACTCACAATATTTCTTTTGCCAACGGAAATAGTTCCAAACAAATTCACAGTTGCAACACAGTGATATTTCGTTACTGAATAAATCCACGTTTTTAAACAAATAGGCCTTTCGTCACATCCGTCTTTGATTAGTAGCGTAAAGGAATTTCCACCTGCATTATTGTCAATGGACAGGCGCCAGTTTTGAGAAGAAAATTATACTTGTTTAGCTGAACTTAACAATAAACTTCAGTATTTAAAACTGTTTATTTAGACTACAATGTATGTCATCTTTCATTTTAATGTGTAACATTATCTGAGCGAGGCGATCATCAGCGCTGCCAGAGTACTGACGGCATGAGATTAACGAGCAGCGCGCAGCTCAAGTTACTGCCAGAGGAATCATCGGACTGATTTAATTTTATTTTTAATGTTAGTTTTGCAATATATAACCACCCATTATTGTCTACAGCATAATGCTATCCAATATTGCACTCAAACACGGATATGATTTGTTTACGATAATCAAACCAGTTATTTTTGAATAATCGTCTAGGGGCTGGACATATTCCTTTATTTAAACAACTTGAGTTTGATGCCAGCATCGTAAAGTAAGTTCATGAAAAAAAATTTGAACATTTTTGTTTAATACAATAAATTTCCCCCAAACCTTTAATTTAATCCACCCAAAATAGACTTTAGTCGTAGTTAATATTTTAAGCTTTGTCTAATTAAAGCTCTATAAAGTGATTTGTTGTTTGTATTCTATTTTTACAGTTCTGTGATAAAAAAAGATGATAAGACTCAAAAGTATTGCGCATACACATACAGAATGGCTTGCGCGCTCCCCTTTAAATAACAAAATATGTGTCAGAATATTATGACGCCTTTTTTCTTTGTTTCACAATACTCAATTAATGATTGTAAACAGAGGTTGGTAACTTTAGAATAAGTATCTGTGCTTAATTTTACAAAAATAAATCACAACATTCCCGTGCTATGGGCGCGGCCAGTGTTAAAGGCTGAGGCGGAAGTTATTTTACGCTAATACTTGAAGCTTCCGCTTTTCGAACGCGGAAGTGTGATAAAGGCCTATTGGTCTAATTAATGGCTCAACGAATCACTCATGAAGACAGTCATTTGCTTTGTCCCTGAATGAATCAGTCATTTTAAATGAATCATTTGGCTGAACGATTCAATGACTCACTCGTTAAGACAATGGGCCGTATTTTAACGATCTAAGCACATGGTCTAAAGCACATGGCACAACTGCGTTTAGGGCATGTCCGAATCCACTTTTGCTAGCTTAAGGACGGGAAAAATTGTTGCCGCATCCGGCGCATGGTCTAAAAGGGTTGTCCCTATTCTCTTAATGAGTCATGGGTGTGTTTTGGGTGTAACGTGCAATAAACCAATCAGAGTCTCATCTCCCATTCCCTTTAAAAGCCAGTTGCACTCATGCCACAGCGGATTCGATATTTACATGGCGGAATTTGCAAGCAGAAAAACTGAACGCTTCTTTAGTGAGGAAACGGATCTGCTCGTGTGTGAGGTTAAAGCATGAGCAGACCATCTACGGGAAAAGCCGAATTCCACCAAAGCATTTTTATCTTTATGCACACAATAATAATCTTTTGCAATGTAATCCCTACGCGCGTTGTGCACCCACATATTGGCACATATTACTAACACGCTCTTTAAATAACAAAACAAATATTGCGTCATTGACTTTAGACCAGGTTTCAGTTGGTCAATGGCGCAGTCTATTTCAGTTGCCTCAAAATAGCAATGCGCCAACAATGTGCCTGAACACACCTCGTTTTCAGACCAGCACAAATGGGCGCGAATTAGTGATGCGTGGGTCGGATTTTTTTCCAACCCGCGGGTCCCGCTTTTATGAAATTATTTGGCACACCCCAGCCCAGCCCGCACCACTGCATCTATTTTTACAACCCGCCCCGCCCCGCTCTGCACCCGCACCCGCGACCATTAAATAGACATACTAGGCATTGTAATGTAAAGGAAAACAGCCTTTATTTCAGCCTGAAAGTGCTTGGAAACATCGCCCTGTAAACTGCAACAACATACGATTATGAATATGAACCATAAATCAGGTCATATTAATAACAAGATAATGATAAACATTTTCAACATTTACAAAGCAGCGTTTGTATTCATCGAATAGGCTAAACAATTTTTTTATTTCAGATTTGTATAGGCCAACAGTTTACAGCCTACGCTACATAACCACTGAACTTTTGCTTTATTTAACACACGGAAATGTTTATTTAGCGTTTTTATGTTCGCTGTGCAAAAAAAGAATGGCATCCACTGTACCGGGGTTTAATCTATTTCGCCTAGATACAGAGAATCATTTTTGACACCCTGGCAAGCACAGGAAAGGCGATTGACTGCAACTTCCAGAAGCTTCGAATGTCCTCTCCGTCCCAGAAGAACTTTTAATTATGTAAATTCCCAACCTCAGTTTCTCCCGCACCTCGTCTTCCATCTTTACTTTTATTTCTCCGTTTTTGTTGTCGTGGCTGGCGGCGGGAGCTGCTTGGCGCGCCGCTTTCATGACGTGTCACGTGACGCCAAAGGTTTGGGGACATATAAGGTTACGTATTGTAACCTTATCAAAGAACCTAATAAAATATGAAAATAGATATTCCCAAATATTTAATATAGGCTATAGGGAATTGCACGCAACATACATGTATTATTTTTTTTTAATTTTGTTTTTAATGACCCGCCCCGCAAATAAAGTGACAATTTCTTTCCCCGCCCCAACCCGACCCGCGGGTTACCCGCGGGGTCTGCGGGTTATGAGATGACCCGCACATCACAAGCGCAAATGTATTTGCTATTTAAACAATGTGAAGCAGGACATGAAAATAATAACTGCGTCGGGCTGAAACTAGCAAAAAACACTTGCATTGCGCCGGGTGTATGATAGGGCCCACTGATTTTCCGCCACCTACTGGCAATTTTAGTTTCAAATTTAAAAGTATTTCAATTTAGCTGAGGGGCTGAGAGAGTGACGAAGATTGAATGCTGTTTTTGTTTTCGGTCATAATTGTAACTGGTTAAAGAGATAGAATCCATTTATAAATAAACTATTAAGAGTGAAATATGAGATAACATTGTTAAATATAACAGATATAATAAAGTAATTGCAGTCACATTGCATACAATTTACAAAAATCATTTTTACACTGTACTTTTTGGAGTAACACTTTATTTTACAGTATCCTTGTTACACACGCTACATTTACTTACTGTAGTAATATAACAGTAATTTATGTAAGTACAAGCGACTGACCCTAAACCAAACCCTAACCTTAACCCTATACTAAGTATGTGTAGTTAATTAATATTACTCAGTGCTAGTGTTATTACACTATAACAGTGTCACCTTAAAATAAAGTATAATCCTTTTTGAAGCCACTGTGATTATTACCCAGTATGAGGCTTTTACCTCAACTTTCCCAGCTCTCATGTCTAATTAGTCATGTACACTGTTTATTTAAGGTCATCTTGATACTGGTTCTCCGTGTTAGTGATTGTGAATAAGTTGGTATTTTTGAGTTCAGGTTGTTTATCAGAAAATTATTGTTAAATATATTGTATATAAGTAATTTATACTGAGATCCATATTTTTAGGGACCACCGGGATCACCTGGAATGCCAGGAATCACAGGAAAACCAGGAAAAAATGGAGACACTGGCCTCCCTGTATGTACATGTTCAAATGGCTCATATTAAATATCATTTACTTGATTTAAAGTTATTTATATCAATTCAATAATCAAAAGATAACAAATGAATATATGTGCTAGTGCATAGAACCAAACCTATGGTCACTAGCTACAGACCTCTTATAGGTGATATTGATTTGACTGACTTCTGACTCCTCTTTTCTCATCTGTCAATCACAGGGACCTGTTGGCATGAAAGGAGAGAAGGGTGAAAGGGTAGGTGTCACTTTCATACACTTCATCACAGGAATGCCTCGGTACATTTAAAATATACTAAATCTAAATGCAATACTGAATAACACATTTCAGTTAAATTTATAATCAAGTGCTTTACATGTGCTTTAATATGTTAGCCAACACATCAAAATAAGTGTACTTCGTTAAAGCATGACTTTAAGGTAAAACTTTTAATTTGACATTATTACAAAGTGCACATTTTAAAAGTGCACTTAAGTGTGTTAAGAAACATGAAAGTGTACTCACCCTCATGTCGTTCCACACCTGTAAGACTTTCGTTCATCTTCGGGAACATAAATAAAGATATTTTTGATGAAATCTGAGAGATTTCTGTCCCTCCATAGACTGCCTTTGCAACTTTGACGCTTCAAAAAGTTCAAAAAGAGATCGTAAAACTAATCAATCAAGCAGTTTAGTCCAAATTTTCTGAAGAGACTTGATTGCTTTTTATGATGAACAGATTTAATTTATATGCTTTTACTCGCATATAAACCTTGAACAACGAACATAAACAGATGCTCATCTGAACATGAATGACACACAAGAACAAACCTCTTCCGGAAGCTCAAACATGCTGCGTAACCAATGAGGTTCATTCTCGTGTGTTACGCAGCACGTTTGAGCTTTCGGAAGAGGTTTGTTCACAAGAGCACATTAAAGACACTTAAGAGCACTTCTTTCTCGCAAGCGACAACCAGGAACACGCTAACGTTGCCACCACAAAAATGCTTTTGCATGAGCGAGCACAACTCACATTTGCTTCATAAAATGTAAAAATCACATTTGCTCTGTTTTCTGTTTTCCAGGGAGATACAGCATCACAGAATATGATGCGCTCTGTAGCAAGACAAGTTTGCGAACAACTAGTCAGCAGTAAGCCGCCTCAGCATTCTTTATGAATACGCCAATGGCTTTGTTCATGTTAAAAATGAAAATGTTTGATTTGCTTGTAGGACAAATGAGCAGAATCGATATGATGATGAACCAGATCCCCAGTAACTACAGGAGCAATAGCCCCGGTCCTACTGGTCCTCCAGGCCCACCTGGCAACCAGGGACCCCGTGGAGAGCCAGGTCAGACCGGACCAAACGGGTTCCCAGGAAATCCAGGTTTGCCAGGGTCTCCGGGAGAAAGAGGTACGCATTTACGTCACATTGGAAGATAAAGTTGACAAAATAAAGCATTCAGACTTTGGATTGGTGGATAAAAAATTCGACTTACACTGAAGGAGACCAGAATATCATAGAGACTTTTCCTTAAAATCATCCAGATGTATATACATTACTGCCAATTAGTCACATATGGTTTGCATTTTTTTAATGCATTTACCCTTAACATCCTAGGATTGCCGGGAGAGAAGGGTGAAAGAGGAAGCCCAGGCATTGGCACTCGAGGACAGAGAGGATTACCTGGACCTCCTGGTATGTCTTAATGCAACCTAACGCCACCTCATTTTAACCGCTCCATTTCACTGCTAATTATATCCAGAGTTTGTGTGCACACTTGTCTTTTCAAGGCTTTCAGATACAGCCTGTCCAAAACCTTCTGATTAATGTAACCAATTCTAATGATCGTTAACGTATTTAACAACTGTGATTTCTATGTTGAGTAATTTCCATATCACAATGTTTATCATTCTGAGAGTATTTAGGCATGATAGATGAACATGATGATGAACCATTAAGAAATGAATGGTCTGTTATGCAACTGCTGGTATTAGTTTTTCCAAACGATCAGGAACAACTTTTCCCCTCTGGATTGTTTGGATAGGTTGGCTCAAAAGTGTGCTAACCCCTCATCAAAACTGTGTAATGACAGTTGGGATTAAGAGAACTTTAAGAGTTTGAAAAGGAAGTCAGCAGAAGGGTTTGCCTCAATAGGCTTGTAGCAACATTCAGACAAATCATTTTTTGAGTCTCAGATATAAAAAATAATTAGGGTATTTCTCTGTCCTGTGCTGTTTATGTGTGCTCTTAGCCTCTTCAAGGATCATAGGTAGAATTGAGAATCAGGATTTACAAAAATCTTCTTAAGAGAGAAGTTAAGAAATTTCTTTAGATAAATTCCAAGAAGTTTGAAAGAATCTTCCTAAGTGCAATTCTTGAAAAAAATCTTAAAGCCCCTGATATACTTCAAGCGAAATCGAAAAACAAACTGGTGAGGCATCATTTCGAACAAAATCAGGCCAAAATGAACTTCGTTTGAAGTTAGTTTCGGGAGCTTGAAACAGCTTGCCAAAGCGAACTTTCCGGAAAAATTCGTTCTTTCCGGTAAACACCTTTGAACTCCCATTGGTCCGTGGCAATGATGTAATAGGTTGGTGTGGCTCTGGTGCTCTGCCTTTGACATGGAAATTCTCTGGTTAATTTCTTTTGTTCAGTCCGTCGAGGTCAGATGTCCGCAAGTAAAAGCATGAACAATCTGGAGAGCTGCTTTATAGTACAAATTAAAGGGTTAGTTCACCCAAAAATGAAATTCCTGTCATTAAGTACTCTATGTCATTAGCACCTTTCTGGACCTCAAAAGGTGCAATGACGTTGCTGCCTATGTGTGGATCAGATACCTCTTGGATTTCATCAAAAATATCTTAATTTGTGTTCTGAAGATGAATGAAGGTCTTACGGGTTTGGGATGACATGAGGGTGAGTAATAAATGACAGAAATTTCATTTTTGGCTGAACTAAAGTTGTAATTCTAATTGAAAGAGACACCGATGCTGTTTTTTCATGTTTAATTCTGTAAAGCTGCTTGCTTTTAAACAATTTATTGTATAAAGTGCTATATAAATAAATGTGTCGTGACTTGACTGGAGTGCTGAGTTGCAAAGCTGGTGCATATCCACATTGCTATGATCAGATGCTTTCTTAGCTGCTGTTTTCTCACCGCTGTCATTTTTATAGTGTGTTTATTTTGTTATTGAAAGGAAAGCGCATGGCTCATATTTACATATTCATCTGAAGGCCGCGCTCAGTTTTTGCTGGTCACTTCTTTTTAAGCGAAGAGCGAAAAAGATCTTCGCTGTGTGTATATTGGGGCCTTAAGAAGTTCTCAAATATTTTCTCTTTTTTTCTCTTTTTTTTAAGAATAAAATGGCAGGCTTTGGTGTTATCTGATTGTTTGGCGGTTCTTGCTGAATACTTGCGCTTAATTTTTTAATGCATTGTGTATTTTAAATAGATACAGAGCCGCTGTCATGACAATCAGCACGCTTATTTCCTGTTGGCTTATTTTTGAATCTATAGTCAAAAATTCGTTATTACTGTTCAGTTAAAATCTGAAATGATCTCATAAATTGACTGATAATGAGTTCAATATGAATTTGCCTATGCAGAAGCTGTCACAGAAGTTAATTAATTAGGTCAAGATAGCAATAATAATCAGCAACCTGATAAACACACAAGCCTGGAAATAATTTCAGTAAACAAGGCTTTCATTATCATAAGAAGCAAAGCTGGCCAAAATTGTAGTTTCCATGCTGAGCCATGATCAGAAGACCAAAGTAATCCAGTTATTATTAGAGGGAATTTGTACAGACATGTTTGGCGTTTTGAGCTCAGTCACTCTTGATACAGTCATCCCAGTGCAACACAAAGGGTCTGAATGAATTATGGGATCCATGGTAACTACAACAACACTACACTTTCTCCAGGGGACACGTTTAATTGCTATCCAGCATTTGCAGGAGCGATCCTCTCTGAGAAAACTCTAAAAAAGTGGAAACGTCTCCCTCGTGGAAACAGTGCCAAGAGCTCTCTGTGAATGAAATACACAGCCATTGTATACGTACAGTAGGAGGAAGCTTGCGGTGACTCACTGTTTGTAGTTTGACTTGTGTTTTTTGTGGAGGCTTTATTGGCAACACATGTGCTGACATCAGAGTGCACAAGAGCGAGAGTCAAGGGACAGCATTCCAGTTCGGTTTATACCGTCTAGACAGAAAAGGGTTGGGGGTGGGGGGTGGGGGGTGGGGGGCAGAACTTGCCCCTTCTTCCTTTTAATTAAGCAGTCAAAATATTTAAATTACAGTACTTGAAATCAGTTTTCCCCTTCCACATACAGAGAAAACCTAGAGGCGAAGTAAAGGACACTTTTTTACACCTCTGCCTGCTTTTTTCCAGGGCCACCAGGGCAGTCTCAGGTTGGGCCCCCTGGTCCCTCAGGCTCACCTGGGCCCCGTGGCCCACCAGGGCAGCAGGGTGGGCCTGGAGTCAGAGGACCACCTGGACCTCCAGGATACTGTGACTCCTCCCAGTGTGTCGGCATGCCTTACAATGGACAAGGTTACCCAGGTAAGTACAGTACGCTTTATTGAAAAGCTCTGTTCCAAAACTTAGTGAGCTCTTGTCAAGGTGTGTTTACCTTCTAAGGCAACAATCTGAACGAAACAAAACGCACATCTGACTTGTGATTTGAACTGTCTTCATAGGCAACGACACAAATAGCATTGCTTCCATTGGAATTTAACATTAACATGTTGCAACACTACTCTAATAAGCATTATAATATAAAGCATACACAAATATTGGGTAAAACAGTAAACACAAACCAATTTTTTTGTTAGCTTTACTTTTCATTTTGCTGAAATATTGGTTAAGATGGGAGATATCCCCCTTAAAGTCCCCCTGAAATCAAAATGTATGTTTTTTAGCTTTTAGTATGAAAATGTTAGCCTTAAGGTTATGAATAAGCTGGTTTGTTCCAAAACAATGACAAAATTCACATTTAGGAGATATAAACATTCAAAACTTACAGTCTCTCACTTCGCTAAAATGGATCACGGATTTTCATGACATCACATCGCACTTTAGCTTCTCATCAAATCTTCTGTCCAATCAAATGCTCTCTAGAATCTGAAGTCCCGCCCCCTCCTACATTATAAACAGACGATGAAGCTGGGGCTGAAATTGGTCATTTGTTCACACATTTACTAGTTTCTACATGTAAAGTGCACATAGTGCACTATATAGAGAATAGTGAATGATTCAGATCGTGTAAATATGCTTTCCATTGACGCAAAAATGAAGTCCGTTTTTGCGTTAGTGTCATGCGAACCGCCGCAGTGCGAGCACAGTCTGCTCTGCTCCGGTCCAGAGACTCAAGAACACAGAGCGGATGATATCCGTGACTCAGCACAGACCACAAAACGTATTGGACCCATTTGAATTCTGCACAGAATGCTTTTAAAGTGATATGGAGGAGATTAGAAGGAAACCAAAGCTTTACCGAGCTCAACAGCTCTGGCCAAGCTGTGATATAAACAAAACGCTATTGACTATTTTAAAAAAGGAGCGGGGCTGTTCGATATGTCCCGCCCTGTCTTCCTGTTTCAGTTGAAATTACATCAACACATTGAATAATGCTGTGTGTTCAAAGACACTTCAGTGGGCCTTTAAGAACAATGTGCAAATTCTAATATATTTAGATATACAGTAACTAGGGAAATGAATGGAAACATTTGCTAATTTTGTTCTCATAGCGCAGAATGTAAAATTGTTCAGAGGCCATACTAAATTAACTATTGGACTTCAAATTGTGTTTTGACAATTGAGTTGAAAAACCAATGACAGACAAAGCAGAGTCCCAGTAAAAGAGATTAATCTGAAATGTAAATTTATTATATGACTTATATACAAGCATATGAATATATACATATTTAATTGCCCATATTTGAATTGAAGATAGCAACACTCTGAATTCATTAGGGATGCACTGTAATTAATTTTTTACCAAAACATAGAAACCTGAATTCAACTTTTCATTTAGCTGATTCAGTTTCTTTAATAATCAATTAATTAATCACATTTATTTAATAATAAACATTTAAATAAAATATATAAACTTTTAAATTGCACATTAGGCAGCTTTTATACATTTTTAAATTATATAATTATGTTTCTATTCCAATTCATTTCATTTTAATTTAAATGGTGGCTGTAATAACTTGTTTTCATAAAACATTTATTCAAACATACATCAAATAATGAAGACAACAGGTTAAGTACAACATAATGAATATGTAATATAAGAGCATCAAACATGAATTTTGTTATATTTCAAACTTAAGACTTTGTTTCATATCAAAAATAACAAAGCACAAAATTCACTACAATTTATTGGATGGGAGACGCTACAAATAATGTTTAGTGACGTTTTGTTCTTACGTCTGTCAAAACGTGCCATCTAATTAAACATCACCATTTTGAAACAGAATTGTTTTGTATGAAACTGAAAATTCATTTTGGTGCATTGAGAACAGCAAAGGTGCCTGAAATGCACATCTAACTCATGGAATTATTGAAAATAACCCCATGAATTACAATAAGTATTACATTTAAAAAAAATAATAACACTAGTGACAACATGCCACTTCTGTCCCATCTTACCCCAAGGGTCTAATTTTATGACTTCACAAATCTAAAATCCACAAATAGACACAAAAATATTGATATTCAACATAATGCATTTTCACAGATCACCATTTTCCATAGACACAAAATTAGATCATTTAACCTAATGAGGTTAATAGGTGCAGGTCCACCATCTGATCTGAATACGGACCGGATTGCGGTAACCTCTGGATAAACAGAGATACTAATATTAGGGTAGATGCTAATGATGTAACAAGAATGTTATATGAAGTGTTTCCAGTTCCAGCTGACCTAATTTATGCAGATAATGTAATACTGTGTTATGTGTATGCCAGGTTAAAGAGATGTGTTTTTAGTTTTTAGATTTAAACTGACAAAGTGTGTCTGCTTCCCGAACAAGGCTAGGATAACTGTTCCAGAGTTTGGGTGCTTACAAATGTTAATATTCAGATGAAATGACAAAATTAAGAAGAGCATAATGCAGCTCACTGGGGTTTGGAACAGAGCTCAAGAGTAAGCGACTAATGATATGATTGCTATGTGTTTGCTTAACAATATAGCTAATCAATAAAGAACTGCATGTTTTTTTTCTTGAAGGTAGTTGTTTTGCCACTGAGATGAACTAACCCAATCTTTAACCCATTTCAGGTTATGCGTAGTATGCTATCTAGACTGCCTGATCCCTTACCTGACGTGTCAGAGAGATTAGCACTCACTCACGAGCTAATAAGGATAACCACCACGGATATGATTGCTGAATATTTGCTGGCCAACTCTAAAACAAAAAAAACAATCAAACCAAAGAAAGGACTGGACTGCCACTAACACCAGCTGAGCGCTACTATATCATACTGGAGCCAGTGATGGTTACGTACCTGTGGCCTGTTTGCATCTAGAGCAGCAAGAGAGAGCTTCGTTTTGCTGAGGACGCATGTGAAACTACTAACATTGAGCGTTTATGTTAACAGTGTTCAACAGCGGTTGCTCTTTATGAGGGTAAAATGACTGTAAATAAACTAATTGTGCCTTGTAAATGTTAATCGATGACACAGTAGGCTAAAGTTAACAGCAGTCATCAAGCTTGCACCTGACAACTTGCTTCTTGCTGACCGCTGACGTTTCATTTTTTACCTTTGATGATATGTGTAGGCAACGCTCAGGTTACAAATGTAGTGTGTGCCATTAGTATATGCAACCATGAATTTTTTTTTTTTTTTTTTGTATTGTGATTTATAGAATTGTATGATACCTCACAGAGATCAGCAAATTTCCACAAATGCATTCTTTTTATTCATGTATGTTAGAGTAGTTATAGTATAGAAGAAAAATCCAACGCAAAGTTGTGGACAACTGCCGAATGGGTTTAGTATTTGGTTAATATAGAAGCTTTTTATATATATATATATAATTTTGTTTTTATTATTATTATTATTATTAACACTATGTATAAATGAAGAGTTGAAATGACATGTTGGAACCCAAAAGCACATGCTCAGCTGGCCAAATAATATTTCCAAGCAGGCCCCTACCAGCCAGAACCTGAAACCTACGTAGTGCCCATTCCAGCCCAGCCGTCGGAAGATATCGAGACTCAGTCACCAGGTTTACGAAACCAGCGTGGAAAAAGATCGCTATCAAGACAGGAAGCTGAAAGAATAGAAACATAAAGTGAAAGTGTATCTTCTGTACTGTCAAAAACTGCATTTAAATCCAGATCATTTAACACAGAGGCTCTCATTTCCTCGTAAGAAACCTGTGTGCTTGCCGACGGTTCAACAATGTGTCTTTGCTTGTAACATAACTGCATTTTGTATTTGTTCAGTAAAAATGTCCTATAAACACTATGAACTGATTCCTTGCACATTGGAAAGTTTGCAAAGTGTAAACGTGCTTGCTGCGGTGCAATGTGTTGTTCTTTCTCTCTCTCAAGGAAAATGGCAAACGGTTCAACTTCCCTTGATTCTTAAACCTGGCTTTTGTTTTCTTATCCTAAACCGAATATTTATCTGTTGTATCTACCAACTCACTCCACAAGAGGAATTGCATGCCTGTGTTGTATATTTAGTAAGGACGTTTACAATCAGAATATAGTTGTTTTTTTCCAGTGATATCAGTTGAAATGCAGTTGGAATTTGTTGCAAGTCTATGGACATAGAATGGCTTTTTTTCATGTCTGAATTGCACATTGTGAATTCCACAGCCTTATTTTCTTATTTATTTCTGAATCAGAAGAGGCATTTTTCAATAAAACTACTGAAAATGTTTAATTGTTGTTGTGTCTCATTTTTAGATTGCATTTAAAAAGGTAATTCACTTCCTGAGTTTGAGGTATCAAACAGGATGTAGAATTGTGATAGAAATGTGAATTAAAATGGAACGAAATTCAAGATAACAGCTGAAAGTGTAACTTTTAATAATCCAGTTCATTTTTACATGTGAAATATTTGCAGAGACAATATGATATTAACAATTAATGTTTCAATTCACTTTGCCATGGACATATAGTCAGAGTTTTCTGATGCATATTAATGATGAATATTCATGTCCAAGATCAGAAGTTCTGTGTTCATGTCAGTATAATGGGGATGTTATATGGTAAACTCCTAAAAATAAATTATCTATATTGGTATCTGGTTCCATGTAATCTTTCTGTTGCACAAAATGTTGTCACACTTTATATTAGGTGTCTTTAACTACTATGTACTTACATTAAAAAAGAAGTACAATGTTCATATTGTATTGCAAAACACTTTTGCTGCTATTGAGGTGGGATACGGGTGAGGTTAGGGACAGGTTTGGTGGTGTGAGTAGGTTTAAGGGTGGGTTATGGTGTAAGGGATGGGTCAACAGTGTAATTATAGATGTAACTACAGAAATTAATTACAGCTGTAATTTCATGCAGGTATTTTTTAAAATATAAATATAATGTAAAACCTTTATGTATGCAATACGTGCATTGTATCAAATGATTAATTTAAGTTTTAGTACATAGTAGTTAAAGGGTTAGTTCACCCAAAAATTAACATTCTGTCATTTATTACTCACCCTCATGTCGCTTCACACCCCTAAGACCTTCGTTCATAAAATCTGCTCAGTGGATCAGTGAGGCCTCCATTGCCAGCAAGACAATTAACACTTTCAGATGCCCAGAAAGCTACTAAAGACATATTTAAAACAGTTCATGTGACTACAGTGGTTCAACCTTAATGTTGTGAAGTGACAAGAATACTTTTTGTGCGCCAAAAAAACTTTTTTCAACAGTATGATGGGTGATTTCAAAACACTACTTCATGAAGCTTTCCAAATCTTTTGTTTCGAATCAGTGGTTCGGAGCGCCAAAGTCACATGATTTCAGTACACGAGGCTTCGTTACATCATAAGTGTTTTGAAATTTCAGTTTGATACGTGCTCTGAACCACTGATCTGAAACAAAAGATTCGTAAAGCTTCGAAGCTTCATGAAGCAGTGTTTTGAAATCACCCATCACTAGATATTGTTGAATAAAGTCGTTATTTTGTTTTTTGGTGCACAAAAAGTATTCTCCTCGCTTTATAATATTAAGGTTGAACCACTGTAGTCACATGAACAGTTATAAATATGTCTTTAGTAGCTTTCTGGGCATCTGAAAGTGTAAATTATCTGGCAATGGAGGCCTCACTGAGCCATTGGATTTTATCAAAAATATCTTAATTTGTGTTCCGAAGATGAATGAAGGTCTTACGCGTGTGGAACGACATGAGGGTGAGAAATAAATAACAGAATTTTCATTTTTAGGTGAACTAACCCTTTAATAAAGCACTTCAGGCGACCTCTATAAAGCAGTGGATCTTGTATTTCCAAAGAAAACAATAATGTAGAGTTCAAATGTTCTTATAAATGCCAAAGAGGTTCATTAAGATAAGTTTTGTTCGGCTACATTAAAACCGCAAGTAATCATTGTACTGTAAGTAATCACCATTTTGAGATTGATTTGACATATTAAAGGCTCATTGTCATGACACATCTGAACTGCTCATCTATTTCAGTGGACCTCAAAACATTTGATCATTGAGGAGATCTGAATAAATGAAAAGAGGGAGCAACTTGCCAAAATTCTGGAATGCTGGATTATATAACTCTCCGTTTCCAATACTACACTTGCATGACACTGTACATGCAAATTCTTTTTTCCCATCAAATTTGAACTCTCCGATGCTGTTTTCAACATTTTCAAGCCATTTTTAACCATTTAGGCTGAAAAGTTACATCCAAACCACCATGGGTGACCCATACTATCCTCGTTTTTTATTTCTTACAACACAAATTCAACATGAAAGTGGTTTTGAAAAACACTCAAAGAATAAGGAATGATTTACAGCAGCCTTCAGTCACTGAAAAGTCTCTTGTCAAGTGCCAATCCACATTATTTTTTTACGTAAGTCCATTTGTAAATTTAATGAGTCTGGCTTCCAGTGTCATACACTTCCAGTTATTTTTAAATGTACAAAACAGCTTGTTATGCTACTTGCAAATTGGTATTTCTTACCATATTATTTGAATGTATTGTCGGAATTATAAACACACTGGTTTTTAGTGTGAGCAGTTTTACCGCAAAGTTTTTGAGGAAAACATTCCAGGATTTTAGCGGACTTCAACAGCAACCAACGAGTTGAAGGTCCAAATTGCAGTTTCAATGCAGTTTCAAAGGGCTCTACATGATCCCAGATGAGGAATAAGGGTCTTATCTAGCCAAACGATCGGTCATTTTCTAAAAATAATAACAGTTAAAAAAAAAATCCACTTTTTAACAAATGTTCATCTTGCACTAGCTCTGTGATGTGCCACACATTACGTAATCAAGTTGGAAAGATCACGCGTGACGTAAGCAGAAGTACCGAGCAAGTGTCTACAAAGTGAATGTGCAAAGACTAAGCCAAACGGCCTTTACAAAAAAAGGTAAAACAACAATGTCAGACGATTTTGAAGTTGGAGAAATTTTTTAATTTTTTCGGAAATAACCGATCATTTCGCTAGATAAGACCCTCATTCCTCTTCTGGGATCATGTAGAACATGAACAGCTTTGAAGCTAAGGGAAAACTGCAATATGGACCTTCAAACCCGTTGTTTGCCATTGAAGTCCACTAAAATCCTGGAATGTTTTCCTCAAAAACCTAAATTTCTTTTCGACTGAAGAAAAAAAGACATAAACAACATGGGGCTGAGTAAATTATCAGGAAATTTTAATTCTGAAGTGAACTAATCCTTTTCCTGAGAATTAAACCACATCTCTTTCAAAATGAACATTTTTTCATCAAATTTTTCAGTCGAAACTCTAGCTACATCCTCAGTTTGTTGGTGTGTTCTGAATTCCCCCAAGGGGTCTCCTGTTTTAATGGTGTTTCCTTGAATACATGTGCTCTCAATTAGAGATGATTGTTTTATGTGGGCTGTTTTTCTCCATCTTAACGAAAAAAATCCTTTAAATGCGTTAGCCACAAACACTCTATACCTCAGTGCACTTCCTCAACCCTTTCATCTTTCTCAAAGGAAAGCGGAGAACTTTGATCGTTTCACCTACTACTTTTTCTGTTGTTCTGTCTAACTCAAAAAAGAAACAGAGTGCATCACATTAGTGTGTAATTACAGTGCTTTCGAAGCCCAGATAGGAAATGTTTAGTCGCTCAGGAGATTATGTCATAGAAGATGATTATCAAATCAGTTTTTCAATTCACTACACCACAGTTTATACATCCACACTATAGTGCCATAGACCCCATAATTGTGTGTTTAAGTTTTAGGGTAATTGCAGGTTTTGTGTTCAAATACAGAACAAGAAGCCTGTGTAACATGCCTTTAGGTTAATTATCCAGTATAAATAGAAGGCTGATCGGTCCTTTACATGCAATCTGCTAGCCTTGCTGATTCTGCAGCCAATGAGATAGCTTGCTCAACATTTAATTAGTCTGGTTTAGTGTTCACAGGTTGAAAGGGGTGCTCTCAGAGTTCCTCTGAAGCCCTCCACCTCCCCAGCTCCACCTGCCTAGATCTGCTATGATTAATGTTTGTCTATATATATATAAATCTTACATGCTCACAGCAGTGTGTCTGTGTATCTGTCCATACTTGCTCTGCAGCAGCAGCAGTGTGTGTAGCAGATCTAGTCCACCAAGACCAAAATCATTAACTCTCTCTTATCCATTAACATTCTAGAACTATTCTGAGACTTGCCATGATTGAACTATGTGTAATTAGCAGCAGTGATGGACACAGTAACAAAGTATTTTTACTTTGTTACTGTACTGAAGTAGGCCTACATTTTTCAAGTAGGTATCTGTACTTCTTCAGAGTATTTTTTTTATTATTTATTTTGGGAGACTTTCACTTTTACTTCATTACATTCCAAAGCATAATACTGTACTTTTTACTCCACTACATTTCATAAAACATGTCGTTCCTCATGATTTTGAACTGCAGAAGAGCTGATTCTCTTCAATTTACCTCTTAAATCGGTTCACATATTGCACTGAATGATTCATTCGTGAATTGGACCAGTCCGATTGCATCTGTTCTTGAGTCAACAACTCACTGATTCAATTGATCCGATCAGGGTGTGCATTTCCCAAAAGCATCGTTAGCCAACTAACATTGTAAGTTCCGTTGTTACTAATATAGCCTAGTTCAATGATTTGGTGTTTCCCGAAACCATCGTTCAAACGAACATTCGCAAACTGCATCGTAAACTTGTGTGGTTGGAACGACAGCTCTTGACCTGTGGTTAGAAGCTCTTGTTTTTATGACATGTGGACTTGATAAATATTTATTCTGAGCAACATAAGCAAGCTGACATTAAGTATGTATATATTTTATTTCGATATACAAATGTCATGTACATATGGGTCATTCTACAGAAACGTCCACTTTTGGTATGCAAGATGTCTTAAAATGTATTTCTAACATTTAATCTTAAACCACAATATTAGATTACCCTTTGACTTTATGAATACACATAAATGACAGCTTAATGATTTTTTGTGTGTGTGTGTGTGTGGATTTATTTAAAGACCGCATGTACCATTTTTTTTTTTGTCACTGGTGTTACCTTACTTCTCTGGCAAATTTAAAAGTTTTTATGAAATATTATTTCTCAATTTTTTCAGCAAATGCAGTCAGAATTACAGAAAAATAATGATAATGCAAAAAATAAGGAGATTATATGTTATTTATTTTAATCAGGTTTGTTAAAAGTGTGATTGAATGATGTTAGTTCATTTGCGCAACCTTGCTATGAAAATGAAAATATTTGAAAAACAGTTATAAACAAGTAATGATGCAATCCTTTAAATCTTAATTATTGAGTGTAGCAGAATTCAATGGATGTAAAATTATCATGTCACATATTTAATGTGAAAAAACAGTAACACCAGATTCACCAGTGACTTATACATGAGACCAAAGATCCTTATTCTTCAACTATAATTAAGTAGACGAGACTAAATTGTTACATTTGATATACAATGAAAGACTTATCATTGACACTTAGTGAAAGCAGTCAGTAAAAGATCATAAACAACATTTTAAAAATGTCTGTAAAATACGCTGTCTGTAAAGTCATTGCTTCTCAGCTGCACTCAATTTAGCCATACCTGCCCAAAGGAGGATTAACAATGAGAAAGAAAAGTTAGAATCACGTAATCTTAGTGCTATTTTATGCAAAATAACTAAATTAATAGCTTTGAATAAATATTATCTATAAATGGGAGTCACTGGTGTTAGTGGTGAGTTACCCATAAAAAGGGGACACCAGTGACAGTAACACCAGTGACAATTTTCATGAAAAATGCATTTTACAAAATGGCTGCTGCAAGGTATCAAACCACATGTTGTCAATCATGGTAAATTAAGTAGTTTAATCCATTTGTATTCTAGTTTTTTTTTTTTTTTTTTTAATTCCCTAACAATAAAGTAGGTCATACCACTGAGTTCAACTAAAAGCTTCATATGAAATTATGATTTTCTAATTAAAATTTCTGATAACTGAAAAGAGACAGTGGACTTTCCTTTGGCCTTTCTTCATCTTCAAGAAATAGGAAAAGGGAACTCAAGTGATGTCATCATTGTGATTTTTATTTCAAAATAAGAGATTTTTGTTAAATGGTAACAAAAGTGACACAACTCCAGGGGACCACTACTTTCATTATTTTATAATATTCATTCTGCATTTTGTTTTGTTTTTATGTCATTTACATCATATATTTGATAGTTATGTATACATTATTGTATTTTAAATGGTAGAAAAAACTGTTTCAGACCTCAAAATAAAGCACTTTCCCTCTGTACATGACTGTGGGGACGAGCACTTCTGTGGTGCTTGGAATTCTTATAATTAATTAAAAAACAAATATCGCCACATTGATGGCTCAAAGAACTTATTGTTTAATTTTAAAATATAAAGAAATTGTAATCCTAAAGTGTTTTTCAAGTAGAATGACCCATATCTTAGTTTGTAAAAGGATTTTAAGCACCGTTTTTGAAGAGTGCTTTGGTGCTTTTACATCAGTATTATTCAACTATCATTTCCCTCTGATTTTAGGGATAAGTTATGGGTAGGGTTAGGTTTAAGGGTTGGGAGAAGGTTAGGACTAAATTTTCGGATAGGAATGTTGTTCCGGGATCAACAAAATATGTTGATCCAGGAACATGTCTTACTTGGCAAAATCACGGTGACCATGCTCTAAGAACAAGCCTATACTTTAATCTGGAAATAAAGCAAAATAACTGAGGAAATGAAAATTAGTCCTCAGACGCCATGTCCGTAATTTATAGCAAAAAATCTAGCATTAATTCGATCTTAAACGAATTCATTTAAAGAAGTTATTACTCCACCACCTGCGTGACATCATTCACCAACGTGGCTGAACGACAGGTTTGCGAAAATACGGTTTCGGGAAACAGTCGTGACTAACTAGCTGATTTGTTCAACTATGCATTGTGAGCTACTATGGTATGTTATGTCGTTGTACGATAAACTCACCCCTGAGCGAGTCTCCACGTTTCACTGAATTCACAAGTCTGACTGACCCAAAATGAGCTGAGAGCGGGAGAACCTCGGAGCGACTAATGCCGCGAAAAGTAAGTTACTAATGCTGAATTTTAGGATTAATGTTTTAAATAAAAATCATATTTAGATGTTTGTAAACTAAATCTGCCGTAAAGAGCTAGATGTTTAAGCCCACTGAAATGCTTGAATGTGTAGGCTATGTCAATATGGGGAAGGTTTTAGGTTAAAACTAAACAACGTTAAAATAACGCAAATTAACGCACATGCTTCTTCCCTGCTGCCGTAGCAATGTTAAATGATATAAAACTGGATTGTGTTCATGTTAGGAAATCTATGTTTGAAACAATGGCGGCTCAGATTGAGATCAGCCTGGTCTCATTGTTAATACGTAGGTATTAATACGTAACTTTCAAAGACACAAAACGTACATTTTTGTACGTTTAGAAAGGTGCTAAAACGTACAATATTGACTTAATTATGGCACTAAAACGTAAAAATACTTACGTTTTACAGCGAAAAAACGTAAAATATTTACGAATCTTTCATGTCATAAAGATATATGTATAATTTCCATTTTATCGTTTTGTAGATAAATGTAAGATCCCTAAACCTCATCCCGAACCTAAACCTACCCATTTTATACAGAATGTTAAAAGAATAAAACATAGGCTAAAGAACAGAAATGTGTAGGAAAATGACAATTTTAGTAAAAATATAACATTAAAACGATATTTTGAGCCACTAATCCTACACCTACCCCTAAACCTACCCATAACCATTTCTTTAAACTACCGACTGTTATAAATAAAAGAAAGACAGACAAACAAGCGTAATCACAATAATTTATTTTTTTGCGAAAATGTCAAAAGTGGTACCAAAAGTAGTTCAAATGATGATGAGTTCCAGTCACAGTCCTCTCTGGCGGTAATAGTTTTTTATAGGGTACAGAGCAGAATTTAATTTATTAATCCATGAAAATATAATAAATCCGGCTTCTCTCCGTGAAGGCGCGCACTCATTTCAAATGTCAATCCACTAAAACACGGCATGTCGCAATCTGTGACGAAGCAGGTGAGAACCAATGAGCGTTCGATATCAGTGCCGTAAACCATGTCGTAACGCTTCTCGAGGGTGGCGCTACTTTCAAATTTGAATCATAACGAGCGCGAGCTTTGACTGTGACGGGCGCTGTTGCTGAGAATGAAGATGAAGATCGATGGATAAAGAGCTGAATTTGGATCTGTTCCTTACAAACATATGGATTCTAAAGATTTGGAGTACAGCGAACAAATAAAATGGATGTGATTTGTGAATTTATGTTGTGCTTTGGTGTATCTTATGGTTGTATTGTCAGTCGCTGCATAGGAGAAAACGCCTTCTGTGTCTCGCAGCAAACAAACTAAATATTAATGGTTAATAATTTAACATTTTGTTTAACCACAAAATGGTTAAACAATTACAGAAATTTTATTCACAAGATTTCAAATTGTAGTCTTGTTTAACATTATGTAATCCTCCGAAACGAGCAGCACAAGCCACGAACAGAAATGTTATTTCATATTAAGTAACGTTAGATGAGTAAACTGCTTTCAATAAATTCGACTAAAAACATCGTTAAATCATTAAAGCAACGATTTTAATATTAATACATGGGAATTCATATACATTCACACTTTACGTTACATGATTTACGTTTTTTTTTGCTGTTAATACGTAAGTATTTTTACGTTTTAGTGCTATAAATACGTCAATGTTGTACGTTTTTGTGTGTATGAAAACGTAAGTAAATGTACGTGTGGTAGAACCACAATTTACATAAAAATACACACGTTTTCTCATGAGATCATGTTGGAAATATCCACTATAATAATGAAATGTGTGTGATATATATCACTTGCAAACAAACAAATAAATATTGCACAATACATTGCTACTTTTGAATGCCCACTTAATACATTTTAAAATCGTAATACGTAATACATTTTACCGTAAAAATCGCGGTTTTGCAAATTCGCATTCCAAGGCTAAATATCAGGTTATTTGGGGTCGATTCAACCCGCGGCAACAGTGTAAAAGTATCCCAATTCCGCGGGAAAACCGTGGACTTGGCAACACTGACTATGACCACATAGGATAAAATGCCCTTCTAGCTTGAGTTAATAGGTGATTTGTAGGGATGCACCGATTTTAACAACCAATTATTAGCCAATTCCGATACGGTGTTTCTCACTTGCTCTCTTATTTGAAGTTTTGTCATTAAAATAGATAGTGTTTTGATCATGTTTTAAATGAGCAAAGTTCAAAAATGCATGCAAAATTATATTAGCTGTTTTAAAATAATTTCTAACGAACATGGATTGGATCCATTTAACATTCAGCAGGAAAACATACAAAAGAACAAAGATTCATATGAAATAAATATTGCCTTTTAGGTTGGTCTAACAGTAGTTTTCAGGTACAGAAATAAAGTAAACAAATGTGAAATAACACTGCATACTCTTCACTGTATAAACTAAATACTTATTAAAAACAATTTTGTCAAGAGTAGTGCAATTTTTTGTCTTGTTTGATTAACATTAAAACGCAGACAGCAGCGCAGAAGAAATATTAGGCTGCTGTCACTTTAAGAGCTGTACGGATCTAATATACTGTTACACAAGTGTTTTATTTCTCAGCTGTTTACTTTCATTTAAGACATAACCAACTATGTTTATGTTTAATGCCGACATTGACACTATTCTTTAAGAGCTGCTGTGCAGCCAAAATTATATACCAGTTATCAATGTAAAGCTGCTTTGACACAATCTGCATTGTAAAAAGCGCTATATAAATAAAGGTGACTTGACTTGACAAGAATACTCGCCAAAACGGCCATTTTGATATAATTTTGTGTGAATTAGAAGTGAAAGACAACTCCATTCAGTATTCGTGGGCTGTCTGAGACGCTGCTTTCTGGGCACACCCTATGGATGTATGTGAACTTCTCACACAGTGAGTAGAAGTTCTCTTTCTTCTCTTCCTGCATTTCAGTATTTAAATTCGCTTAAAACTATATGCAAAGGATAAACTTTCGCAAACCACTGGCCGACCATGGGCGGTCCTTATTGACAGCACTGTTGTATTTTATACAGATTTCATTGTGTTTTGGCAAGTATTTATTTTACCCAGAGAAACGTTGGATTATGCAACAAACATTAAACAGCTCAGTTCCTTCACACAGTTAATTAATAAACCATCGGTTTGTTATATCTGCCCTTTTCATGCTATAGCCGATATGCCAATGGTTGTAAATTGTTTAGAAATAAATATTGCAAACAATACATCAGTGCATCTCTAGTGATTTGTGATCAAAATAAACATAAATCATATCAAAATAAAGCATGTTGTGAGCATTATTTTTTACACTGTGCAAATATACATAGCTTTGTATTATGTGGTTTGAATAGAATAGAATAGAAGAGAATAGAATAGAATAGAATATTACAAACTTCAGCTGCACAGACAAATACTATACCAATAAAATGCATCTGACATGGATTATTCATTCGAAATCTATAGCCCATCTGTTGATGTTCTCCCAGTGTCTCCCACTTTCTCTTGGGAATAAGCCACACAGAAATATGCTACCACAAAAATGATACTTTCTCAAGGTGGGAGTTCAGTCAGATTTACAACTTCCTGTGACAAAAGTGTGTGCTTTGAAATAAAAAAAGTTTAAATTTCAACCCTGTTACCCAAGTTTTCATAAGAAAACAAGTACAACTACAAACCAACAGTTCTTTTGAATGACAACCCCTGTTTCTTGCAATAACAGTAACTTTAAAAAGTTAATAATTCTGACAGGGACTGTGTTAATGTGAAAAATGCATGGTTGGCTGATTTCAGTTCCCTAGAGACCGCATTTGCTAATATATACAGGTATGTGCGCTCAGTGAAAGTGTTTTACATTTAGCATTTATACTGATTAAGAGATTCAGTATTCCAGAACAAAGCTAAACCATTTTATCGGGGGTTCATTGGCCAGAAGGTTGATGTCAGTTCTGATGAACATCTTTCTCATGGTTCCTACATCAGCAGCCAGAGAAATGAATGGCAGTCCTGTTGTTTTCTGTGTTTGCTGTGGTTAGAGGCTGCTTTTCTGAATTCTTTATATGAACCAGATAGTTTTATTGAAGACATGATGTTTAAAGCATAGCTGAGATCAAAGCATGATCAGAGCATGCCTTCATAACCCATTTCAGAGGAAAAATAATTACTTGTTGAGTCAAGCGTAGTTATTGCTATTGTACACGGTTATGATTTGAATAAATCTGTGCCTCACAACATTTGTGCTACAGACATTTTTCTGACTTGTTGAGGAGAATGTGCTATCCCTTTTCTTGTAATAGACTTACAATTTTCATTTAGCAGACAAAAAAAAAAAAAAAAACTAACCCGAATATAATGGAGACTTAAGCAATCAACACACTAGATGCAAACATCACTTACTCATTATCTTTGGAAAATATACAAATCTATTGGTATTACAACAACTGCTTTATATTCAGCATACATGACAGATACTTTTCGTTTTCACAGCACATTTCACACAGCTTTTCACTGTGGAACCTTTTAACTATAGGGATAAAATAGAAACTGTGTGATCATGCCATGGCCGATTTGACCCAGCTGGCAGTCTGCGGAAAATTCCTTTGGATTTAATCATGGCATTATGGGTGAATCATGGAAAATCATGAGGGCAGCACAATATCTCTGGGAATATAAACAGCATTGATATATTTAGTTTTGACAGTAATATAAATCTTTTCTGCCTGATTAGAAAAAATTATATGAACAGTGCTGAACATGTAGATAAAAGCAACATGAATCTCATAAAGCCCAATGAAATGAAATTTCATATGGAATTTACTTACCCTGATTCTTTCATTCGTGGAAAGGCGTAATTTAAAGCAGAATGTCCAAGCTTCAGTCAATCCAGCACTTCTTCAGATTGAAAAGGTTGAAACTAAATATTGAAAACTATATACAGACAATGCCTGCATAAGAAGTGAGTTTTTCATGAAATTAATACATGGAAGTACAGAAATTTTAGATTATCCAATAAATTAAGTAATTATTTACTAGAAAAGTGTCTTAGTAATGTATATGATGTTTATACTTAATGTATATTATACTTTATAAAATGGTTCGTTCCTGTCCTTGATTCTGATTGGTCAATAGCTGTGTTTTATTCACGATAAAACATGGCTATGACCGCTTCACCCAACGGTTCGGTGTATCACTACACAAAACCCTTAGCAACCAGTCTTAGCAACGTAAACTGTATGTTCTCAGTTGATATGGTTCATTGAAACTTACTGTATTATGTAGAACTAGAAGAGTATTGTGAGAAAGAGATCGATAGAGATTCAGATTTAGCATTTTCCTTCAGGTTAGTCTTATGTTCATAATGAAAAATCTGTTTCAATGTCAGATGTATTATCCTGTCCTTTTAACAGTTAAGGGGTTTTCCCGTGATTGACAGCGCTAGTCAAAAGCATTTGTCAGTTGCGTCTTGTTCTGTATTCACAACAATTCAGCCTTTTCAATGTAAAAGTCTTCACTACTGACTGACACACTCATCTAATGGCGTAATAATGTAACTTATGTTGCTGTTCACGGCCAGGGACTATTTTTTCTGGCGGAAGGAAGGCTTTTAGTGAAAGTTGCATTGATACATATTTTTGGCTTTAATATTTGTATTGTGTGGGAACCGTTTTATAAAAGCAATAAGGCATGAGAGGCTGTGCTGTATCGTGAATAAGTCACGGCTAAAGGGGTTGCCTAACAACGCCCTTCAGCCGTGACTTATTCACGATACAGCACAGCCTCTCATGCCTTATTGCTTACATAATGTATACCATATGTGACCCTGGACCACAAAACCAGTCATAAGGGTCATTTTTTTTAAAATTGAGATTAATACATCATCTGAATAAATAAGCCTTCCATTGATGTTTGGTTTGTTAGGATAGAGATACCGAGATACAACTATTTGAAAATCTGGAATCGGAGGGTGCAAAAAAATCAAAATACTGAGAAAATCGCTGTTAAAGTTGTCCAAATGAAGTACTTAGCAATGCATATCCACTCACAAAAATAATTTTTTGATATATTTACGGTAGGAAATTTCACAAAATATCTTCATGGAACATGATCTTTACTTAATATCCTAATGATTTTTGGCAAAAAAAGAAAAAAAAAAAAAAAGATAATTTTGACCCATACAATGTATTGTTGGCTATTGCTAAAAATATACCCGTGCAACTTATGACTGGTTTTGTGGTCCAGGGTCACATATTGTATATTATACTATACTACACAGCTGTCTGGAATATAGATTGGCCAATCACTGCATTTTGCAGTCCAAATTTGGTTACACTTTATTACAATGGTCCACTTAAGACATTCTACTAACTATAAGTAACTTTGCAACTACATGTCAACTAACTCTCATTAGACTGTTTAGGTGTTAGGGTTCGGGTTAGTAAAATAGGATGACATACTTGCAAAGTTACTTATAGTCAGTAGAATGTCTATTGGGATCATCAAAATAAAGTGTTAGCAGATATTAAGCAGACAGTCTACTAACACTCAAATGACTACTAGTTGATGTTAAAAAGTTACTTGTAGTTAGTAGAATGCCTAAACTGGACTATCGAAATAAAGTGTTACCCAAATTATTTTGTATATTGGCAGCTAACCTTTATAACTGATGGTTGTCTCAGCCAGGTGTGCTAGTTTCATGTCTCTCTTACCAAAATATTATATCTAAAAGTGATTTCAAACTAAAATCAATGTTATATCTATTTATTTATTTTGTAAGAAATCGGTTTAGACCTGATTATTCTGCTATAATGAACAACTGACTGTACATGATCCCTAACTGTGTAAGAATCAGCCCCACCACCTTCATTAAATTCAACATCATACTTGTACCCAGTACATGTAAATCTCCCCCACTCTACTGCGTCACTGTATAACTGAAATTTCTGTACATATTGAGAAAGCTGATTTCCAAATAAATCAGCTCAGGCATTCTTCTAATGGATGGGTATCACCCTTATAAGGCAGGAACATTATGTCTCTTTTGGGAGGCTCGTAACACTTATTTGAGAACCTTGTAGCTCACTGGTCAAGGGCAAGCATGGAAAATGTACTTTTTTTAAAATCTTTTTACTCCCCATGAAAGATGACACACTGTTTTAGTAACAATTATTGCTGAACACATTGTTCAATAACGTTAACATTACAATTCCAGACATTTTCCCATGTACCATAAATGTGGTAATTAGGGCTTTAATTGGTCTGTCTCAACAAGATTCATTGTGTAATTTTACAAGACCACTGCCATCACTGTTAAAGTCTCTATTTGTATAGTTTTAAAAGGCTTTTTAGGGGTTCAATGAAGATTCTCCACATTCCAGCTAATAATGGATGGAGCACTAACAAATGCGTTCATTCAAATACCTTCACACTTTAGTTTTGTTTTTAAATTATTTTTACAATGACATTTAACTTGGTGTTTTTTTTTTTTTATGTCTAAACTTCATTTTTATAAAGTAATAATTATAAATTTTTTTGTACATCACTCAAGTACTACTAAATACTTTTACTCAATTACATTTCTAAAGCAAAAATGACCCCTTACTATAGGCCAGGGGTGTCTAATCCTGCTCCTGGAGGGCCACTGTCCTGCAAAGTTTAGCTCCAACCAAAATTAAATGATATGGGCTGGATTTCCCGAAACCTTCTTAACTCTACGTCGTTCTAAAATTATACCTTAAGCTGTACCTTAAAGTTAATACATGTTTCCCAAAACGCTCTTTAAGTATACCTTCTGTAAGTCATACTTTCATAAGGTTGGTCTGGACCACTCTTAGCTATACCTTATCATTGTTGACAGTCAATACGAATATAATTTTGAAGCTGTAATACACCCAGTGTTCAATTAGGATAATGACAGAGAATAAAATGCAAAGATTAACTGCTAAATTCAAATGTTCTTTAGCGCTGATCCAGAGACACACGTGCTCTCCGCGCTTGTCATGTATCACAACTGTTCTGTGTTTTTAACCTCATCAGGTTTATTTTAGGTTTCAGACATTTAAATACACATTTGAATTAAGTAGGCTACTGCATAAAAAAGACATTTATAGTTTGTTAAAATCAAATTCCATACACTGATGTCTACGAAAGCTGCAACAATAACCCTTCCAATTATATAATTTGACAAAGTGTTTTATTCATATCAGATACACATTGTGTATGAAACAGTAAAATTTACTCTATTCTTCTCCCAGTTCACCGGCCACTTACTTGTATGTATTTCAGGGAAACTTTTTCTTAATCTGACGGCTCTGAATTGCGGTGCAAACTCATCGCGTGACAAAACACATTCACTTCCACATATTTTACAATTGGAATATGTCATAAAATTCAAGATATAGTTAACAAGATTGTGAATATTTTGAATAAAAAATGAAGAAAAAAAAATGATATAAACACGATACCTACATGCCTGTCAGCTGCATGACGCGTCTCCAAGGAATTAAAACTTTGTTCTAAAATAACAGTCGCCTTAAAAACCAACACTGATGGGGGCTCCGCGCACCCAGAATATAGATAAATTACAATATAGATTTAGTTTGCATTTTGGATTATTTTTATAAGATCACATGAGTCCTGATAAATGCAATGGACTGAGTTTGGACAACCCTGCTATAGGGGATACACTCAGCTCATGATACGATACGTATAACGATATTTTGAACAACATTAAAAAATGAAACTGAAATTCAAATAACAGATTTATTTCTAAAACATTAACAATTTTCAATAACTTTGTTGTACATACAACTTAATAAAGAATTTACAGTATCTCAATATTTTATTAAACCTTCTGTATGTAAATTAACAATTAACTAGGTGTGTCACTGTCCAATAAAAATGAATTTTAACATGAAATTAAAATTAGGATAGCTGAAACCTGGAGTAAAGCAGTAAAATAATGGTGACACCATGCAGAATAAAAATATTCATGATTCTGAACATGAAAATACAGATTATACTATAGCCTATAAATAATGTAAGCCTTTTTTTTTACTGGTAAAATCAGACATTAGGGGCTTTCGCACCGAATAGTTCTAGGAACTCGGTTATAGGAACTAGCCACTAGGATAGTTCCCCAGGGGCTAATTTCTCCCCCGGTCCATGTTCCTGGTTGCATTTGCACCAGGAATGGGAACTCAGAAGCGCTGACAGCAGCGTCTTTAAGCGCGGCATTTACAAACGCTAAAAACTGGTGGATGAAGGATGCCGGAGCTGTGTTTGTTGTGTGTTGTGGGTTTCGTGATAATGGAGATGTAATGTAAACGCATAATCTATGTGAATGAAAGAGCAATAGTGGGGCTAAGGGACAAAATCTCCTAATGACAACTTTACTACATATCATTGAGGTGGAGAAAAGGACACAACCCTGCAGACAACAGTAAATGCTGTTATCTCTTTTTTCCATGTTCATGAAGTAAATATGTTTACACAGCTTTTTAAAAACAGATGCCGGGTTTTTTTACATGCGTTTGACCAATCAACGTACACTCACGTCAAGTTCCTGTAGTGCTGGTTTAGACCCTACTCTGAAGTAGGAGCTAATTTAGTTCCCCCAAAAGGAGTTCCTAGAACTAAAATCGTTCCTAGTACCTGCGGTGCAAAACCCGGGTAACGTACTTCAGCCAATAGTTAGAAAGCCCCTATCATCAGGACCCACAAATATCGCCCCATTGCATTATTATACATTATATTCAACATTAACTATAGTAGGATAGTTTAATGTAGTAATGTTACTGAAACTCTGTAAACTTTTTTTTCTTTCTAACTTCTAATTTTTTTCTAACGCAGCAGGCCTACACTCGCGCTTTCAGTGCAGGCATTCCTTGAATCTCTTTTACAGGCTAGCCACCCGTGCAGATTATACACTTCAAGTGCATAATTCTTATGATCAGTGGCATTTCTAATTGCACAAAAGCGTGTCAAAATGACACTTCTCAAACTGTAAATGGTTATTTCATCCAAAAATTAAAATTCTCTCTTCTTTTACTCACCTCAAGTTGTTTTCGCGTGTCACACAAGCATTTGAACACAAGCATTTGTAGACTCGTTTGGTAACGCATAGTGCCATTATAAAGCTTTGATGCGTCAGGATATTTCTTAATATTTCTTCGATTGTGTTCATCAGAAGAAGAAAGTCATATACACCTAGGATGGCTTGAGGGTGAGTAAAGCTTGCGGTCATTTTCATTTGAAAGTGAACTAATCCTTTAAATGGTTTCATAAAAATATCTTCATTTGTGCTTGGAAGATGAATGAAAATTTTAGGTTTGAAAGGACATGAGGGTGAGTATGTCATGACAGAATATGCATTTTTGGGAAATTCTACTTTATAAATACAGTAAGCTGAGTCTTGGATAAAACTAAATTTGTATTGCGAGCCATCGATAATGATGTATTGTTACACCCCTACTCCTTACTATTTCATATCTTCTCATCTATTTGTCTGTCTTACAGAGTTAAAGTCAAATTGCACTCCCATGAATCTGGAATAACTTTTAAGCTACTAATAAAATCCATTGCAGTGTAAAATGTCATTAGCCAGAACTATCATCATTTGTCATTCTGAAGAGATGTTATCAGTCACCAGAATGCAGTTTGTGACTTCAAGTTGTGTTATATCAGGTATATAAATGTGTTTTAAGTGTCTGAATACATTTTGCCACTGTATATCAGTTCTGGTTCTTATATTCCTCTGATTGTTATTAAAAATTATATGCTACTGGTCCCCTGTTGTAGCCTTAGCCTTAGGCCGTCACATGATAATCTGTTTGTGCACTGATAAGTCTGAATCATAACAACATCACCCATAACAGCTTCCATCATTTGTATGCCAAATGGAAAATGTTACAGCATTGTTCTGCTAAATGACTTTGGTGTGTGCTGGTCATTTTGTGGCCGTCTCCCTGTTGGTCAGGCTTTGAACGTTGATGGAGCTGTGAGATAATTGAGGGAGTAATGGCAAGTCGATAACTAGGCCATGGCAAGCAGTCAAACAACTCTCATGAAACACTTTTCCACTTCTCCCCTTTCTTGTCAAGTTTCTCAGTTTCACATCCAGAATCCGAACCATGTTGCTTGAGATTAGGAGGTCACCAAAAAACTTTCCTCTTGACAATTTTGGCCTTCTATAACTTGCATACTGCATGAGCTCAGTTTTTGGAGCACTCTTACATAGCTGTTCCCAATAAGTAGTACAATTTACTGAATTACAGTCTTAGAGAAAATGTGTTTTATTCCTTTGGCATAAGTCAAAGAAGAATTATTTTCATTTTAACAATATATGTAATCGGCTTATCATCATATTGGTATGGTTTTATGGTATCGCTTATGTTCCATGGCAGTTTGCACAATGTTCTCCCAAAAGCAATGATGGATCTTTTGATGGAATGACTTGAACATAATGAATGCACTGAAAGAACATCCTTTAATATTGTGCCCAAAGTAGTTGTCTCTTTCATTTTAGCCTTATGAATCATGTGAGCACTGACATAAACTACAGTATGTAGTGTAGTAGATACAACAAATTGATCTCTGCCTTTTACATCACTTCTGGTGTCAGCGGCTAAGGAAATATTGTTTTGCGTGGAATTTTTGGCTCACTTGATTGGCTCAAAACAACCTGACTGCACAACTGAGCACCAATGAGCTGCAATTTTCAGTAAATTAGTCATTGAGTCATTGGATTACTTTATTGACACGTTTATGCCGTTTTTTGGAGCTTTTGGAGGCATGGTCACTATGAACTGTTTAAATAAGACTTTAATAAGTCAGGTAATGAGATTTATTAGAGATTCCTTGAGGTTTCATTCACACATTTAAATTAGAAAGCTTTAAGTCTGCTAAAATGGCTTGCAGCACACAGCAAGTTAGCCCAAGCACAAAAGCTTTGATTCTTTCACACAGTATAATTGATTAATCTGTGATTCCTCCATCTGACCATAAGCTATCTTGGCCTCTGATCATGTTGTTTGGTCCACTAGGCCAAGTTTACAACTGAACCAATTTAGTGCAGCGCCCAGAGAGTTGCACTGCCTCCCTGTATTGGCTGCGCTACTCACTGAGCATTGACCGATTTCAAGGGTCTTTGACAGTGAGTTTAGTGAGGATGACCTTTCTGAAGCCTTTTCAAAAACCCACCTGGAAAGTAGCCCATTTTTTCAGTGTCCAATCACAGTCGACAGCTGTGAGATTACCAAGGGCCTTAAAATAAATGTTACTGTCTGCGCCGATAGCCTAGTGGTTATAATGCGCTGACATATGGCGCAAATGCGCTCACGGCGAATCGGGGTCCTTGCCAATCCTGCCCCCCTCTCTCCGCCCAATGCTTTCCTGTCTGCTCTCTACTGTCCTCTCCGAATACAGCCACAAAAAGCCCATAAATATAACTTAAAAAATAAATAAATATTTACTACTGAATTTATTAATTCTTTTATTTTTTCAATGACTTCAAATGATTGTTTAAAATGTGAAAAATAAATATAAATAGTAGTGTCACAATACACTGACATAGCCATCCATATGTCTATAAGCAAGAATTTTGGAATGTCTGTGTCTAATCTATTATGAATATTTTGTTTTCCCTTTTTTGGTATTTTGAAATACAAAGTTCTGTCATGAAACTCTAGATGGCGCAGGTTAATTGGCCCTTTAACTCAACCTGCTTGTAATCACATCGTTATCTGGGCACAGATTTTTGGTTTCTGCCGTATCAGCAGCCAATGAGCTTGCATGCTCAACCTTCAAATACTTGGTTAGCATTTGCCTTAGCAGTGCAGCTAGCTTTCAGAAACCCTCCACCTTCCTCAGCTCCACCTGTATAGATCTGCTACAGATCGGGTAAATCATGTATGCTATATTGTACAGCAGCAGCAGCATGTCGTATTTGCTCACAGAAGCGTGTCATGTATGTATTGGCAGTAGCAAGTCCCGTACTTGCTCTGCAGCAGCAATAATAACCAACAGCAGCAGCAGATCTATTTCGCCAAGACAAAACATATCAACATTGTCGTACCCATTACCATGCCAAACACTCCGAGTGTTGTCATGGCAGAAATATATTTAAAATATATCTGAAAATATATTTTTTTTCGATTTGTCTATTAATAAATATATTATTTATAAATTATAATATTAATAAATATACTATTTTCTCTTTTGCTTTTCTCCACATTCACTTTTGTTTTGTCTACACATAAACATCAATGTATACACTAACAGTAACAAACATAATTAACTTTCCTTAAAACTCCAGATGTGGGCTTAAATTACGTAATAGTGACGTGATATCAAACGTTCCCCAATTCCCAACTCTTATGGTTGGTGGGCATTTATTTCCAAGATCAATTTTCATTTTTCAGTGTGTACAAATACACCATTTGACGTTCCGATGATAGAGTGAAAGTTGTTTTAGTAATGTTTTAAATATTATAGCATGAATCATTCACACCATGACATTCTCATGTTTACAACTCCTGTTTTAGAAGAAAACCATTTAGGAAAAGTTAAAATAGCCAAGAAGTGACAACATTTTTAATAGTTATCTTCAGCGTTGCATTGACAGAGACACAGCTGCTTTCATCATTATGAGTATGACATAATGTCACGTGCATGGCATAGGATTTCCTAGGATTCTGTGTTTGCTATCAGTTCCCAGTGGAGACTGTCTCCTCACTTTCTCATGGGAAGAATGACCATATATGATTGTGCTCTCTTAGACTGATTCATCTCATAGCAATGACAAATCAAATTAGTTTCCTGCCAGAAATAGATGTTTTATTATAAAACTAGAAAAAGAAAGTTATTCAGCACAGACTATGATGTTGGCTTGACAAATCCTTAAAAAGCCTTCAGGATGGATGGATGGATGGATGGATGGATGGATGGATGGGTAGGTGGGTGGATGGATGGATGGATGCCAATTTCGTGATTGTAAATTAAAAGCTGTAGGAGGAAGTTTCCACCATAGCAGTTTATGTCTTGTGGTTATCGGCCGCCTCCTACGGGCACATACCGTAATCAACTGGACACTCTCTTTTGTTTCTTCCCAAAAGACAGCGACTCACTCTTTTTTTCTTGGAAACTTCAGCATCCAGACCTGAGACTTCAACATGTTTAGGCTACATCAACATCTCCTGTCTCACAATCCCCAGTTACTCATTGGTGTGAAATGAATTCAGCTTCATGTTTACAGGAAACTGCCCCCGACCCCCTTCCACAGCAATCTCTGTTAAACCTCTCCACATTTCCATTCACTTTTTTGTTCCCGTTCCTCCCACTCATCAACAGTTACATTCAGAAGAGATTTCCATTTCTTCCCACATTCTCCTTTCACCCCTCACTTCTTACCTCACTTCTCCTTATATTTCCTGTAAAATATATCTGCTGACACAACTGATTCACTAAAACACTCTTGCACTCTTCCATATAGCTTTAAAGCCAACCCACAAATGTGAAACCAGCCAAGCACTTCGCAAAAATACAGCAAAACTGCTTTTTGCCACCCATTATGCAACGGGTTGCCTCTCAATACCCTTTTCTTCTCCCTCTCCGACCCTCTTCACCATCTCGGCACTGTCGACAATATATCCAGCAATACCAACTGTAACATTTATCTTGAACCTTGTTCCTTGTTTTCAGTTTTGGTCTTATCTGTCTCTTATTTTGTAATTTTGTGCATGGTTTTTACTTTGAAGTTCTTGTTTCATGTTTCCTATTCCTGTCATTGGAGATTGATTCCAGGTGTTTTTTTTAATCAGTCTTTGTTTCCCTGTTTGTTCTTGTATATGCACTTTTGTTTGCCATAGTCTTAGTGAGGTCTTGTGCTCTTTAATGCTGTACTTGTGGTTGATCATAGTTCTTGGTTTCATTTTAGTGGGCTTGGATTCTTGGTTTTTGTTTAGATAAATGAAAAGCTCCAGATAGATCCTAAACTCTGCTTTCTGAGACTCCCTGGGCAACCAGTGCCTTAGTGATTTAATGAGAGATACAGCAAGTAAGCATAATGAAAAACACCAGCATCTGTTTTTCACAACCTATATGATTTATGCATGGTATCTACAGTATCAAATAATTCAGTAACACTTAAAATGTTTAACATTAATGCATTCGGTATCATATACATACTATATATAAACTACCTTTGAAGAGTTTAGGGTCAATTTTTAAAATGTTTTTTTCTCTTCTGCTCACCAGTGTGGTATTTATTTGATCAAAAATACAGAAAAACAGTAAATATTATATAATATCCCAATTTTAAATAACTGTTTTCTATTGGAATATATTTTAAAATGTAATTTATTCCTTTGATCAAAGCTGAATTTTACTTCAGTCAATACTCCAGTCTTATAAACATTCAATTTAAATAGAAATCAACAATATAAGTGTCTTTACTGTTACTTTTGATGCATCCTTGTTGAATATTAATTTCTTTTTAAAACAATCTTACTGAACTTACTTACTGTACTATTCTATATGTAACTATTATACATGCACATGAGAGACTACATGGAAAAAAGTGTAACACTGTAGTGCCCTTTGAAAAAAAATAGTGAAGGCAAAAGGAGGAGTGATTAGTTACAGGACCTAAGATATAGTGCATTTTGCATAGTTCATTATAGTACATATTTAGGTAAACTTTAACCTAAAAGTACTACCTGTGTACATGTCAAACTACAGTCACAATATATGTACCTTCTTGCAAGTAACCTTAATAAGACAGTATCTTCCAAGAACAAGAGTATTCGAATGTCATGACATTTCTTGGTATAAATGCACTTAAAATGTATTCCTGAACACCAGCTCATGCAGCAAAGCTTTAAATCAAGTATTACACAATTTGTAATACTCAATGGAAAACACTTGTATGATGCATCGTTTGTGCTAAAGAGAATCATTCATGATTAGTATGCAAAGCTGTTTGATTGTTTAGAATGTTACAGCACATTCTTAGACTTTCTAATGAGTCATTCTTATGAGTCATTCTTGCGGTAAACAGTCTGGTTTATGTTTTGTCGAGTTTAGTTGTGACTAAATGAGTGTATCTCAGCTACAACTGAAAACAAGAATGTCACAGAGCTTTAGCTCAGTAAAGATTAAATACATAAAAATTACTATGTGGTGTAACCTCAGTTCAACTAACTGTGCTATCTGTCATTATGGCTTTCATCATTACTTCAAATTTAAGAACCAGTCTTTTTGTATACACTTTAGAAAGGGCAGTAACACTTTATTTTAATGTGTCTTTGTTACACTGTAATTATACATTTAAGTACTGAGTAATATTAAGTAACTACATATACTTACTATAGGGTTAGGATTAGAGTTTGGTTTAATTTATGGTTAATTGCATGTAATTATGCATAATCTATAGTAGTAACTGCATGTAACGTATATAACGTTCTACTAACTGTAAGTAACTTCAACACGTCAACTGCAACTACATGTCAACTAACTCTCATTAGAGTATTAGTAGACTGTCTGCTTAATATCTGCTAACACTGTATCTTGATGCTCCCCAACAGACATTCTACTGACTAGAAGTAATTTTGCTACTATATGTCAACTTATTCTACTAACCCTAACCAAAAGCATAACCTAGCAGTCTACTAACAGTCTACAGTCTACTAATATTCTAATGAGAGTTAGTTGGCATGAGTTACTTATAGTTAGTAGAATGTCTAAAGTGGACTATCGAAATTGGTTAGTGTAACCAAAAGCAAAACAAAAAACAAAAATACAGATATGATGTCATGGAGGATTTCTCCTTGAGAACTTCTTGGAAGATTTATAAAGCTTAACAGACAAGAGTAAGAAATGCTTTGACAGATGAGATATGAATCCGTTATACTCAATTATGGTGATGTATGGTTTTATGCTAAGCTATATGCTCTTTTCTTACCTTATGGAAAGCAATACAAATGACATTTTACAGCATGTATTCTGTAATCTGTAGCGGAAAGCATTTTACAAGTAACGCTCTCAACACAATGTGTTTGATGCTACAGAGGCCATGTAGAAACAGTTGAAACACAAATGTGTAAAGCAACAAGAAATATTGTACACATTAGTACAGCATTTCCCTCAGGGAGAAATGTTTGCATGCCAAGGCAACATCACTCAAACTTTTTATAGCACAGCTGAGTGAGATACTGTAATGCAAGGCACAAAAAATTTAAGAATCCGAGCACTGTAGGATGTATAGAAAGCATGAAAAATCACGAACTAATACCAAAAACAGGACCTGACATGACCTGAAATACTTGACATCATTATAAACTCAAATCAGGTTATAGTGTCAGTCGAGTGATTGAAATAACTTCCTTCTGTGAACTGATGTGGCTTCTTATCACAGAATGAGGCAGGCATTATATTATTTTTATAGTATTCTATACAGCGATAAATGCTATGTTGATTAGCATTGCATTATAAATATACATTATCCTTACGAAAATATCCAAGATGTCTTGAAGAACACAGATAAACCATATTGTCACAATGGTGTGTTAATTCTCTTCATATTTAATCAGTCAAAATGTCTCTATCTGCATTTTGTTCAGCTAAAGCAATAGCTGGATGTCTTTGTCCATATTAGGGATTTCCTGGAACGTCAAAAGTTTAATATCTTTATAGATCTGTGGACTTTCTGTGCGAGAGCACCCTCCGTTGTTGAGCGTGAATGAAACAAATTACATGTGAGAGTTTAGCACTCCATAATGCTCACAGTGCCCTATTTTAGATAAAAATAAAAATATATATGTTCCTATCTAAAGATATTTGAAGTAAACATCCATAAGTTTTATTCGAATGAGTACACTTTTTAGATTAAAAGCCTCAAGGGATGTAAAATGCGCCACATCTTTTGCTTTATGACAGATGGCAGTGTTAAGGTGCAATACCGCCACATATTGTACTTTGAGATGTCAACCAGGTACTGGGGCTGGATTATTTACATGTCGTAATATCATATGTGTACTTGGGCTTGAACGACTAGTCGATGATGACGTCATTAATGAACAAATAAGGGGCTGTTCACACATAACGTGTTTTTCCATTCCAATTCGCTACTTTTCCATTGTTTTTCTATGTAAAAAAAGCTAGACGGACGTGTATATGACTGTTGTGCTCGCGTCTTGTGTCTTTTGCAGCGTCTCGTGCATGACTGTTCTAAAAATGCGGCGCTCAAGTTCAAATCAGTTCAACTTTTAAAAAAGCATTTCGAGACCTTGCATTTTTTCCCTACTCCACTGCGCGTTTCCTGTTTTTGAAAGCAAAAATGCGTTGTGTGAATGACCTCGAGCTGAGACTGGACACAGTGCTGCCCACAAGCCTAATGCTCCTACATAAGTTTATTTTTATCAGTTCTTTTGCCTTTGGGTCAATATATTTCTTATAGATTTATGCTCGGTAAAGTAAAGATTACATTTATATGAATGCATTAGTGAGAGAGCGATTGCGTGTGAATTCTACCTGGCAGCGTCTTTCTACTAATAGTGAAGATGTATGTTTTAGTTACTAAGAAATACCAAAAGTCTGGCCCAAATTAACACAATATCATTATTTCACGTTTTCAAAATCACGGTTTTCATCAATACTGGTATATCACAACACCCCAAGTTGGAGGTATTCCTCAGAATCTTAAGAAAAGCTACTTAGTTGGTATGCATCTTGGGTGCACATGATCAACAACCTCCCTCAGCTTGAGACACAACTGCCAAACATAATCTACGAGCAGAGTTTTGATCCTGTCCCCAATCGTTACAGGAAGGAGATGCAAGAGGCACCAGTTTTTGAGCAGCATGCCCTCGGAGCTTTACCCATCCTGTCTTACCTCACATGGTTTATTGTTGGCTTCACTGCCTTTGTATGGGAAGTTTAAGATCAACAGAAACAATTCCTTTAAACAGGTCATGACCCAAACACAGAGGGAGGCCTGGATGGCAAACATGATAATACTTAAAACAGAGTCAAACTTTACCCCATTGTTCATTTCCTGCTCTAATGATGCTTGTGCCACACAGTTGTTATAAGTGTCTACTGATCTAACAGGATCTGATTGTGTGGTTGTTCGCTGGAAGGATTCCCTGTCTATGAGGCAACGGCTACAAAAATATCTGCTTTTACTGAAGTTTTCAGTAAAACCCTCCAATGCAGTATGACCCTATATCCCCAGTTATAGGCCTAGCGATCACAGTACCCCTCACAGTGTTTCCATCAGGACCATGAATTCCAGTTTCTTCCATTTCTTTCAGGTTACCAACTGCAGCAGAAAACACCTTTTGTTGTGTGTGTGTGTTTTTTTTTTTTTTTTTTATCTAATTAGAGTTTTACCTAGCACAATGAGCCTTGTGGTCATGGGAAAGGAGAACTGGGCATCTGCAGGAGTTGCCTAGGAGTATTAGAACTTAGGTGAACAAAGGAATAAAAAAACTCCAAGCAATTAGTCTAGAACGTATAGTTATTCTTTTAAACCTGAAGTTTTAAATCTGAAGTTAAACCTGGCCAGAGGTCAACTGATGTTGGCCTCCAGGTTGACCTTGGCAACAGAGGAAAATGGATTACCTGGACTATTTTAATGATGATGAAAGTGCACTACCAAGACCAGACAGAAGGGAAATTATAGACATGAGCAACCGACTGAATAATTTTGATGAAATCAACTTTCATGACCATTTTGTATGTACAAGCAAAATGCAGCTGACATAATTTGTTTGCTTGATCCAAAGCTTTCATCTCACTCTTTTAGGGGAAATCCTATTCCTCCTTCCCTGCAAATACTGATCACCTTGATGTATTTGGCATGTGTAACATTCCATCTTGAAACAGGAGATTTGTGTGGCATAAGTGAACCAACTGTGTGCATAATAGTCCACGAAGTCTGCAATGCTATATGTGAACTGAAAGATAACTACATCAAGTTCAAGAACAAGGTGAAGTTCTATGAATATGGTAAATTCCCTGGAGTCACTGGCTATATTGATTGATGCCAGGTTTCCATAAAGTGTCCCTCTGCAACAGATGCTGAAGAGTACAGAAACCGTACTGTCTTAAACTCAATAAATGTACAAGGTGTGTGCACTCCCACTATACAGTTTTCCAACATCATTGCAAGTTGGAAAGGTGCAACTCATGACTCAAGGATTTTTCAAAACTCCTCTTTGTATGCTCAGTTGGAAGGAGGCCAACATAATGGAATCATACTTGGTGACAGTAGGTATGCACAGACCAACTTCTTGTTCACCCATTATTTTCATGCAGTCACACCTGAGCAACAGCAGTACAATCAAGCTCACATCAGCACTAGAGGTCTAGTGGAGCGCATGTTTGGAAGAGCTGTTTTCAATGTATCAGAAACACACTGCACTTTGAACCAAGAAGATGCTGTATTGTGATAAGTGCAACAGCAGTGCTTCCCAATTACATCCAAAGCATGGCTGGCCAGATCCTGAAGTAGAAGATGATAATGACCCAGAGATTCCCATAGTTGAGGCCAACATCGACAGACATGGACTTGCCTGCAGAGATGCTTTTGCTTTGGAGCACTTCTCACAAAGAAATTAAAATGATTGAAAACTTTTTTTTTCTTTTTAATTTTTATTCCAGAAACGGACATGCCAGGACCCTAAACTGGACAGTGTTGACACTGGTGCTGCTTCATGTTCCTCTCCTCCTCTTCCTCCTTCATAACTAACTCAACATGAAATATTTTCATATTCATTTCATGTTCTTCTTTTAAATACTTTAATTTGTGCTTACGAAATTCCATGGCCAGTTTCTCATGTGTGGTCAGTCTCTTGGTCATTCGGCCTGGATTAGTGACACCATCTTCCCTCCTGGCTGCTTCAGATGTAGTGGGCTGACCTGCATCCTGTCTCAGAATATGTAACAAATGTTAAAAAGAGGTGCTCTACCAACAAAAGAGGAGGTGCAACCCCAAAAAATTAAAAAGCATATGAACTGAAAAAAGGTGCAACACTCACTCTTACAGCGCTCTAAATTTATTAAAGAACAATATTTAAGTTGTGTTTATTACATATTTTTATTATGGGAGTAGAGATCATGGAGAGCATTACAAATTCCCTGAATTGTGAGGATGGCACATGAATGAATGTTGCCTACCAAATGAGGACTTGTCTGAACTGTCCAGATGGTCATCATCGGGGATACCTTCTGGCTATCAAGCGGAGTCCACCACCGGTCTTGAAACTCTATTTTTAGAGTTTTAGAAACTTTAACTGTATTTTTATGTTTTCCAGAGAATCTTAAAAAGATGACAATTTTGAAATTATTTTAGTACTTATTATACTGATTGTTAGATTTCTGGATCACAAATATATTTAGGTCCCACTGTGTTGCGTTACATAAACAAACTTTTCAAGGTGACTAGCCGTGCACTGTCAGGCCAAAAGCAAGCATTTCCACTGTCACTTCTGGGGCTGGATTGTGTCTTATCAGGGTTTCCTCTGGGCCAATGGCCAGAGGTTTTTGGCACACTGAATACCTTAGTCCAAAGCGGGGCAAACTGGGGCTTGAGGGAGAGGTCATGAACAGAGGCAGAGTTTACACTGCCTGCTCATTTCCCACGTTATTAGGCTATATCAGGCTACCGGCTAACTTCAACATTTAAGACATTTTAAACAATTTTCAGCTCAAAACTCACTTTCAGACACCAGCGAGTGTTTGAAATAACTTCCATGCGATCCGATGGAGATTCTGATCACCATACGAGGTAGAAATATATTTATATGCGATGTTATTTTTTCTAAATGTTTAAGCCTTTGGGCTTACAAAAGCCTTAATGGAGTTGTTTTGTGCGTTCCTGTGATCGCAAATAAATGGAAGCAGTTGCAGCTGAATAGGTATGTGTGTGAATTTTTTTATGTGAAATGGTAAAAAATTGTGAAATGTTTTGATTCAGCTTGATTGATGTGTACTGACACAAATTAATAAATTGTTGTTGCTGTAACATGCTTTATTGTAAAACATTGGTCAAATATCAATGCTGGAATCTTAAAGGGGACATCGGATGCCAATTTTCCACAAGTTAGTATGATTCTTTAGGGTCTCCATGAAAAGTCTATAACATACTTTGATTAAAATTTCTGAATGGTTTTGTAAAAAAACACCCTTTTTACCTTGTCAAAAACAGCTCTGTTCACAGCGAGCCGTTTCAGTGCATGTCCCTTTAAATGGTGTTTATGATTTATGGGGATTAAAAAAAAAGCACTTGGTGGATTTTCATCATTATAGAGTGGTTGTGTAGACACACTGCCAACACACATTTATGTCCAAATACCATGTAAAAGTGAATTTTGAATCCGATGTCTCCTTTAAGTCTTTAAGTAAAGACCAAACATTCGCTTCTGTCATGCTCATTTTGCGATCTAGCTGGTTTTTCAGTCAGTTGGTGAAATGGTGGGGTTGTGTGACATCATTTTATGGAGGCGTGTTAAGGGCGGGTTTTACGGTAGCGCTGCTACTGGCCTCGGTGCTTGAGGTCTGAGGCTATTGGCCCCACCTGGCACGTTGCTAGCCCTGGCTCGCACTGGCCTGGCTACTGGTTTGTAAAAGTGGACCAACTTAATAAATACAGTATCTTACCTGAAGTTGTTGGACTGTTCTTTTGCTTACTTTTTTATTTGAGTTTAATTAATTGCTAATTTTACTCCAGGCATTCTTTTTCTTGTTTTCAGTTGATGAGTCATGCTGTTTGTTTTATAAATAAATTATTTATACTTTACTTTATTAATTACTTTATAAATATTTTATAAAGTAATTTATTGCTGTGATCAAAGCTGAATTTTCAGCATCATTACTCCAGTCTTCAGTGTCACATGATCCTTCAGAAATCATTCTAATATACTGATTTGCTGCTCAAGAAACATTTATGATTATTATCAATGTTGAAAACAGTTGCGTACTTTTTTTTCAGGATTCCTTGATGAATAGAAAGTTCAAAAGAACAGCATTTATCTGAAATACAAAACTTTTGTAACATTATACACTACCGTTCAAAAGTTTGGGGTCAGTAAGAATTTTTATTTTTATTTTTTTGAAAAGAAATTAAAGAAATGAATACTTTTATTCAGCAAGGATGCATTAAATCGATCAAAAGTGACAGTAAAGACATTTATAATGTTACAAAAGATTATATTTCAAATAAATGCTGTTCTTTTGAACTTTCTATTCATCAAAGAATCCTGAAAAAAAAAAAGATTTCTGAAGGATCATGTGACACTGAAGACTGGAGTAATGCTGAAAATTCAGCTTTGATCACAGGAATAAATTACTCTATAAAATATATTAAAACAGAAGACAGTTATTTTAAATTGTAATAATATTTCACAATATTACTGTTTTTACTGTATTTTTAATTAAATAAATGCAGCCTTGGTGAGCAGATGAAACTTCTTTTAAAAACATTAAAAATCTTACCGTGTCCAAACTTTTGACTGGTAGTGTATATATATTGGTGTATATGTATATGTATGTATGTGTGTGTGTGTGTATATATATATATATATATATATATATATATATATAATTTGGATTATAATCCCTATCTAGGAAACCACTCCTTAAATTTTAAGGGTAATTTGCTCCACTTCATTAGCTGATCTCTGAAGAACTCCCGGAGCCTCTTCCCCTTTTTATCCAAGTCTTCATTCAGACTGGACTATAGGTCAGTACCAGTGAGGGTGGTGAGGACAGTAAGGACTTTTAAGTCAAGAGAAATGGCCACCTTTTACTTTTTTACTATGTCAATAATGCTGAGGTGTGGGTCTGTATTTATGTCCTTTCACTGTTTTGTATACATGATTGTCATTAGCTCCTTAACCCTCCCTCTCTCAGTTGCCCTTAGCACCTCTTGACTGAATATATCCAACATCTCTTCTCTCTTTTTTTTCAAGTGATGCTGATGATTCCCCCTCTGGGTACTCTTGGGGTTGCTAACTATCATAACTATCAATTCTAGCACATTTGGCAGCTGATGGCTGGTCATCATCACTTGTCCGAGAGCATCTGGGCTTCCTCAGACAGGAGAGTGTATTGCCTCTATCAACATACTCGATTCTGGTCTTTAGCTGATTCAGTAAACTAAAGTATCCACATCCAATAATTTCCCTGCTCAGTTTTGTCTAAAAAGCTCCCAGGATAATTATGTGGTTATGTGTTTTGCTACTGCTATGCAGTCTTTACCTAAAGGGTTCAAGGAGTGTTCTCTCATGAAATTGACTAGGACTTTCACCATGTGTCGGCGATAGATGTCATTTGAGAGTGGGCCTTGAGAGTGGGCCTCATTTTGTCCCATGGCACCTGGAATCTGTCCAATCAACTGCTGTTCTCACACAGAATGGTTATTTGACTGGGGTAAGACAGAGTGCTGGACGAAGCAACAGTTTCTGAGTCAGGTGAAAAGGTGGCTGATTGGGGACTTCTTGAATCTGCTTACAAATCAATATACGCACAGAACAAAAAGTATTGTTAATATGTTAATAGTGACTATTTTATATATATATATATATATATATATTTCATCACCATCATCAAGTTTTCAGTAAAACCTCTAATGCAGTGTGACTGTACCTGTAATGGACACATACTGGCAAAATCTCTCTTTCCCATTAGCACTAATACCCAGGTAAATCAGGGCTGGCTCAACGTAATTGAATTTACTCTTGAAGAAAGATTTTTTTATGTGTGTGATCAGTTCTAAATACTCCCTCATTGCACCTTTTCAGGAGGTCATTTTTTGAGAGATTATCAATGAGATCCCTAATATAAATTTTCACGGACATTTAACTTTAAGTCTTGGTGCAGTTTAGACAAATGATGGGCTGTGCTGTAACTGTGCACCTCCTGGAACTCTCCAATTAGTTTCTGAATCACACTGGCTAGCAGCAGCATTTTATCTTTATTTGAAGATAAAACATGGCCAGGGTGTTCATATAATCATTTATCTACTAATGCATTACTTGCATTATCCTCATCCAACTCCCCCACTCCATATTTGACATTATTATTCCCACCATCCAAACCTGTTTGAGTCATTTGGGTCGTTTCACTGTTTGATGAGCTAGATGAGGTAGCTGTGCTGTACTCATATACAGTAATTTCCTGTGCACAAACAGTAAATTACTGTAGATTTCACATGTTTTTTTACAGTGTACTCTTTAAATCTTAAAAATTGTCAGTATCCTAGTGTTCTAGCATTCCTAAAATCTTCAGACAGTGTCAGCCGGTCAGACACACCGATGATTAATAATGTATTTAGAGGTTGTGGAACAGAAGACGATAAGAACCCTGTGAACTTCTAAACCAGTAATTATGTTACAACCAGTTGCTGTTTCATGCATCAGGCTTGTTTCAGAGGGAGGTTTTCACTTGGTGGAAAAATAAAGTGCACAATCTCAAAGGAGCAAAAGCTGTGGGGATGTGAGACTGACTGTGCGAGACATTCAGGCTATTTGTTTACAAACCGCAGGTCTCCACTCTTTTCCTCGGATCATGCTGTGTGACTCCAGACACTCTTGACATTCCCCCACTAAACTCAGACCTCCACACTTAGAAGCTCTCTCTTTGAACTTTTAAGTTAAAGGAGCTCCCTCTCCATTCATGACATTTTTTTTCTTTACATCTGTAAACAAATAGAAAGTTTAGGATTTAGTTATAACATGACATAAAGTTGAAATATACTGTAGGCTACACCCTTCTAGATAACACTGCCACTCTCTGATGTCTTGTCACACCGTGTCCTAACCAGACGTGATGCGATAAAATGCGAACAGACTTTTCAGCTTGTTAAACAACTGGTAACGGCGCAATAAGCAATAAACTGCTCAGAAAAAGAGGGTAAATTATTGTATCATTGGAATACACATAGGGCTGTTACGGTATGGGGTTTTTCTTACCGCGGTGATGAAGCAATGAATCCTACGGTTTGGCGGGTTTTTTTCTCATTAAAACCAAAGGTGTTCATCAGTGATTGTATATCAAGAGCAAGGACATGTTTGTGTGCATTTTGTTTCGTGCTTTTACCAGAACGAAGCGCTTGATCGTCTGTGTGAAGACTGCGCATTGTGTACGAGCGCCAAAAGAACTGATAACAGCGGCAACGAGCAAAAACAACCCATTCCAGCGAGAGATCACCTCTTATTTAACATAGACCAATGAATTTCTTATCGAATTGAGATGTTTCTTTCTTTTAGGTACATCCGTGCGTGCCGCGAAATGTTGCAAAAAAAGTGGTAGGGTCGTGGGGACACGTCCCACCTGCAAATTACGCCTATACAATAGTACTTATACTAATAGGAAACTATTAAAAATATTCCACAGAATGAATAGTCTTGTTTTATTTGTTATATGTCATTTCTACGACTTTCCAAAAGATTGGAATAATATAGAAAGATTGCTTACATTGTTCAGAAGAGAGAAATATGCCAAATTTGCCATCACTCTCTCAGCCGTTGTAATAGAAACATCCTCACAGCATTAACATTGTTTTTATTGTGAGTGTACACAAATAAAAGTAGACAATTTGTAGTTTGTATTGATGTCTAAAATTACGGAGTAGGCCTATTTTAAGTTGTTTCAGCTGTCATGAGGAAAAATTCAGCAGAATGCGCTGGCGAGTTCGTCGGCCAGACTGTCAAAGAAAACGTAGCCTATTTAGTTTCATATGTTTCTGTCACCTGATGGAGTTTGGGCTCTAATGCCACTGTCACCTCTGGCTTGCTTAGTTGGGGTTTAAAAACACTTAATTTAGCAATTAATTTCACATTCAAAATGTTCAAAACCTATCAAAACACTGTATATATGTCTCAAATCAAGTCATTCTTTCATAACAGGTTTTCACCCAACTAACACACTTTGTCAGTCATAAAACAATGACCTAAAAACAGATAGCACCAAAGAGTCATGAAAAGTTTTGAATCAACACAAAAACAATATTTAGCTACTTCTACCACCAAGCAGTTAGAATAAAACAGTCCTGCAAAACCTTATTCAATAGCTTCTGTGCAGCACAGTCTAAAAATCAAGTGAGACTGATTTGTTAATCAGACAAAATGTGTAGGAGGAGTTTAGGAAAAACAGCACAATAAGCAATAAACTGCTCAGACAAAGAGGGTAAAATATTGTATCATTGGAATACACATGACCCAAGAAATCTAATGACACTACACTTTTGACTGTAATACTCCGTTGTGATGTGACTTGATTCCGCCATGTTGCGGCTTGATTCTGTTGTGTTGTGGCTTGATTCCATTGTGTTGTGGCTTGATTCTGTCATGTTGTGGCTTGATTCTGTCATGTTGTGGCTTGATTCTGTTGTGTTGTGGCTTGATTCTGTCATGTTGTGGCTTGATTCCATTGTGTTGTGGCTTGATTCTGTTGTGTTGTGGCTTGATTCCGTTGTGTTGTGGCTTAATTCTATTGTGGTGATTCCATTGTGTCGTGGTGATTCCGTTGTGTTGTGGCTTGATTCTGTCATGTTGTGGCTTGATTCTGTCATGTTGTGGCTTGATTCTGTTGTGTTGTGGCTTGATTCCATTGTGTTGTGGCTTGATTCTGTCATGTTGTGGCTTGATTCTGTTGTGTTGTGGCTTGATTCTGTCATGTTGTGGCTTGATTCCATTGTGTTGTGGCTTGATTCTGTTGTGTTGTGGCTTGATTCCGTTGTGTTGTGGCTTAATTCTATTGTGGTGATTCCGTTGTGTTGTGGCTTGATTCTGTCATGTTGTGGCTTGATTCTGTCATGTTGTGGCTTGATTCTGTTGTGTTGTGGCTTGATTCCATTGTGTTGTGGCTTGATTCTGTCATGTTGTGGCTTGATTCTGTTGTGTTGTGGCTTGATTCTGTCATGTTGTGGCTTGATTCCATTGTGTTGTGGCTTGATTCCGTTGTGTTGTGGCTTAATTCTATTGTGGTGATTCCATTGTGTCGTGGTGATTCCGTTGTGTTGTGGCTTGATTCCGCTGTGTTGTGGGGATTTCGTCGTGTTGAGGCTTGATTCCGTTGTGTTGTGGCTTGATTCCATTGTGTTGTGGCTTGATTCCTTTGTGATGTGCCTTGATTCCATTGTGTTGTGGCTTGATTCCATTGTGTTGTGGCTTGATTCTGTTGTGTTGCGGCTTGATTCTGTTGTGTTGTGGCTTGATTCTTTTGTGATGTGGCTTGATTCCATTGTGTTGTGGCTTGATTCCATTATGTTGTGGCTTGATTCTGTTGTGTTGTGGCTTGATTCTGTTGTGTTGTGGCTTGATTCCATTTTGTTGTGGGGATTTTGTCGTGTTGTGGCTTGATTCTGTTATGTTGTGGCTTGATTCTGTTGTGTTGTGACTTGATTCCATTGTGTTGTGGCTTGATTCTGTTGTGTTGTGGCTTGATTCTATTGTGTTGTGGTGATTCCGTTGTGTTGTGGCTTGATTCTGTTGTGTTGGGGCTTGATTCTGTTGTGTTGTGGCTTGATTCTGTTCTGTTGTGGTGATTCTGTTGTGTTGTGGTGATTCTTTTGTGTTGTGGTGATTCCTTTGTGTTGTGACTTGATTCCTTTGTGTTGTGGCTTGATTCCTTTGTGTTGTGGCTTGATTCTGTTGTGTTGTGGCTTGATTTTGTTGTGTTGTGGCTTAATTCTATTGTGGTGATTCTGTTGTGTCGTGGTGATTCCGTTGTGTTGTGGCTTGATTCTGTTGTGTTGTGGTGATTCCGTTGTGTTGTGGCTTGATTCTGTTGTGTTGTGGCTTGATTCCGTTGTGTTGTGGCGATTCCGTTGTGTTGTGGCTTGATTCCGTTGTGTTGTGGCTTGATTCCGTTGTGTTGTGGCTTGATTCTGTTGTGTTGTGGGTTGATTCTGTTGTGTTGTGGTGATTCCATTGTGTTGTGGCTTGATTCCGTTGTGTTGTGGCTTCATTCCGTTGTGTTGTGGCTTGATTCTGTTGTGGTGATTCCATTGTGTTGTGGTGATTCCGTTGTGTTGTGGCTTGATTCTCTTGTGTTGTGGCTTGATTCTGTTGTGTTGTGGCTTGATTCTGTTGTGTTGTGGCTTGATTCCGTTGTGTTGTGGCTTGATTCCATTGTGTTGCGGCTTGATTCTGTTGTGTTGTGGCTTGATTCTGTTGTGTTGTGGCTTGATTCCATTGTGTCGTGGTGATTCCGTTGTGTTGTGGCTTGATTCTGTTGTGTTGTGGCTTGATTCTGTTGTGTTGTGGCTTGATTCCGTTGTGTTGTGGGGATTTCGTCGTGTCGAGACTTGATTCCGTTGTGTTGTGGCTTGATTCCGTTGTGTTGTGGTGATTCTGTTGTGTTGTGGCTTGATTCTGTTGTGTTGTGACTTGATTCCTTTGTGTTGTGGCTTGATTCTGTTGTGTTGTGGCTTGATTCTGTTGTGTTGTGGCTTAATTCTATTGTGGTGATTCCATTGTGTCGTGGTGATTCCGTTGTGTTGTGGCTTGATTCTGTTGTGTTGTGGCTTGATTCCGTTGTGTTGTGGGGATTTCGTCGTGTTGAGGCTTGATTCCGTTGTGTTGTGGTGATTCTGTTGTGTTGTGGCTTGATTCTGTTGTGTTGTGACTTGATTCCTTTGTGTTGTGGCTTGATTTCGTTGTGTTGTGGCTTGATTCTGTTGTTTTTGTGGCTTGATTCTGTTGTGTTGTGGTGATTCTGTCGTGTTGTGGCTTGATTCTGTTGTGTTGTGGTGATTCCGTTGTGTTGTGGCTTGATTCCGTTGTGTTGTGGGGATTTCGTCGTGTTGAGGCTTGATTCCGTTGTGTTGTGGCTTGATTCTGTTGTGTTGTGGTGATTCTGTTGTGTTGTGGCTTGATTCTGTTGTGTTGTGACTTGATTCCTTTGTGTTGTGGCTTGATTTCGTTGTGTTGTGGCTTGATTCTGTTGTGTTGTGGCTTGATTCTGTTGTGTTGTGGTGATTCCGTTGTGTTGTGGCTTGATTCTGTTGTGTTGTGGCTTGATTCCGTTGTGTTGTGGCTTGATTCTGTTGTGTTGTGCGTTGATTATGTGGTGTTGTGGTGATTCTGTTGTGTTGTGGCTTGATTCTGTTGTGTTGTGGCTTGATTCTGTTGTGTTGTGGTGATTCCGTTGTGTTGTGGCTTGATTCTGTTGTGTTGTGGCTTGATTCCGTTGTGTTGTGGCTTGATTCTGTTGTGTTGTGCGTTGATTATGTTGTGTTGTGGTGATTCTGTTGTGTTGTGGCTTGATTCTGTTGTGTTGTGGCTTGATTCTGTTGTGTTGTGGTGATTTCGTTGTGTTGTGGCTTGATTCCGTTGTGTTGTGGCTTGATTCTGTTGTGTTGTGGCTTGATTCTGTTGTGTTGTGGTGATTTCGTTGTGTTGTGGCTTGATTCCGTTGTGTTGTGGCTTGATTCTGTCGTGGTGGTTCTGTTGTGTTGTGGCTTGATTCTCTTGTGTTGTGGCTTGATTCTGGAGTACCGCAAGGCTCAGTACTAGGACTGTTGCTTTTCACTTTGTACATGCTACTCTTGGGAGATATCATTAGGAAGCATGGCGTTAGTTTTCACTGTTACGCTGATGATACTCAGCTCTATATTTCTTCGCGCCTGACGAAACTTACCAATTCACAAAATTAACAGAATGCATAGCTGATATAAAAAATTGGATGACCAGTAATTTCCTACTTCTAAATTCAGAAAAAACAGAGATTCTAATTTTTGGACCAAAAACTTCTTCATGTAATAACCTAGAATACTGTCTAACACTTGATGGCTGCTCTGTTAAGACTTCGTCGTCAGTTAGGAACCTGGGTCTGCTCTTTGATACCAATCTTTCATTTGAAGCCCATGTTACTAGCATCTGTAAAACCGCATTCTTCCATCTTAAAAATATATCTAAACTACGACATATGCTCTCAATGAAAAATGCAGAACAGTTAGTTCATGCGTTCATGACCTCAAGGCTAGATTACTGTAATGCTCTACTGGGTGGTTGTTCCGCCGCCTGATAAATAAACTACAGCTCGTACAAAATGCAGCAGCTAGAGTTCTTACTAGAACTAGGAAGTATGACCATATTAGCCCAGTTCTGTCAACACTGCATTGGCTTCCTGTTAAACATCGTATAGATTTCAAAATCTTGCTAATTACTTACAAAGCACTAAATGGTTTAGCTCCCCAGTACCTGAGCGAGCTCTTAAAGCATTATAGTCCTTCACGTCTATTGCGATCTCAGAATTCAGGCCAGCTGATAATACCTAGAATATCAAAATCAACCGCAGGTGGTAGATCATTTCTCCTATCTGGCACCTAAACTCTGGAACAATCTTCCTAGCATTGTTCGGGAAGCAGACACACCCTGTCAGTTTAAATCTAGACTAAAAACTCATCTCTTTAACCTGGCATTCACATAACACATTATCAATTTATATTTTCAAATCCGCTAAAGGATTATTAGGCTGCATAAATTAGGTCAGCCGGAACCGGGAACACTTCCTATAACACCAGATGTACTCGTTACATCAGAAGAAGAATGGCATCTACGCTAATATTAGTCTTTCTGTTTATCCCGAGGTTTACCGTAGTCAACCGGATCCGGGCCGTATCCAGGTGAGACAGAGGACCGGCGCCTTGACACGACCACAACGCAGCCCTGAAGTATCAGCAGAGATTGAGTCAACTAGATCATCCATTGTGAAGGCCTCATCGACACGACAGCCAGTGGCACAGCTCCTCAACAAACCGTCCATACCGGTGTGATGAACACAATCCTCAACTGGACTGAACTGGAATAAATACTTTGAATGTTGCGATCCTATCGGACATATGATAGCAACCTGAATCGTAACAAAGCACTGTTCGCCAGAGGAGAACTGGCCCCCCGACTAAGCCTGGTTTCTCCCAAGGTTTTTTTCTCCATTTTAACACAGAAGTCTGTTTGCCACCTGTTTGCCATCTGATGTCACCTGTTGGAGTTTGGGTTCCTTGCCGCTGTCGCCTTTGGCTTGCTTAGTTGGGGACACTTGACATTTGATATTCAACAGTGCTTTGATCTGCCGACATTGACACTATTCTTTAAGAGCTGCTGTGCAGCCAAAATTATATACCAGTTATCAATGTAAAGCTGCTTTGACACAATCTGCATTGTAAAAAGCGCTATATAAATAAAGGTGACTTGACTTGATTCTGTTGTGTTGTGGCTTGATTCCGTTGTGTTGTGGCTTGATTCTGTTGTGTTGTGACTTGATTCCTTTGTGTTGTGGCTTGATTCTGTTGTGTTGTGGCTTGATTCCGTTGTGTCGTGGTGATTCTGTTGTGTTGTGGCTTGATTCTGTTGTGTTGTGGTGATTCTGTTGTGTTGTGGCTTGATTCCGTTGTGTTGTGGCTTGATTCTGTTGTGTTGTGGGTTGATTCTGTTGTGTTGTGGTGATTCTATTGTGTTGTGGCTTGATTCTGTTGTGTTGTGGTGATTCTGTTGTGTTGTGGCTTGATTCCGTTGTGTTGTGGTGATTCCGTTGTGTTGTGGCTTGATTCTGTCATGTTGTGGCTTGATTCTGTCATGTTGGGGTGATTCTGTTGTGTTGTGGTGATTCTGTTGTGTTGTGGGTTGATTCTGTTGTGTTGTGGTGATTCTGTTGTGTTGTGGCTTGATTCTGTTGTGTTGTGGTGATTCTGTTGTGTTGTGGCTTGATTCCGTTGTGTTGTGGTGATTCTGTTGTGGCTTGATTCTGTTGTGTTGTGGTGATTCTGTTGTGTTGTGGTGATTCTGTTGTGTTGTGACTTGATTCCGTTGTGTTGTGGTGATTCTGTTGTGTTGTGGCTTGATTCTGTTGTGTTGTGGTGATTCTGTTGTGTTGTGGTGATTCTGTTGTGTTGTGGCTTGATTCTGTTGTGTTGTGGTGATTCTGTTGTGTTGTGGCTTGATTCTGTTGTGTTGTGGTGATTCTGTTGTGTTGTGGGTTGATTCTGTTGTGTTGTGGGTTGATTCTGTTGTGTTGTGGCTTGATTCCGTTGTGTTGTGGTGATTCTGTTGTGTTGTGGCTTGATTCTGTTGTGTCGTGGTGATTCTGTTGTGTTGTGGCTTGATTCTGTTGTGTTGTGGCTTGATTCTGTTGTGTTGTGGTGATTCTGTTGTGTTGTGGCTTGATTCTGTTGTGTCGTGGCTTGATTCTGTTGTGTTGTGGCTTGATTCTGTTGTGTTGTGGTGATTCTGTTGTGTTGTGGCTTGATTCTGTTGTGTTGTGGCTTGATTCTGTTGTGTCGTGGTGATTCTGTTGTGTTGTGGCTTGATTCTGTTGTGTCGTGGTGATTCTGTTGTGTTGTAGCTTGATTATGTTGTGTTGTGGTGATTCTGTTGTGTTGTGGCTTGATTCCGTTGTGTTGTGGCTTGATTCTGTTGTGTTGTGGTGATTCTGTTGTGTTGTGGCTTGATTCTGTTGTGTTGTGGTGATTCTGTTGTGTTGTGGCTTGATTCCGTTGTGTTGTGGCTTGATTCTGTTGTGTTGTGGCTTGATTCTGTTGTGTTGGCAACAATTCAATAAAAGTTGCTGAAATAAAAACATTACAGATCCAACTATTTTATGAAATCTTACGAGTGACTTATGACAAATTTAATCACATGATTCACTTAACTCAGGATAAGAAGAATTTTCCAGCATATTTTCAAACAGTAAGTTCCAGCTCAAACTCCATGTCCACACGAACATGGGTATTTTCAAAACCGCAGCTTTTTCTATGTGGTTTGGCCAATCATCCACACGCAAACGCAGTATCCGGTAACTGAAACCGAACTTTTTTGAAAACTCTGGTCCGGGTGAAGAGTTTTTAGAAACTCCGGTTACAGCGTTGTTGTGTAGACTGTGAAACCGGAGATTTTGGCCAGTGACATTGGAGTGCGCATCTCCTTTGTTTGACATCAGATTATCCACTGCTATCTCCATTTTTTACATGAGGTGAGTTTGTGCAATGAAGGACGTAGCCAAAATATTGCTGCTAATAACTGTGCTAACAGGGCTTATAACATGTATACAGATAGATGCACAGTTCTCCCATTATATTGCGGAACAGAGGCGTCAGAATGAAATACTACGCAGGTCACTGCTTATGACAATGCTTGTGTGTTTTTACTTTGAATGAATATGTCTCATTGTATTGTTCTGGTTTATGGAATTAATAATAATAATAATAGTAATAAAATGCTTAATAAAATAACAATGTTGTTAGCCTACTGGAACCAGTAATAAACTTTTTTCCAGGCTTCTGATTGGCCAACATGGCTTTTGACAGCGCTTCATAACGTGTTTTTGCATTTTCATGTGGACGGGCATTTTTTTAAAACCGTGCTTGTGTGGACGCAATTATTATTGTTTTTTAAACGGAGGAAAATTGTTTATTAAAATACCCGTGTACATGTGGACTAGGCCTCAAGGCGTTATTTGAGACAGAAGCTGACTTAAAGCTGCAGTCCGGCATTTTTCCTCTTTGTCGCCATCTCTGTTTGAAACCTGCAATTGCAGTCATGTGCGGAAGTGTTATCGTTACGTGCGTTGTGCTTCGGCACGACTCCTCAGTGGATAAATCTAATGTTTGCTGTCAATCACTACACCGGTGTGGATACTGTACTTCAGAATCACAGATTCTACGTCTTGAAAGTATGACCAATATAAGAATTTTCACTGGAAAATATCAGCTGAACAAGTAATTAACATTTCTGCCGCTTTTGTTCTGACCAACTGAGGAAAAAAACATTAGGCCTACAATAAATCGTGCTGCCAATGATGATTAAATCTAACGTTCGCATAGCTCGGATCACGCCAAAACATGTAAACTATTATTACTGTTATACTTTGTTCTGAAAATGTTAATGTTAACAACATCAGCATTGCGTGACTATGTGTATTTAGTGTGTATTATCGTTACCTGTAGATTTCAATTTCTGTAGCCGCTCCACAGTCCGAAGCCTTTTGCTTTTGACTATGGGTGAATCTCCAGTTGTCACTGATGATTGTCATTTGAACCTTTCTGGATTACAATCTGCCATCAAAATGACACGTTTAATTATTTCAGCTGCTGTGAGAACAGGCTATAAATGATCCGGTACAACAAGCATCCTCACATGATAAAGCCGACTAGCCTGGACTCCTTCTTTCTGTTTACAGACGTGACGTAATGATGCAAAGACGAGCTGCTGCATGCTCGAATTTCCCGCAGAAATCCACCAGGTCACTCTTATTATAAAACATTATTACAAGCTTACTGTTATGAATCGAGCTAAGATAATGAGATTTGAACACTGGCTGGTTATGTACTTGCTCAAAAATTGATTTTGGATCATTTTAAATCAAAAAAAGTTCCGGACTGCAGCTTTAACAAACAGAGCAATGTTTCAAAATATGCCACAGAGCCACAGCGTTTAATTTTTTGGGAGTCAAACTACGAAGAACTTTATAGTTGACTGTGCACACTAAACTGGAGAAAGTATTTTAAAACTGAAAAAAATATTATGTACTGTATCTTTAAATATCTTCAAAATCCTTTAGTCTGTATGTTTTCTGTGGTTATTTTTTATAAATAGAATAACAAATAAAGAAAAACTGCATGCGAATTTGTAATTATCACTCCAAAACTCCAGTCTTTCCAACTTTAAACACCATTTTGAAGTGTGTGCTAGTCTTTTATCAACTACTGACAGTTTGGCTCTTGCAGCCAGCAGCCATTTTAGATGTGGTCTGCGACATGTGAGCTTGCAAAGATATAAAGCCTGAGCTGGAATAAGTAAAATGTTTGACAGAAGTGAATACAGATGGAAAAAGGGAGTTAGAAAATCATGTAAGTGCTGCCATATGTTGGTGTAAAAGAGGTTTGGGTTTCTCTATCAGATTGCCTCATCAGAGTACCTTGTAGTCCCGTATGTGAATTATTATTATTATTTATTTTTCTAATTTTTTTTTTTTTTTTTGCATGGATATTTTGATATGCACATTACCTTAAAGGTCAGAGGGAGGCAAATAAATAGTTCCTCTGGTCCCTGGAGTTCTGACTCAGTGTGCTGCCATATGGAGATTATTACTCATAACTGAGATGATTCTTATTTTTAAACAGATTTTTGCATAATCATTTAGTTCTGAATGTAACCTCAGTGACAACATAACACTTACAGAAACTTTTAAAAGAACAGATCATCCGAAGATTAACAACTCTATCATTATATCATAATTTACTCAGCTTGATGTTGATCTTTCTTTCCTCTGTGCATACAACTCTTATGGGCTACTTTTATGATGCATTTTGTCATTTTTGGAGCTTGACATCTTCTGTCCTTCTTCACTTACATTGTAAAAGAAAAGAACTGTGTGACCTTTTGTGTTCCACAGAATAAAAAGGTCATGACAGAATAAATGATGACAGGATTCAATTTGCTGAACTATTCATTTAACAAAAAATGTAACGGTGTTTTGTAAATTTTACATAGATTACACTGTTGAGCCTGTCAGCTGGGTATTTTGAATCACTGAATACATTGTTCACTGACAACATATCGTTTCTCTACACATGTACTAATGTATAAGCTACAGCCATTCAGATACTGGAGTGAAAAATGGAAGCACACAAGCCATCTGCACGCTATATCTGCTTTGTTTAAAAAACTCCTTTCTTTGCCTCTATTTCTTAAACATTTCATTGCAGATGTTGTGGTATAGATTTCTTTCTCTGCTGTAGATTATCATGCCATGGAATGGATCATTCTAATTGACTTAGAGCAGGGGTTTTCAAACCTGTCCTGGAGGCCCCCAAGCACTGGATCCCTGCATCCACCCTCTCTGCCCTAAGCAGTATTGAATATTATATACTATGTCACATACTATTTAGGATAGATAGTATGCAAATTGAGATGCAGGCCATGTTTTGTATGTCACCCTCATCTAACACACCTGATTCAACTCATCAGCTCATTACTGCAAGACCTGAAGTGGGTGTGTCAAATAAGGGAGACATACAAAATGTGCAGGGCGGAGAGTCCTCCAGGACAGGTTTAAAAACCCTGACGTTAGAGGAACAGTTTGCCTAAAAGTGAACATTTTCATGCAACTCCTGAAAAACTTGTCGATGACTTGTCGATTATAGTGTTATCAATGTCAATGTCTATGGCACCACTATCAACACCTAAATGAGTCTATAGCGGTCAGGTGGTACAGCGGCAACGTGGTACATGTGGGATCTTTCAGAAAACTCCCAGCTTACAAGCTGTAATTACGAACTCTACGAAGACATGGACACTTTTTACGAGCCAGAATCTCGTAGTTACAGGAATGGCGTGAACGCACCTTTAGTTTCCCGCCATTCATTAGTTTCTATGGACACTGATTAATTGTCACAGCTGCTTATCATTCATTATCTCTGTCTATTTAAGTTCTTCTGTTTGTATAACTCATTGTCTGGTACTGTTTGTGCGTAGCACACTGTTTCATATCATTGGATTGTTGTTTGCATTATTATTCTGAGTTATTTCATAAATCTTGTTTTATTTTTTATCTTCCTTGGATATTCATGACAGATACTTTAATGATGCCTCTTTTTTGAAGTTTGAAAGCCGGTTCCCATGGGGACAATTTGCATGGGGAAAAAGTGACATTTGAGTTACAGAGACGAACAAAAGAACATGTTTAAAATGACATGAGGTTGAGTATAAAAAAATACAAAATTATTTCTGTATATCCCCCGTATATTACCTTTCATGCAGTGTAATATAGCTGTTTGTGAATGTCAAAGATCTGCAGAGTTTTAAAGATCAAAGTGCACAACAAATAGTTATTGTCTTCTAGTTATCAGTAATTTCGTTCTTACTTTCTGCTCAAACCTATGTAGGTTTGTAACACGTTTGCATAATCGATTCAGATGTCCCAATTCGATTCGATTTCGATTGTCGATTTTTTATTTTTTTTTTAATTCAATGAATTCAATAAATTTTCACTGGCCCCACCACAAAAAAAATAATAAATGAATAAAATAGTTTTGTTTTTGACCCATGTATAGCCTACCTATATTGTAATAAATAACGTTATGACACCCAATATTTTAGATACCAGTGAAATTTAACAATTCTCGATTCCATTTGAGACCACAGCTAAAACTACTAATATAAATTTCAAAGGTTATTAAAGACAAGTAAACTGTCATTAATAAAAAAAGAACAAATAATTAAACTACAAGCAATAGCACAAATAAACACTGTATATAATCTTCACTGGGCAAAATAAATAAAGGTTAATCCTTATTAAAGTTACAAAAACATTATTCAGTGAAGATCGGAGTGATTTTCTCTTTAGATTGATTAATATTAAAACACAGACAGCTTCTGGAATTTTAGGTGGCTGTCACTTTAAAACTAATGCACTGATACATACAATAATGACATGCATGCGTTCTTTCTCTACTGCTTACCATAACCGTAACCGACTATGTTTACAGAGATACTCGCAAAGGCGGAGATTTTGAGATAAATTTGTGTGAATTTTTCCGTTTAGACGCAAGGAGAGGTGAAAGAGAAATCACTTTCTTACTTGCTCACTGAGGCGCGCAGTTCGGGTGTGTGTGACACGCACACAAAACTTCTCACACAGCGCGCGCGAGTTCTCTTTCAATTGAATGCTTATATTGGCAAAGCTTGAAAACGCGTGCAAATGATAAACTTTAATGATCATGCAGAGCCGGGAAACTAACAGTTCCTTCAACTGTCCGGAACATCTTTCACGCTGAAAGGCGCAGCTGCATCCGCCATGTTCAGCACTAAATGAATGACATCGGCCCCACTGTAATAAATAAGAGGAAGACATCTAGTGGAGAAGACTAGTAATAAGATTAACGTCAATCAGATATTATGTCCAATGTTTGCGGAAATAAATACGGGAAAAAATCGATACATGGCTTTTGAAAATCGATATCGTATCGACCACATTTAAAAAAAAACGATTAATCGAAAAATCGATTGTTTTGCCCAGCCCTAATGCCCGCCTATGGCAAGAGCCTGGAAGAGTTTTATTCATGTTTCATTGGCTGCCCGTGAACAAAGTCTACTATGACCCGCCCTCAAGCTCTATAGTTGTCACTGAGGCCTGGAAGAGTTTTATTAGTGTTGTTGTCAGTGTTGCCAATTGCTTTCAGTTGAAAGTTGCTAAAACTGGTCGCTAAATGTCGCTAGATGACGTCATACTGTCGAGTCCACTGATCTATATTAATAAATATAGATCAGAGGGCAAGTCATGGAATCTAGATAAGGACTGTCCAAGAAGTAGATAGATTTGTCGCTAGGCTTTTGAAAAAATTCTAAAAAGGGGCGGGGAAGTCGCTAAATCTAGCGACAAAATCGCTAAATTGGCAGCACTGGTTGTCACGTAGGAAGGATGTTTTTTGCACTGTCAAAGCAAATGCATTTTGCATGCGAAGCATGGACTCGGACTCAGGCTGGAATGGATACTGATGCCATTGTTGCTATTCATATCACTGTGTATCAAGTGTTAAGAAAGATCTGGAGCTGAAATTTAGATATGGTAATGAGCATTTTGTTTCCGACATGCACTGTAAGCAGTAGACCAATCTCAACAGACTGGGCCATCTGACCAATTAGAGCAGAGTAGGTTTTTGGAAAGGAGTTTAGAGAGACCGAATCTTTGATTGAACAGTTTCAGACACTGTGAGAAAAGAGCTGATTCTGCAAAGTATATTGTGAAAATTAAAGTGTTTTTTTGACCTTGGATGCATGTAAACTTATTATTGGAGATTCCAAAACAAAATTAGGAGCCTTTAAAATAGCATAATAGGGGCATTTTAATGCACAATAAAAAGGTTGGGTTGACAATTCTGGTCTTTTTTGAGCTTGACAGATGAGGTTGGAAGAGGGTGAATTATGACAACATAAACACCAGGTACAGAATATAAAATTGTGAATTGTGAAAAGAATGGATGAACTATACAGAATACTCCTTTATGGACACTGCCAAACAACTTTCTCAATACAACTTATTTGCTTTACAAAAATGTTAAAGCATTTTTTAGATGAGTGTCAACTTCCCAGAATTGTAATAATGTCAAAACGCTTCAACGTTTGTCGCATCAGTGGTACGACAATGCTGTTTGTTCATATGTGGTTTTGAGCAGACTGAGTGTGAGTATTTTCACAGTATAAATGGATGGAGATTTTCCACTAAGATCTGTCAGCAGGGAATGAGTGAAAGTCTGCCTGGATCACAGCCACCAAAGGAAGATTCCAGATTAACGCTCTTGCCAATAATTTAATTCAGACCACATGTGCTGGACAGCAGAGAAAGGAAGCTTATGGGCGAGAGGGTCAACACAAGAAAGACAGCTACTGCATTTCTTGCTAGTATGAAAAAACTCTGAAACACTCAATGCCTTCTTACACTACACATTTAATTGCTTTACATGACATTTTCACTGTGGAAGCCATCTGTATTCACCCAAATGAGCTGAATTCTTGACAATGGACACCTCTCTGATATAGTCTGGCTTACAGAGTTTCCTGTGTGTTTGGAAAATGAATCAGTAATGACATCAATTGAATAATCATGGAATGTTTTTGTAGCTCTGGACGTATGAGTCATTGATAATCCCACGCCATTAACAAACATGCTTTGGTCATTGTTGCTGTGGATTGAAGCACATTTGGGTTTTAGCATTGGTGGATCTCATGGTAATTGTGGAAATCTCTTCTTCAGGGTGGCCATGTCTTACTTATTTCACTCTTTTATTCTGTATAGTGGTGACATTAACCAAAATGATTCATCATTTAAATGAGTGGTGGTGGTGCAAGTCTGAGGCAAATGGGGTGGTTTGTGGCTAAACTAAAAATGGCCTTTTGTTGCTTGTTAGTCTATTTAGAGTAGAAAACTGTAGTTACTCAACACACTTACAGTCCTGTAAAGACCATTTTAAAAGACAATCACGAATAAAAAAAAAAGTAGTTCAGGATGTTTATGTAGTTCCCAATCTGTCGGTCTCTTCGATGTTGTGTCAAAGTACCGACACCCTAGAAGAAAACTAAACTAACTAACAGAAAAGGCAATCGCCATGACTTGCCAAAGACGCTAGCGTGCTTTTTGCCAAGTCTTGGACATGCTCTGCAGACATCTCACAAACAGGCTTATTGCACACTGATCATGTCATTCTGCGCAGTCTAAAACAGTGAATCTAATCACAATACTGGCAAAAGTTCACTTCAAGAAAGAACAAAGTGGTGTCAATGAGTTTGAATTGAGATATGTGAAACAACAGCACCAACAGAAAGAGAAAGTGAGATCTATAAGCTATTATTTTTCTATATGAAGCATATTTATTCAAGCCACAAAAACAAACCTATTACTGAAAAATGCACAATACACAATCTCCTAGTCAGTAAGTGTGTGTGTGTGTGTGTGTATATATATATATATTTCACCTAAATCATTGTATTTTAATGGAAAACTATGTGAGTGACGCTGTGGTGCAGCATGATTTTGAACAGCCGGAGTCATAGTTGGGTGCTGCCGGTGTGTGTACAGTCATAAAAAACAATGTATTCGAATTTTTAAGACATGGCACTGCGCTGTCATAAACTGCACAGGGACACAAAGGTTGAGGATCCAAACGCAGTATTTATTGAAAGGGTAATCCACAATCATAGTCAGAAAACAGGCAAAGGTCATACACAAGCAAACCATCACAGAGTTCAGGGCTAAGGCAAACAGAGAAATCCAAGAATAACAGGTAGAAGATCAAAAAACAAAAAAAAACAAACAAGATACATGAAACCAGGAGAATGCTCAGAAATGCACATACAAGACTTGGCAACGAATGACAGAATTAGCCAGGCTACAAACAAGGTAAATGAGACACAGCTGAAAGCAATGAGTGTTGATGAGTACAGGCAATGGATTATAGGGAATGAAGTCCATAAGAGAATAACAATAGTCTGTGATGGAGTGTCCCCTAGTGGCTTTCAAAGGCTCTCCAGCTGGTAATCGTGACATGTACGGTGTTTCTCTCAGTGTGCGACCCTCTTTACGCTTTGTTATGCTAATGTTTGAGGCTTCTTTTAGGGGAACGGTTCTGACAGAGATGCCATGCAAAGTGATGGAACATAATTTCTGAATCATTAGTGTGTTGATATGCGTTACCCACCACAGTGGATTAACACCTGGGTGTTAATTTTAAACCCTGCTTACATCTTACAATACACTCTTTCACTGCTGAAACTAAAGGGTTTCGTTGGAATTCTAAGCCCTCTTCTTTGATTTAATTGGCCATCTCACTCATTAACCGCTGAGGCAGACCAGCCTAAAAATGTAACATTTAAAACTTGTTGTCATCCTAACAACCAACAGTGGTGTGTAATGGAGTACAGCAGAGGGGGGGACAATATTTCCCCCTAAATAGCCACGTTTCCACTGTTGGGCCAAAAGCGAGCGTGCTAGTGCATGCCAGGGCCAGTCGCATTTCCACTGTCATTTCCAGGGCTTGATTGGGCCTTGTCGGGGCTTCCTTGGGGGCAACAGCCAGGGTTTTTTGGCACGCCAAATACCTTAGTCCAGAGTGGGCCAACTGGGGCTTGAGGAGTGATCATGAACAGAGGCAGAGTTTACTTGAGTCAGGAGATGGTCAACACTGTTGCTCATTTCCCAGACTACCAGCTAACTTCAATATTTAAGACATTTCAAACAATTATCAGCTCAAAACTCACTTTCAGACACCAGCAAGTGTTGAAATAGCTGCCTTGCAGTCCAAATATACTTGCATGCGATGCTAAAGACTACTTATGATAATCATTGTGATAATAAATACACATTTATGGAAAATAGCAGAGACTGCTTGAGGAACGTAAACAACTCGTATATGATTATAATCGTGTATTTATTTGGTTTAATGTTATGTCTGTCTCTTCCCTGTGCCTTTGTTGGAAGGCACAAGGAAGTCTTAAGAATCAAATGTTGCCTTCAGTGTTGCTCATTTTGCGATCTAACTAGTCTTCAGTTAGCTGGTGAAATGGTGAGGTCACGTGACGTTGTTCTGTGGAGGTGTTTTAAGGGAGGGTTTTAAAGTGCTGCGAGTCTACTGGCCCGACAGTGGTAATGCAACTAGATTTTGGACTCGGTGCTTGAGATCCAGGGCCATTGGCCCAGCATGGACATTGTTAGCCCTGGCTCGCACTGGCCTGACAGGGTTAGGAATAGGGTTTGGTTTAGGGCTAGTTACATGTAATTAAGCGTAATTTACTGTTATTACTACAGTAAGTACATGTAACATATGTAACAAAGGACACTGTAAAATAAAGTGTTACCAAGCTGATTTTCATTGATGATACTTGAAATTATGTGGACTGAATTAATGAATAAAACAGGCTGCATAAAATAAAATAAAAATCCTTGTTTTACTTCTATCTCTGCCTTATTGGGACAGAATCACAGTTCTTGACTGTCATTCCAATCATCTATCAGTGTTATTAATGTACCTCATTTCCACTATAATATAGACCTTCAGGTAGCAGCCAGACTAAATTAATAAAATATGAATACTGCTGATAGAGAAATCACTATCAGTAAATGAATTGCTGACAGAACATTTCAGACACCCTATAATTTAACTGAATCATTGGACATGTCTCATTATTCATAGACTAGAAGTAGCATATGCGCACAGGCATCCAGAAACTATTATTTTGACATATTTGAGAGTGGAGCCCATTTATGCTGTGCACTCCACTGGAAATTGTTACAGATGAAGAAGGCAAACAAATGCAGATTCACAAATATAAACAGGGTTTAATCCAACAAGCGGGCAGAAGCGCAACAGTGTGACAGAGACTGAACTAAACAGGGAGAATATATACACAGGAGTAAATGAGGGAACTAAACGGGAACAGCTGGGCAAGGATTAACATAATCAAACATCATGGCAACTGATAAGAACATGACAGACAACAGAACACACGTGACATTAGCTCCCCCTCCAGAAGGCGCGACCTCGCGCCGTAACATAAAAAGGTTCACAAGAAAAGAGGGCAGAGGCTTTGGTGGAGGGCGAGGAGCTGGAGATGGACTGAACCCTGGAGACGTTCGCCACAGGCACCATGGTGGCGCTGAAGGAGGGAGGATCCAGGGTGGAGCCTTGACTGACGCGCTGGGCAGCAACCGGGAGCCGATCGACGGCGGCGGAACCATGGTGAGTGGTGGAGGAACCGGCGGAACAGAGACTGAGGCGACGACGTGGTAACGGATGACCAGGGTGACGATGTGGTGAGGGAGGCCGACAGGAAGGTCAGAAGAAGGGAGGAGTCCAGTGATGCCAAAGGGGTGCAGGGTGAGGGTGTAGCCCGAATCCCAGAAGTCCGTGGCTGTAGCTGGGTGTCAACCGCCGAAGTCCGACCTGGAGTGTCGAGCGATCCCAGCGGAGCTTCCGGGCAGACGGACCGTGGAGGTGATGAAGGAGTGGTGGGTCGAGGTGATGGCGACGGGCTGACGGGTCGAGGTGGGGGTGTGGGCCTGGAGGCCTGAGGTGCAGCCGGGGACTCGGCCTCTAGCCGAGCTGGCGGTAGGGAATCCCGAGGCGCGGAGGATGAGCCGCACAAAGTGAGCGGCGGTGGCAGAGCCGAGGAGCTACACAACCCCAGTGGTACCGACGGATCCAGGGGGCTGGTCGTGACCAGCGATGGAGATGGGACAAGGACAACAGGCAGGGATATGGGCTGAAGATTTCCGGACGGGACCGGCGAAGATGATGATGATGTGAGGGTGGGGACTTGGGTGGGAAAAGGATCCGTGGACCACAGGTCTATTAGGTCCAGGTCTGCTCCTGGCTCTGCAGTGGATTTACCATCTTGCGTCGACTCCAGGGCTTTGGTGTTATCCGGCTCTGGTTCTGGAACGACCTCGGTGGGCGCCTCAGGCTCGCTGGCTGTGAGGGAGAGGCTGCCATTCCGGAGCATCCAGGCCAGGTAACCTAGATATGGCCTGCTTTCAGGGAGGAGGAGAAGCCGCAATACTGGTGAGTCCATATTTTGCTTATCTCGTATTGAGAGGTTGGTTATTCTGTCACGGATGAAGAAGGCAAACGAATGCAGATTCACAAATATAAACAGTTTAATCCAACAAGCGGGCAGAAGTGCAACAGTGTGCTACAAACACATACAATAACCGACAGGGACTGAAATAAACAGGGAGAATATATACACAGGAGTAAATGAGGGAACTAAATGGGAACAGCTGGGCAAGGATTAACATAATCAAACATCATGGCAACTGATAAGAACATGACAGACAACAGAACACACGTGACAGAAATATGTGTTGCGCTGAAGTGTGAAGCAGTCATCACTCCAAAATCGAGAGATAAGGACTATTCTTTTAATGTCCTCTCAAAATGGATCTATTAAAAATAAATAATAATCACAAATAATTGAGATGGCCTTCACAAATGAGGCGCAAACCTCTCAGCAACCAGTCAATAATCACACTGATTTAAGTTTCATGAGATTTTAGTACATAAAAATAGCTTAACTGAAAGACATCGTTGAAAATAACGAGTGAGATGTTGATTCATAATCGCTCTGACAGATTTAGTGAGTTCATTTTGTGAAAGATTTGTCAGACCTGATTGAAAATTAATCATTAAAATAACCAGCTCAAATGGTAATTTTTTGTGAATCTGACTCCACTGCTTGCCTTGTGTTTGTTTTTTCATACAGATCACGAGGACAGGACAACTCAATAGAAGACATTCGCTGTCTTTTTATCTCTTCACATTCAATTCAGACTTCTAACTTAGAGTCACAATTTGGGCAACTACTGACGAAAGTTTCTGCTTAATTTTCTCTGTAACTTAGAATGGTAGCATGTCCCAAAAAGATAGTTTGAAGAAGACAAATCAATAATTACAAAAGGCACAATTTGTTTCCATAATCAGAAAGAATAAACTATTTTAATTAAGGGAAATTAAATTGCAATTGAAAGAGTTACAGCATTACATTATTACAACTGTCCTTGTTTCCTATGCTAAAACGATCCATGCTCTAAAGATCTTTTTTTGCCTGTAAGCAAGATCATTGAGTAAAACCAAGAGTGTAATTCTCAAAACCAGTGGAAACACAACGATCATCTTATTTAGGCCAATACCTCTCATTAGCCGGCTATTTACAGTGTTCAGTGTAAATGAGTACATCCCCTTTAAAAAGTAACATTTTAAACAATATCTCAATGAACACAAAAACAATTTACAAAATGTTGACAAGACTAAGATTAATATAACATCTGTTTAACTTGTAACATGAAAGTAAGGTTAATAATATAACTTAGAGAACAAAATGTTCAGTTTTACTCAAATTAGGGTGATGCAAAAATGAGTACACCCCGCTGAAAGTCTCTGGAGCAAAGCTAAGTTTTAGACTACAAATGTCTAATTTAAGAAGAATTCAACCACAGGTGAGTCTAATTATTCATTACACAGAAGACAGAGACAGAAAGAAAATAATTCAAGACAGAAAGAAAATAATTTCTTTGCAAAGCTTTACTTATCAGTCAGAATAATGTAGCAAAAGTGGTACAAAAATTTAAAAAAGATGGAACTGCAACCATCACACAGAGACGTCCAGGTCGTCCACGGAAGTTAACACCTCGACATGAGCGTCTTCTGATGAGAAGGGTTGAAGAAAATTGGCATGCAAGTTCACTGCAGTTATCTAAAGAAGTAGAAAGCCAAACTGGGGTGACTATTTCCTGTGACACAATACGGCGTACACTGCAGAGGAATGGCATGCATGGGTGCCGTCCACGAAAGAAGCCTCTCCTAAAGCCCAGGCACAAAAAAAGCCCGCCTAGAGTTTGCCAGGGCCCATGCTGACAAAGATGAAGACTACTGGGACTCTATACTCTGGAGTGATGAGGCCAAGATAAATGTTTTTGGAACTGATGGCTTCAAAACTGTATGGCGTCACAAAGGTGAGGAATACAAAGAAAAATGCATGGTGCCTACAGTGAAACATGGTGGTGGCAGTGTCCTTATGTGGGGCTGCATGAGTGCTGCTGGTGTCGGGGAGCTGCATTTCATTGATGGCATCATGAATTCACAGATGTACTGCTCTATACTGAAAGAGAAGATGCTACCATCACTCTGTGCCCTTGATTGTCGTGCACTTTTCCAACATGATCCTAAACTTCTGAAGAAGAACAGGGTGAAAGTGATTCAGTGGCTCCTGATCTGAACCCAATCGAACACCGATGGGGAATTCTGAAGAGACAAGTTGAGCATCACTCTCCATCCAGCATCCAGTCTCTAAAAGAGGTCATTCTTGAAGAGATGTCAATCTCAATCTCAATCATTTTTTGAGATATCAATCTCATATATGGAACACAACTTATTTAGATTCATGGCTTTGATTTTATTGCAGGTTTTGAAAAATATATTTCATATAAAAATTGAAAATAGCATTTTTGTGCGTTTTCATAACAATAAACGTAAAATTCTATTAATTTTTTTTTTTTTTTTTTTTTTTAAATTGCACTTCAGCAATAATCTGCCACGTGTCTTCTTTAAAAAGAGACCAAACTTAAGTCTGTGCTCCAAAACATTCAAGATTTATGACAGTTTAAATTGAAAATGTCATTTTCAGGTCTATGCTCAAAAAGTGAATAGATTATAACTATTGCATAAATATAATTTAGTACCATAAAATCCCTTATAAATGCAAAATATTAACCCTCTATGGTGCCTCGTCATTTATAAATGACGTGGAGAAAATCACATTTAAAATACAATAATAATATTCAACCAAAAATAAATTACATTTTAGTATTGTCATATGACATTCCCTTCAGCCAAAAAAAATAAAATCTGTGTGCCACATGCTTGACATTTTTGGCAACAAGAAGGAGACATAAGCATATGTTCGGTCACATGCCTTCAAGGCTCCATTGTGAGTCCACTTCCACTACCTCGCACTGGGCCCCGCCCCATGCTTGGGACGGCCCTGGAAGCAGTGGTAGTGATGGCAGAGATGAAGAATAGAAGTCATAGTTTGTGGAAGTCAGGTATTTGGATACATTATCCTATGAAAGATGTGATCCATACTTAAACCAGAGGTCAGGAAAGATGCCACTGCCTGTTGGCCTCAATACACTTACAATCAGGGATGCTCCAAAAATGAGTAACATTTTTTAAGTAATCTTTAAAAATGTTAAAGATTGTTTTTTTGTTAATGTTTGCTTGTGTTAAGTTTTTGACATTTTCACATGTGAGTTCCGAATGAAATATAGCAGCACAAGCTGAAATGGAATGTTGATAAAGCTTTTTAATGTTTTTTGAAACACTAAGACCTTTTCACTACTTTTCAGATAGTGAAAATGCATTTGAATGTGTGTGCATATTGCCAAATTTGCCAAAAAATATTTATCCTAATAGGATATTGTCAGTTATAAATGACAAAATCCTTAAAAAAAAGGTCAAAGGTCAAATGAAAAAAAAATTGGATTTTTATTTTAAATTATTTTAGCCTTGAATATAAGTAAAATACAAAGTCATTCTTTTTTTTCTGATTCCATAATTCATCCTATAGAGGGTTAAATAAAAAACATTATTGAACTAAAATGTAGTATATACATTTCATTGAAATAATAATTTAAAAAAAGTCTGCCATTTTTTACTGCCACGCAAAGAGCACCAGAGGGTTATGAAAGGGTTACATGAAACAGATATTATCAAAGGGTTACATGACACATTTGCTTTGAACATTTCTTATTGTAGTATCAACAAAACCATACTGCATTGTTTGAGATGTAAAAAGGTTGCCAGTGAGCTTAAACTATCTCAAATTGGAAACACCACTCATAAGATATGAACAACCACTCATAAGATATAGTAAAATGCTGTGCAGATCTTAAACAATGTCAAGACATGATACTTATAATCAGGGCTTGACACCCACCAAATGCAGGTGAATTTCAGCAATGGCACGTAACGCAGTCACTCCTACTAGCCACTCTGGTGGGTTGAAATTTATATATAATATATACATTTTTCAGCTGTAGTCTTTTAAAAAGGCATCTAAAAGAATAAACTAAGTGCGATGTAATATTGTACATATCGATACTGAAATACCTGAAACGCTTCCAATACTCATTTTCCACAGAATAGATACACGATACCAGCTGTATCACACTCTCAGGATCTCTCTGACAGTGAGTTGACACACAAAGCTGCCTCTACTCACTTATATTGTTGGTGTTACAGGGCTTGAATTTCACCATGGGATTGCGTATATTGCGCATAATTTTACACAGTCCCGCATATTTTGTGCTCAAATTGCGCGCACCTAAAGCCGCCTCTCAGTACTAAACTGAGTTCATTTTCGCTGCTTTTTATTGCGCTTAAACAGACAAATACACTCTAAATAATGTCAAAATGCCGGTTTTGGCGAGTGTTCATGTAAACACAGTCGGTTATGTTTTATGTGAACGTAAACAGTTGAGAAAGAAAACGCATGTGTAACAGTATAATGGATGCGTACGGCAGGTCTTAAAGTGACAGCAGCCTAATAAACCTGAGATAATATTAAAAATATATATATGGTAGTTTTTCCCCATGGTATCGATGTCAAAATTGTGGCCAGTGAAAATGGTGAGTGGCTAAAACTTTGGAAAACCACTAGCCAGTGGCTGGTTAGCAAAAAACTTAATGTCAAGCCCTGCTTATAATACATTACTATGGGCACTATAATCCATTATAACTTAAGAAATAAAAAAAAAGTGTTATAAATCATCATACTTTTAAACAGTTTGACCACAAATAGGTAAGTATTGTTATACATTATAAATGTAGTGACATTTATTCATGAGATAATATAACATTAAAAGTGTTTATACAGTATATCACATTATGCATGCATTATTATGCCATAAGAACACAGTTAACAAAATATGTGCTTAGAATGTTTTGCTAATGTTCCCATTATTATTTCTGATTGCTCTCTGAAGTTTTTCTCTGTTCTCCAGTTTTTTTAAATGTATTATTTTCTCGGTTATACGAAAGTTAAGGTAACATTCCATTTTAACATTATAGGAATGTTACTTTTGAAAGTTCTCTAAACACTTTGAATCAAGTAGTACCATATAAACGTCCAACAAAATGTTTTAGAAAAAAAAAGTTCCATGATCAATTTTTTTTTTTTTTTATTGTAATATTTCTGTACTAATGTTTTAAGAAGATTATTAAAGATCAGGGGCGTCATGTATCAACCCTGCGTATGCACAAAAACTTTGCGTACGCCAGCTTTCACGCTCATGGTCGGATGTACTAACAGTGAAATTAACGTGAGAATGTGCGTTCCTCCACGCCAACTTCATGTCTGGCGTATGTACATTTCTCATGGTTTTTGTCCGTTGGCGACTCTTACAGGCAATGAAGTGAAGTTACAAACATTACACAACGAATTGTTCTACAAGTCTATCGCACCACCACCTGTGGAAGTTACAGCTGGAAGTATGCCATTTATAATGCACTATAAATACAGGCTTCATAGAAAGTGTTACCAGAAAATTATATGCAAGCTTATTTTTAGATCATGATTTCTGTGTGAAAACGTTCACATATGGGTTGTACACACAAATCCGTGCGTACACATCATTAGTGAATAAGACCTAAAGTTTGTGTTTGTTTTGTTTGGTCTGTTATATGTTCTGCATCATGGCTCCAATCCTGGAGACAAAGATTTTGTTTCTTCTATCAGGCAGGAGAAAAATAACAATAAACCATAGCTGACTTCAGTTTACAGTTTAGATTGGAAAAGAGAGGAAAATAATACATTTACAAGGGTTTTCCCAAAATATCCCACTAATCACAGAGCACGCAAGTGAACATCAGCTAAACATGCATTTTATTGTGCCTAGATTTACCATGACTTAAGGAGTGCTGTTGTAATGCTCAAAGCTGGAAAGAATAGCATGTTTCCTGTCCTTGAGTTCCGAGAAGTAAAATTTCACTGTAACATGGGCTTTTATTTCTCTCCTCTGTTCTGATCTTTCTCCTCCAACAGTATGGAATGCATGGAAGAATCCCTCCCACAGTATGAGCCAAAAGATAAAAAATCCTAAAAACGCTGCCGTTATGGAGTTATCCGTCTGCTTCAACATTGACAGCTTTACTGTTTTGTTTCTCAGTTTTGAAGATGAAAGTAAAAGTGGCAAAAGATGTGAATGTAGCTACAGAATGTGTTTTAAATGTAATCTTTAGTTACATTACTAGTCAAAAGTTTGGAATAATAAAGATTTTTTGTGTGTGTTTTTGTCCCTAATGCTCACAATGAGTGTTGGGGGTAACACATTACAAGTAGTGCGAGTTATGTAATCAGATTACTTTTTACAAGTAATTAGTAAAGTAACGCATTACTTTTTAAATTTACAACTAAATATATGAGTTACTTTTTCAAATAAGTAATGCAAGTTACTTTGTTTTTCTCTGTCCCAAATGGCACACTTCATGTGCACTTACAGTCTTGTGGACTTACAATGGCTGTTGTGTGTTCATGATTGTGAAGTCCATGAGACCATAGGGTGTCCCATTTGTCAATTTAGGTTTCAGAAGGGTGCTCGTGCGCGCCCCCCTTTATGGCCTATATGTTACCCGACTTATACCAGACAGTCAAAGCAGCGTTACGTCACAATAGTGTGGACTTGGAGAAAGATCGCATGGGTTTAGGGTTCCAGTGGGACAGGGCCACCTGTCCTGTTCCGATGTTGAGATAATCGGGTAAGGAGCAGAGGCGTTGTGTATGCTGTGTGAACATGATGGTTATTGTAGTTCTAGAATAAATGTGAGCAGGCATTTACTCATCTCACTTGCACAAAAATAGATTCAGTATTCCTAAAAATGAGTAAAATACGGAAGCCCTGAAAAAGAAAAGAAAAGAGAACTTATGGCGGGGAGGAAAAACTTATCTCGTTATTTCGATATTAAGTCATTATTTCGAGATATTAAGTCGTTATTCCAACATCAAAACTCATTATTGTATTTCAAGTTTAATAAAATATGCTTGCAATTCAACGTCTGTAGTGGTGCAACGGTAGCGTGTTGGCTCGTAGTCCTAACTTTTTCTGCGATCGTCACGGTTTCGAATCCGCCTTTTGCCGAGCTCGCTCTTCTTTATTTTCCCATCACATATCACATCAGAAAGGCATTTATTTTCAACAAAAATGAAAATAATGTTCTAAAAGTGGAAATAACCTGCCTAATGAGTGTTTAATAATATTAAAAGTATTTATTGGGTAGGGTTAGGAAAGTTTTGGGTGGGTTTTTATTCTCCCAATAACTATATAAACTATAAAACTATATAGCTATGTAATTGCTAAATAAGTTAATTATTAGGCCACGTATTGGAAGTATGGATTAGTAGAAAAGTATGAATTAGTAGAATATCCAGAGTTATGAAAACTACATAGGATAAACGTCTATAGGGTATTTATGACAACCTTTTACGCTCAACATAATGCGTTCTTTAATTGATTCCCTGTCTTATTCTGCCCTCTAGAGTCTAACATCGAGAGAGAAAATGCTGCTATCGTCATTTAGTGTAAATAGAATGTATCACTATTTTCACTTAGTGTAAATAACATCTACAGTTATTTCCACTGTAAATGATTATATTTATTAAAATTATTAAATGGATGCTGCCTTATTGGGAGAATAAAAACCCACCCAACACTTTCCCCTAACCCTACCCAGTAAATACTTTTAATATTATTAAACACTCGTTAGGCAGGTTATTTCCACTTTTTGAACATTATGTTCATTTTTATTGAAAATAAATGACTCGGCAAAAGGCGGATTTGAAACCGTGGCGATCGCAGTAAAAGCTTGAACTGCGAGCCGACACGCTACTGTTTGCGAAACTGCAGGCGTTGAACTGTGCGCATATTTAATTAAACTTGATATACAATAACGAGTTATGTCGAAATAACGACTTATGTTGAAATAACGAGATATGTCAAAATAGCTTAATATCTCGAAATAACAAGATGTCGAAATAACGACTTAATATCTCGAAATAACGACTTATGTCATAATAATGACTTATGTCGAAATAACGACTTAATATCTCAAAATAACGACTTAATATCTCGAAATAACGACTTATGTTGAAATAACGAGATAAGTTTTCTTTTTTTCCTCTCCACCATAAGTTTTCTTTTTCTTTTTTCCCCCCACCATGCGGTTCAGGGCTTCCGTATTAAAAAGAGTGAAATTCAAACTCAGAAAATTATGCAAACCTACAATAATTAAATGTTAAATTATAAATACTTTATGTATTTAATCTCACTTTATTAAACAAGGCCTTTGCTGCTGACCTTCGATGATCCAACTTAACCATTCTAACAAGCACAAATGATTTTAGTTAAACATCATATTTGTGTTTCTGTTTTATTTATTTATTTATTTTTGCTGAAGTAGGAGTGTTGAACTTTCTTCTCCTGCATCCTTTTCTTCTGCAGTCCAGAATGGCAGCACATCTGAAATGTTTGTTTGAGCAGCGCCCTCTACTGTACAGATGTGAATTTGCATTTTCTTCAGCCTTAAACTTATTAATTTCACTTTTGGTGTGAAAGGGCCTTAAAGGGGTCATGAACTGCATTGTTTTATTGTTTTATAATGTTTCCTGGGGTGCACTTATAATGTTAGTATGCTTTTTACATCCAAAATTATCATAATTTATAAATAAAAGGCATCTTTCCTACCCTGATTTTAGCCCTCTGGTTTGAACGTTCTGTTTTAAGGGGCGTGTCTGCTGTGAGACTTCAGTGTAAACGCCCACTGCTGTGATTGGCTAACGTCTTTCCATTTGAAATAGCCAAGTATTACTCTCTCTTTTAGCGCATTTTTACTATTACAGCTCTCATAGCTAACTAATCGTGAAAAGTGTTGCATTACATTTAGATCTATGGCATTATATTTAGATCGTGGCATGAAAGGTTGCAGAGATGAACATTGTAGCCGATCACAGACATGTTGAGCGCATGAAAGCAGTGATCTAGTCATTGCAACTCAATTTCTGTACACTAACAAATGCTTTCATCTTCACTAACAGTGCAAATGCGATATAACTAAGAGATTCATTGAATTAAATGGGAGTTTTGCGCGTGTCAGTCACGATAAACTCGCGCTGTTTGACAGCTTCAGCGCGCGGTGCTCCAACGATCGCGATTGTTACTTAGGCTACCTATTCTATTGCATGTCATGCTTGAATCAGTGGGCGGGGCTAAACAGGCAGTGATGAAGTAGGCGTTCATCTTCTTCTGCGGAGGCGGTGCTTGCTGCCCTTTGACATCATAGATCCCCACTTTGAAAATCCTGTCATTTGCTGGGTCTGGTGCCAATAAAAGCTTTTATTGGACTAACAAGGAAGTTTTCAGCTCTGAAACTTACAGGATATTCTTATAGTATGATGACTTCTTATATGTTCAAAAGCTCAAGGAAAATTTGATTTCTCAGTTCATCACCCCTTTAACATTTGCTAAAAATAGAACTTTTTTTGTTATTAAAAAACAAAGCAAGCAAACCTAGCCAAGATGAGAAAAAGAAACACAAAAGTAGCATAACGCAAAAGTAGGGTTGTAACTAAGTAACGCAAATAGGGAGTTACTTTGAAAAGTAACTTTTCCCAACACTGCTCAAAATTTTGTTCATTTGAACAAAAATGCTGTAAAAATATTGTAAAATATTGAGTAATATTGCAAAATACTATTATAATTTTAAATAACTGTTTTCTATTTGAATACATTTTAAAATGTAATTTATGCTGGATTTTTGGCATCATTACTCCAGAAATAAACAGTTTTGTGAAAGACATCATGGATGAATACACTAAACAAATCATTTGATCAAAGCAGGTTGACTTTCTCTTTATGCCAGAGCAATTGATGGTTACATCCATCACAAGCAAGATCAAAGCGATTCTGTTCAGAGAAGCTATCAAAAATGTATCACTAAAATGTTAATTAAATAAACAAAGTTGTACCAATTTATATCTGGCAGTACTGAAATGAAACAAAACAAGTTAGAGAGACAGCACTGAACTTGAACATATTACACAAATAATACAATTAGAAAATGCTCAAAAATGAACCGCAGTATTTTACTAATTATTTTACTGTTTTACTAATTATATTGCTACAAAATGAACACAAAAAAAATTAATACTTAACAAATTAATTTACTAAAATGAATCTGAATAGCATGTAATACAACTGATCATTAAAAAAAAGCATAGTAGCCTTTAGTCACAGAGTGGCAAAACTACTTTGAATGCACCTGATCTACTCTAAAACGATTTTAAGTTTGTGATTTGCATCTTTTAGTTACCTACTACAATAATGACAGACAAAAAAATCTTTTACTCATAATGTTTTTACTCGTAACCTGGAAATTACCTAGAAAATACCTAGAAAAACACAATGCCAAGCCCACATAAAAACAAAGAATTGAGATAATACCTCTGCCATTTTAAAACAACATCTGTAGCTGATCATAAGTCATTATACAGCAGTTTATTATTCTAATATTAAATTGACTGACAGTCAGAAAAAACAGTAATAACAGCATATGATGATATATGTACTGAAGTAGCAGACGTAATCATGTATGGATAAATCTAAAATGACAGCTTTTGCATAAACAACGTCTGCCCAGGCAAGCTTTCCCTTTGTTCCGTTTTCACACAAATATATATCGGTTGTCTCTTGAAGTGTTCTGTGAGTAATGGGCGACGCCAGACACTTTGGCTCTCAAGCGTTGTATTTGCTCAGGTTGCCATGATCCTGAGCGCCGCTGTTTCCGCTAAACACAGAATCACCTGGAAAGCTCGTCTGCTCTTGTTGCTTTTGGATACTTTAAGGAACTTTCCTACCACTTTGGCACGCAGACAAGAGAGGACATAGCACCGGATGAAAATCTATGATAGAATGTCATCTAATTTCCATTCAGAATTGCGATATAAAGCATGAGATTGGCCTGTGCTCTCATAAACAGCTTTGACAGAGGCAGAAAGGAGAACATTCATAGCAAAAAACAGTATGATTTATCTATTTTGAATTTCTGCAGACAAGAAATGAGAACAATTTTAGACCAAATGGCTCTGAACTTAAAAGCTACCTCATAAATCTCACATTCCCAATATCCCTGGGTATGAAATGTTTTGCTTTTTTTGACTGACATTTCATAGCAGTTGATGCAAATCACTTTCAGCGTTATTATTCATACATACTTTCAAAACTTTACTGTTTATAATATAAATACTATTATAATTGTTGCAAATTTTTTAAGAAGTGCGGTGAAGTCTCCAAACTGACGTTTCCAGAAAGCCACAAACAAATGTTATGGTGATTTCTCTTCCAGAATGCATCATGGGAGAACACCACCAAGTCATGAGAGTGGGAGGTTGTGCAGGGATTCCTTTCCAGCTTTTCATGAGCTGGAGGCTGTTTGGTGGAATCGATAATGCTGCTGAATGCATCGTTATTTCAGCAGTATTTTAGCTGACTATGGACATAATACCTCAATGACATTCAGACAACATCATTACTGAGTGTGGCATTGGCCAAGTTAGATTTAAAGACTTCACTGTGGAGAATGTGATTAATAACCAGATCTTTTGTCTGACAACAGCTCTAGCTTTTCTTGGAGCGTATCCACCACGACTCAGCCCACAGGCCATTTCACAGCACTGAATTATGGAAAAACAATTACATCCAAATCTTGTGAAATTACCTGCATTCAACAGCGTTTCCTCCGCAGACAATTCCCTGAGCTTGAGCACACGGAGCTGTGGTTTCTTTATAGGATTTTCTGAGTACTTGTATACTTTGTACCACGTGTTGTTTAAACACACTCAACACACTAAATGGTCTTTTGCAGCTTCTAACTAGTAAAAAACAATTCATTTTTTCTATATGAAATGGAGTTTTTATTTCCAAACAAATACATACTGTACACCACCAGTCGAAAGTTTGGAATAGTTTTTTTTCTTTTAAAAATGGTTTTGAAAGATATCACTTATGCTCACCAACGCTGCATGATTGTCACTTTTAAATCATGTTCAGAACAGCTTAATGAATAGAGTATTATCACCATAAGTTTTAATGAGCATATTTTTCAAATATAATTTCTTGAAAAAAAAAAAGAATAAAATGTTAGAAAATAATTTGTAACGCTGAACATACTTATAAATCACTACAAAAAACATAATTAAGATGCAGTATTGAGGAATGTGACCAAGGCAGGCACCAAGGGGAGCAAAAGAGGTTTAAAATATTTTTCTGGATATTAAGTTATATTTTGTATATTAAAGGGATATAATGCCATTTTTTACAAGATGTAAAATAAGTGATTTGTAATCTGATGTCCCCAGAGTGTGTATATGAAGTTTTAGCTCAAAATACCCAGATAATTTCCGTTTTTGTGTCTGTCCCTTTAAATGCAAATGAGCTGCTGCTCCTAAGCAGAGAGCTGGGTTTCAAGAGATCGTGTTAGCACATAGTGTTAGCAGTGTCGATTACCTCATGAAGACTCACTGAAAATGTCAGAAACTGTTCAGCCTTTTATGTTCAAACCGGAGTCGGACAATGACGGAGAGACTCAAGAAGAAGTGACAGCATGTAGAAAGCAACAGGACATTTCTGAATAGTTAGTTGCTTAATTTATGTAGCTGATGTGGGATATCTTAAAGTCATTGATTAGCATATTCTGTCATGATAATCTATAAATCGCTTGTGTGGGAACTGCTGTAAGATGCTTACAGAGCCAGAGAATATATGCTGCATGAAGACAGAACAGGTATAGTTTAGTTTAATTACGGTTATAGCTTATGTTGGCATCTTGCTTTTATGACATGCTATTGCATTTGTGTTACGTACTGTATTGCAATAACATGGCTTTGTTGCGTGTTCTCAGAGGCAGGGTTTATGTAAATTTTAGGGTGAGTGATGTCACCAACCCGGGAAGAAGCTCGTTGTAGTCCCTAACAGCTGTTTGTTGTAGTCCTTAAACAGAGAATTCTTTCAAAGGAAATATCTCCCTTTGCTTTGAACTTTGAGCATCCTAACTTTGCAGATGTTGTTTGTGCTCTAACAGCAACATTACACACTAACTAAAGTTAAAAAAGTAAAATCATAATCAACCACCCCTTTAATATAAACATATTTTGAACATTTATACTGTATCATACAGTATGTCAATTTCATATTTAATACACAGCCGTGAGTAAGCACTATTTTTTTGTATAGTATTAATAATTTATCAGCTTGTGTGTTAGCTGGAGCTTAAACCCATTAGACAGAAATATTGAGGACAAAGACAGACAGACACACAGGATTAGGGATAAAAACAGGCACAAGAAAAGAAACCACAAAATTTTAGATGATTGAGACACGCTGTCACAGTTAGGTCACGCCTTGAGGATACAGACACTTGGACTGGGATTGAAGACACAGACACATGAGTGGAGACTTGGGAAGCAGATTAAAATAAACAAGATCAGATTCAAGAACATGGGTTGTCAAGACACTCAGGGGAATATGGCCTGGAGAGACTGATACAGACAAGACAGTAGCATAGGCTCATTGGAAAAACGTGCTTCTACCTACATTCTTGAAAAACTCCACAAACATACATATACATCCAATTCACTGCAGTTTCCAGCTGAAATGAACACTAAAGGCAGTAAAACGGCAACAACTGTTATTCATTTTAACACATTGTGAATATGGTGGCAGATTATCGATTAATAAAGATGTATTTTTATGCGGTTGCTTGTACAATACTATGTTCTATATACTAATACTATGAGCTCAAAATAGTGCATGATTTGTAAACTAATACATTTTGACAGAGGTGGGAGTAAGTCACACATGTGCAAGTCACAAGTAAGTCTCAAGTCTCAACCTTCAGGTCTCAAGCAAGTCCAAGTCAATTTTTGTGAGAATCAAGCAAGTCAAGTCAAGTCAAGTCACTGCTTTATGTCAAGCAATTCAAGTCAAGTCGTAGCTTGGGTCAAACAAGTCACTGGCAAGTCATACAAATGTTTGATGATTTAACTGAATTTATATTAAAATAAGTTAAAACTACAGTAGTTATGGACTATGGGAGTTTTATTTGCAACAAAAAAAAAAAAATTTGCAATATGCATTTCTACTCAAAAGGTGTCCACATACAGCTGAGCTGTCAATACAATAAAAATCTAAAAATAAAAAATAAATGAATGAATGTGTGTACGTGTGTATGATTGAAAAGTGCATTCTTTGCATGTGCATGGTTATGTTTGCAAATTTGATTTTTTTCTTTTTATTTGTGTGTGTGTGTATGTATGTGTATACAATATATTTATGTGCATCCCCATAAACTATCCATAGGCTTTTAACTCAAAGTCTAACACTGAAGACCAATTATTACACACTGTACACATGCATATACTAAGTGATATTGCAAAAAAAAAGCTGACATTTCCTTATAAACACTGAATAATCATTTACAATGCATTGCACTTGCAAAAAATTAAATGTGATAATTTTCTCCGTTACCTTTGTTCTTTAATGACAGACAACATTGGTTGCTGTCACTTTAAGATCTGCCGCACATGACGCGGTTCTCATGCGTGTCCCACTTTCTCACAACTATTTACTTTCGTTTAAGACTTTAAGTCATTCAGGGCTGCTCTAATGAGGATACTCGACAAAACTGACAATTTTGGCATTATTGGGTGTGTTATTGTTCGTTCAAGCGTGACATTCTGGCGCGCGTCTTTCTGTGCGTCCTGTGAGACAGCAGGACATTCACAGACAGCGCGTTCTCTTTTTCTCTTTTGGCGAGCTTAAATGGTTTAAAAGCATTTGCATGAATAAGAGCGTAATCATATATTGTAATGCTAGCCAAAGGATGACAGAAAAACGGATGCTGCGTTTGCGTTAAATATTTTTGACGCGTTAAACTGGAAAACGTTGACAGCACTGATTTTAACCCAATTTTCTGTTTAATGAACACAAAACCAATTCAAAGTCAACTCTTAACATGTCCAAAACGTTTTTTTTTTTTTTTTTTTTTTTGCTTAATTATTCTTGGCGTAGCGCCTTCCATGTTCAGTCACGACTGTCCATGCTCTGTCCATGCGAGAGCTCACCATAGCTCTCTCTGCTTGCCTGCTGTGTCACGTGGTTAGGTTGCAGTGCGTTCAAAAACAGATTTTATTAAACAAAAGACAAGTTATTTAGAGTCATTTAACTCAAGTCCGAGTCAAGTCTCAAGTCATGAATGTCAAGTCAAAGTCAAGTCAAGTCTTTTATTAATATTTGTCTCAAGTCCTTAAATGTGCGACTTAAGTCTGACTCGAGTCAAGTCATATGACTTGAGTCCCCCACCTCTGCATTTTGATGCTAGCATCACATAACCAGCTGCATATGAAGGCCTGTATCTTTTCTGGTGTGGTAAACTTGCTTGACAGCTCATCTGGTACAGCGTTGCACTTACGATGTGTTGCGCTTGGGTTTGAGTCCCGTGAAGAACAAGTCACAATAAAAGAGCTCAAAGACTTGTAGAAGCTAGTTAAAATGGTATGGTTGCTTCAGCAAATGTGTTTTTAGTGTGTTGCGAATCATGCAAGAAGCAACATAATATAATTTTGTAGAAATGCCACCATGTATTTCCAATGAGCCTGGGTTGCAAGATAGACATACATGCAGATTCAAACAAAAGAGTTGGAATAGATGCAGTACACTCAGTAGGAACTGAGATCAGCTGTGAGGAAACAACGCAAATGGCTTCTGGAACAGGCAGTTGAATGGCCTCTCTTGAGGGAACCTACGGGACAGACTCGCATGCTGGCTGCGTCCGAAAACCTAGGTAGCTGACCTGCTGCCTCGCTGCATTATCAAGCAATGACTTGTAAGGCAGCGTTTGTGCACGAAGGCACCTCATGAAATGGATTTTTGACAGACTTCTGAGGCAGCGTAAGAGTTTAATGATCTACAGCAATATAGCGTGAGCTTTGGTGAGAACTAAACAAATATTTAATTACTTCAGTTGTAATTTCTCGCTAGAAATGACATCAAAAGTGGAAAATGTTGGTCAAAAATGTACATTTACACACAAACTGACCAGCAAATGCAACTTTCGGACGCCATCTTTATTTTTCTAGCTCAACTGTCACAGAATGGAAAGCACAGGATTGTGGGATATCAAAGGCAGCTAAGGATACATCTATGCTGCCTTCAAAAATCGATTAGATGAAGGTATCTCAGGAAACAGGAAGTGAAGCTAACATTGAATTCAGATGTGCCTTGATGCCTTCCAACCTTGAAATGTGTCCTCTGAAGGCAGCATTCTCCAGTTTTCAGACGCCGCCGCTGAGTCCAGCTTCCTCCTCCATCTTTTACTTTTATTCAAAAGACAGATAGACTCTTCTGGTAAAGGAATACAGTATTCTTCAGATGAAGAGCTGAACTCCACAAAAAGAGACCAGCAGAGCTCACTAGACCAGTAGTTCCCAACCCTGGTCCTGGAGCCCACACCACTGAACATTTTGGCAACAACTCCTTCAACTCCAACCCTTTAGCAACAACTCCTTCACCCCTCCAGCAGACAGTTTTATTGCACTGTTTCCCAACCCTGTTTCTGGACACACCACAACAGTACACATTTTGGATGTCTCCCTTATCTGAACCATTCATTTCAAATCAAGAGGAGCGTCTACTAACGAGCTGATTAGTTGATTCAGGTGTGTTTGATTAGGAAGAGTTTGAGAATGTGTAGTGTTGGGGTGCCTTCAGGAACAGGATTGGAAAATAGGATCTAGTTATAAAATTCATGAAACAATTCAAAGACTTGTAATGGAACTTAAACAACTGAATGAAATTGGAATCAAAGACTCACCAAGAAAACATATATCCACAGAAAATGAAGTGACAAAAATAACAAGAGCACACCAAGGACCCAAGGAGAGTTTAGCATCAACCATAATCAAAAACACCTGAGCAAGCCAATCAAGGTCTTCAGAAGGCTGCAGGTAGGTGTGTTTATAGTGTTGAATTCTGATTTGTGATGCAGCCTGAATCATAATGACCCCATGTGTGTTTGTTCGTTGGCCAGAGATGAACTGGCCCCCCGACTGAGCCTGGTTTCTCACGAGGTTTTGTTCTCCATTTCTGTCACCTGATGGAGTTTGGGTTCCTTGCCACTGTCGACTCTTGCTTGCTTAGTTGGGGACACTTAATATTCAACAATTTTATTGATCTGACTGTACTGATGCTGTTGTATGAAAAATGAACTGAGCTGAATGATGACATCACTGTTTTCTGCAGAATTACTTTATAGATGAATTGAACTAATTTAATAATTGATAATCTTTACAACGGAACTGAATAAACACTGAACTGACTTCAGCTGAACAACAGCTGAAATGCCATTTTTCATGTTATCACTGTAAAGCTTCTTTAAAACAATCTGTATTATATAAAGTGCTATATAAATAAAGGTGACTTGACTTGACTAGTGTTGGGGTGCCTCCAGGAACAGGGTTGGGAAACACTGTTCTAGCATCCCATTCATATGGCCTAACCTTTTTCACCAAGGTGCGAAACTTTCAACTGTAATCAGACACACCCACGGAGCTCTGCCAAAAGCCGATGAATACAGCTAGATTTAGGTCAGATGTTCTGTGAAGCAGGCAAATATCAGACAAGCAAAGACTAAACACTGTGCGGCTTTGTTGAATGAAAGTGTTGCAATAAAAAGTCCATGAAACAATTCAGTAACAAGTGTAGACTCACGGAGAAAACCCATAAATCCAAAGAAAATGATGGAGTGACAAAAAATAACATTTAAAAAAGGACCAAGAACAACAATTGGTGTAAATAGAAGTAATAAATATATATATATATATATATATATATATATTTTACCATGTAAAAATGAACAATATTGTTAAGACACACATTCACTCGCACCCACAGAAAAATTACCCTCTTTTGGGCCCTGATCAGAGAGTTATAATCATAAAGTCCAGGTTCAGAAAGTAAAAGTCCTCCTCAGTATTTTGTTCCAATCACCTGGATTTGCTAATTAGCACAGTTTTTCAGCCAGGAGGTAGAACTAATTAGTGAAATCAGCTGGCTGAGTTGATGGGTGGAATAAACATATGGCAGGACTTTTATTTTCTGGGACTTTACACCTCTGGCACCGATATGCTTTAAGCAAAATCGAAGTATGATCTTAATCGCAATAAAAAGGCATGGAAACATTTTAATCTCATCTATTTCACTCTGATCAAAATGTACATGTGCTTTGCTTGTGACGTACATGGATGACGTTGTCATGCACAGATTCCTAGCAGTAAACATTACATATTTGTGATGCTGATAAAACTGAGTTGTATTAGTTTGACGTAAGTTGAATGTGTTTTGCATTTGAAATAAGTAGATTAAAATATTGACCAGTAACACACTTACTGTATGTGAGTTCATCATTTGTGCTGTGCATTGGGGTATGTGAATAATGGCAGTAAAAATAATGTTTATGGTTACTCGCGTAATCCCGGTTCCCTGAGATAATGGGAACTAACATTGTGTCAGTTTTGCTGACGCTTATGGGGAAAATTCAGTTTTTCTCCAAACCCTGAAGCCTGATTGGTTCATGTCTGTGCACCTGCACAGACAAATGGCATTTCAGCCTGCCAAAAAGGGTGGGGTTAACTGTCTATATTAGTCACACAGAAATGCAGATCTTGAATTTCAGAATCTTTCGACTGAGGAGCGGCTAGCATGACTCGCAGTGCAGCGTGGTAGCATGGCAAGCTATGCAATGCTTATTCTCGTTATCTCAGGGAACCAGGGTCACGTGAGTAACCATAAATGTTCCCTTTCAATACGGTTAATTTCCAATCCAATAGCACCATGCTACAAGAGCAGAACGGAAGCTGCTCTTTGAGCGGCTGACAACACCCATGCTTGAAGGGCAGGTTGTATCTGCGACAGAGGCTCCGCTGAACCACACCCAAGAGGAGGCCATACCTCTAGTGATATGGGCCCTCATTTCTAAATGGCACAACAAGTCCATCGACTTGTAAGCCAGCACTATTGCATCCACAGTCCATCTGGAAAGTTTTTGCTTTGAAAACAGCAGCCCTTTAGTGCAGCCTCCGAAGCTGACAAACAGCTGCTCTGATTGCCGAAATTGGCCAGAGAAATTGCTCAGTATACACTCTAAGGGCCCTTATGGGACAGAGTGGATGAGGTGTCTGCTCGTTCTCCGTGGGCGGAAGATCACCTGCGTTCTGAATGAGGTAGAAAGTACTTTCGGCACGTAACCTTTTCTCGGCCTAAGGACCACTTTACTGTCGTTAGGACTGAATTCAAGGCAGGATGGTTCCACAGATAGAGCCTGCAGATCGCCAACTTGCTTGACTGACGCTAGAGCCAGTAAGAGGGAAGACTTAAGCGAGAGGGACCGAAGGTTAGACGTCTCGAGTGGCTCAAAGGGAGGCCTCTGAAGTGCCCTAAGGACTGTGGAGAGGTCCCATGATGGAACCGAACAAAAGCGGGGAGGATTCAACTTTCTACCCCCTTTGAGAAACTTAACGATAAGGTCGTGTTTCTTAATCGATTGGCCAGACATTGGGGCATGGTTTGCAGTGATAGCTGCCACATACACTTTGAGGGGGCGCACGTGGAGGGGGCGCACCCACCATCCAGCAATTCCTGCAGAAAGGGTGATAACTGACACAACATCACATTTAGTAGGGTCTAATTTGCGAGCTAAGCACCAGCTTGAGAAAACAGACCATTTCTGGGCATAAAGCTGCCTTGTGGAAGAGGCCCTTGCCTCTGAGATCGCTCTCATGACCCCCTGGGGGAAGACTGACTGCTCTCAACATGGGGCCAACATGCAGGTCCCACAACTCCAGTCGGGGGTGCAAAATTGCACCCACCCATCCCCCCACCCCCCACTTGAAAGAGGAGGTCTCTCCTTAGTGGTATGGGCCTTGGGAATGCTGATGGCAACTGGATTCATTCTGGGAACCAAGACTGGTTCTGCCAGTGTGGTGCCACCAGAAGAACTGAACATCTCTCCTCCCTGATCTGACTGATGAGCTGCAGGAGGAGGGCTACAGGAGGGAAGGCACAAAGGCACAGGTGAGGCCATCTCTGGACTAGCACATCCATTTTCTTTGAAAAGTATGTCTGGTAGTGGAAGTTCTCTTCCATTGTGAAGAGCGTTGACCATCTGGGGGTGGAGTCTCCATTTCCCCAGGGGCGGTCCGACACGTGACAGCATGTCTGCTCCTGTGTTCGAGGAGCTCGGCCCCATGAACTGCCCTCACTGAGCGGACTTTCTTCTGTGCCCATAGGAGAAGACGGTTTGCCAGTCTGTGCAGAGGGCAAGACCTGATACCTCTTTGGTGGTTTATAAAAGTCTCCCATGAGCCGAAGGCTATTCTGCCATTGCACAGGGTGCCCCAGCCCGTCTTGGAGGTGTCTATTATATCCATTTTCCTTCTGGAAGCTGAGCCCAGCCTTATCCCGTTCTAATAAAAGAGGGATGATTTCTAAGGGACTAAGGCCTTGATGCAGCTGTAGGTTACCTTGAGAGTGTGTCGGCCCATGCGCCACACATGAGGTGGGACACAGCCTTCCATCCAAGGCTGGAGTGGTCGCATGTGGAGCAGGCTACTGAAGGCTACTCAACTACTGAAGAAGCTGCTGTCATGAGGCCAGGTCCTACTGAGCTGCTGAGCTGTCAGCGCCATTCTCAATCCCCTTGCTGCAGGGAGAGTGAGACATGCAGGATGTGGACCGGCGTGAGCTCACTTGGTCCCGTCCGCTCAGCCCTGTGATTCCATTGTTTCTTTGTTTCAGACTTCGAGAGGAAGAGAATGGCTGCAGAGCTATCAGCGCCGTTCTGGTTCTCACAGTGCGAGCAGCTGGTCTCAGTGAGTCACGGTGTGGGCACGTCCCAGGCAAGCGATGCACGCGGGAAGCTCGTCCGAGCTACAATCAGGAAATGACAATTCAACCATAGTAATAACGACTATAGATAAATATCACGTTTGTGTTTCATTTTTTGTTTTGGTGAAGAGTGTTGAACCTTAAATGGGTCATATGATGCGCTTTCATGTTTTCCTTTTTCTTTAGTGTGTATGTGGCTGTTTGTGCATGTATAAGATCTGCAAAGTCAAAGTTCAAAGTCTCCCACAAAAAGATTTATTCTATCTAAAAGCGAAGGCAGATCCAGACCAAGCTAAAACGCCTCGATTGAACTGCCCCTCACCTACCTATGTCACTGAGTGGAAATATTTGCATAATGCCGCCCAAATGCACATGCAAAGAAAGAAGGTGTGGCTTCAAGTTATCGTAGTAGTGTTGTCGCCACCATGTCATAGAGACACTGTGTTTCTATACGAAAGCAAAAGCATTGTATTTGCCCTTCCGAAAGTGGACACAATTAGGAATCAGCGGTTACGATTTATTCACAACACTGTTCCAGAACAGTACAACTTAAATATTTGTGCGTGTGCAGCGCATTTTACTGAGGACAGTTTCCTGAACCTGGGAGAGTACAAGGCAGGCTGTGCACAAAGGTTATTTCTAAAAAAAAAGGGTAAATTCCAACTTTGCTAGGGCAATCTGGCACTTCTGAATCAGAGCCTGTAAGTATGTTTTATTATTTGTTAAAGCATTTGCTATTGACTGTTCAAATGTGGAGTTTTGAGCAGTGTAGAGTGACACATATTGTTTATCGTTCTTACAATCGAAGGTGCAGAGATGGATTTATGTTTACAAACATAGTATCCTCTGTTCTGTGCTTATAACTTGGGGTGAAAAGATGATAAACATGGATGCAGTGTTTTGTTGCACACTAGCGGCATTTGTCACGTGCAGCTGAACTGCAGCTTGTGTACTGCAAATACATACAAGTATCAGGTTCCAATCGATCGCCTTGGTCATCTGCATTTTCAGAATCCGTCTCGGGCTCGAACTGACTGATGACATTATTAACTTTATAATTGCTTTGGAAGTTGAAGCTCACGATTATGGTAAGGGGGGTTACATTTCCGTCGCATACTTGAGATGTTCGGCCAATCACAAAGCACTGGGACAGCTGGCCAATCAGAGCACTCTGAGCTTTACAGAAGGAAGTGCTTTGTAGAAATCAATGTGTTTTAGAAAGACTGGGCATAGAGAAGCTGGAAAAAATGTACAGTATGTAAAAAAGAATGTATTTTTTTAACATTAAAGCATGTTAACATATTCTATTACACCCAATACACAAAATAATGATCTTTGAAAATAGCATCATATGACCCCTTTAATAAAGAGTTGAACCTTCTTCGCCTGTGTCCTATTGTTCTTCAATTCAGATTTACACTTGCCAAAAATATAACTTTTTTTTGTTATTAAAAAACAAACAAGCAAGCCCAGCCCAGATGAGAAAAAGTAACACATTACTTTCCACTAAAAGTAACACGTTTAGTTACTTTTTTAGGGAGTAATGCCATGGAGTGCCGAATTGCAACAGATCTGCAACAGATCTCTCTTAACTGCTGTTTTTTTTCACTGCTGTCATTTTTATTGTGTGTTTGTTGTGTTATTGAGATGATCACATATTTGCATTCATTCACGTCACTCTCATCAGTATGGGTGGGGTCTGAATGTTCGCTAACAGTATATTGCTGGTATTTCAAACTTCTTTTAATCCCTACACGAAAAATAAAAAAGAACTTTGCTATGAGTATCTCGGGGCCTTTATTCACTTGACCTGCATGTGTTTGGATTGTGGGGCAAACCAGAATGCCCCAGGAAAACCCACTCCAACACGGGACTCAAACCGGAGACCTTTCTTGCTGTGATGCAACAGTGCTACCCATTGAGGGCCAAAACGATTAAAATCAATTACAGTTTTCAGTAGAAATCCCCTTTCATTCCTCTCCATTCATGAAATCATTTGGCCGATCAGCCCACCGGGAATTCCTCTTCTTCTTGTTCTTTTGTCCAGATGTCCAAGATGCTATTGCCCCAGACAATGAAAAAACTGTCTACAAATAATTCATGTCAAATAATTAATATTTCATTGAGAAATAGATTTCCTCTTGAATTAAAATTACATGTTGGACTTGTGACCTTAAGCAGCGATCGTTCAAGCACCTTAACGCACCTGGGGTTCCTTAAGATCATAATGAAGCTTGAACTGAAGAATAAGTCTATAATTTGTTTCAGCTGTATTTAACAGACATTCATGTACCTCTGTTAAACAATTGTGATCAAGCATTTGGTTTTCATTAGGACTGTATTCTGCATAACGAAGAGGGAAAATATGGCAGTCATTATGGACCATCATTACAGATTTTAGACATTGATAATCATATCATGAATTCAATTAATGTTCCAACTAGTCTGATTAGATTCAGCTCACATAAATTCTTGGAGAATGAGATTAAATAATGATGGAAGAAATGTAAAGAAATAAAGAATTTAACAGATGAAAAAACTGAAACAACTGATGATTGAGGCTTTGAATACTCGTCGCTGTGTATTCATACTGCATGTGGGGAAAAAAACATTTTTTTAGGGGTCAAGTACCGAAACAGTACCTCGAGTCAAGCCCTCTAGTGCCACCATCAGCTCAAATTTTAACTTTTCATCTGCTTATAACCTTTGGTCTATAAACTATTTGGAACTATTTAGAAACTTTTTTTTCTTTTGCGCACTCTCAGCCCGAGTGGATTGAATCAGGTGTTTTCAATTACTGGTTTGGTCACATTTTCTGAAAATCAAAAGCCGAATCAAAACATTTTAATCATGTAAGCTAAATTGCTTCGTTCATTCAACATTTATCCAGTGAACTCATCCTTATTTTATCGACACATTTTCCAAAAAGTCTTACATCATCTGAGAGGAAGGTATGATGTGTTTCAGTGTGGTTTTGTTATAAAAACCCAAATTGGGTCAAAATGCTTTTTAAAGCTTGTGCTTAAACTTCCAAATAATACTAAAAAGGCCTATATGCTTAATTCTACACATTAGTGACAGAAAGGGTTTCAAACAGAAGTGGGTAGTAACGAAGTACATTTACTTCGTTACATTTACTTGAGTATTTTTTTGGAAAATCTGTACTTTTTTAAATGTGGGTACTTTTACTTTAATTTGAGTACATTTGTAATGAAAAATCTGTACTTTTACTTCGCTATACTGGGCGACGTTCCTCTCGTTACTTTATTTTAATGCAGTACTGCACATGTTAAGAAATGCGTAGTTTATTCCAAGCGCGCTGTATCTTTTTTCATGAACGATGCCCCATTCACAAATGAATCGCTCTTTTGAGTCGATTCTGTTCAAAGACTTGATCAAACAAGTTGGCAAAACTGGCTGAGTTCCACTCCAGTTTTAGAACATTTCCCCTCGGGGGAATCCCTGCCACCATTTTGAAGTGCGTTCCACTTCGACGAGGAAAGTTTATATGGACAGACACTCGCTCCCTCGATTTTACTTCCCTACTTCATATGTACACTTCAGGCAGCTCCATAACCCACAATGCAACACGATCGTGACATCGTGTTTACCCCACCACAAACAACTCTATGATATATTAATTAATTTTTTAAATATTTAAAACATATATGTATAGAATACTGCATTAAACAATTTTGTAAGGGGAAAAAATAAATAATAGATCAGCTCCATTGCGGATTCCAAGTGATCAAGGGCTTAGGACGTTCCAATTCAGCCCATTGCAAAGGTTCCACCAGTAGTGGGCACTCATGCAACGTAAGCAATGACGTACATCCTAGTCAACGAGACTGAGGGAAGTTAGCTGTCTAAATTGGTTCGCAAATCAGTTTGAATGGTTTGTTCAGTTCCTGCATGCACTGAATCGTCTGAAGCGGTTTCTCACTCGGAGCGTTGAGGAAAGTGGCAGTGGACCTACAGTCAATTAAAAGCAAATATGCAAATGCATCCTATTGTTTACCAGCGATGAAGATCTTTAGTTGAACTGCGTATGCTGTCTGTGAACAATTCCACAGGTATCGATTTCATTTGATTTCAATTCATACAGCCAATAGCCTACATTTTACAACCAAACAGGTTAGCCTAATACGCCACGATAACAAAGTATGTAGCATTTCTTTACTGTTTTTTATGGACATATATCTTAATTTATACATTAAATAAGCTACCATTGTTCAGAGAGTATGAAATGAACACCCGCCATCCCGCGGTAATTTGTGGGTAGCAGTGGCGGCGCCGGCGATCATATTATCAAACTTGACAATATAATACAATAGTGGTTCCAAGAGTGTATTTAACTACTATAAAATACTGCGACTGTCAAGTTAATGCATAATAATATAGTGTGAGAAAATAACACAATAAAAAAAATAAAAAAAATCATGCTCTTTGCAATCCAGTTTGAAGTACCACTTTTATTTTTGTACCACCATGTTTTTTCAACTTCAGAGTCAGAAAACTACAAGCAACATTCTACATCAAGTCACATTTACAGAGAGCAGACAGCACAAGATGGAGGAGTCGTTCACACAGCTTACATTTTTGCATTTAAAATGGACACAATGCAAGGAATGGAACTGAATTCAGGGATCTCAAGATGTGCTTTTCAAAGTTAACCTACTTTTAACTTGACACGGTGTCTTAATGCGGTGCTCATGACGTGAGACACTGAAAAACACTACCACACAACAGCATGCATGTATACATAGACCAGTTAAATGTAGCAGGCAGAACACAAAAACACCTTTTTTATTTTTTTATTCATGGTCTTTTATTGATTTTTTTTTTTTTCTGCTACACATCTGCTCAATTCTTTTTTTTTCTTCTTTTTTTTTTTATTTAACCAATGACTGAAACTATTTGTGTTAGTTTTTGTACACATTCACCCTTACCCCAAAGTTATTTTTCAGGCCTTATAATGGAAATCACACCTTTCTCTTTCATAAGAGTAGTATAACTATACTGTACAATGATGCATGTAGTATATACTGCAGAATGGGATTAAATGAGGAAATCAAAAAAGTTTTGACATCTGCATTTACACTTTTTTGTCACTTGTTAAAGTGAGGTTTGTAATTTCAGCTGCACCAAATAAGACTGCAAAATTAATGACTGTTTTCTAAAAGTTTTCCTAAACATTGGTCTGGTCAGTTTGCCCAAACAAACAGAGCTCTTTTGGAAAAGACTACAGAGCAACAGTGTTTACTGATTTCGGGAAATCAACCCACAAATGCCTTACTTATAGTTTTTTTCTGCATATTAAGCGGGAAAGGAGGATACAATTAATGAAGATCAGTTTATTTACTGTTCATTAAATTATTTCCTGATGTATCATCTGGCATTATTTTAGTGTTGTGTTACACTGATGGTGTTTGTGAGGGTAATATGCTCTACAGTATATCTATTATTGCTGATATAATGTTATTACAGATTTTAAAAAGCTCAAATTTACATAATTTAATGACATATACAACTGTATATTATACATTTGCCAGAATCCTGTAATGCTTAACACCATCACTATTTTTTTTTTTTTTTTTACTTTAAAGGGTCAAATGATGCTATTTGATGTTTTCCTTTTGTGTGTAATGTATCTGTTGTGCATGTATAAGATCTGCAGTTACAAAGCTCATAGTCTCCTACAAAGGGATTTATTCTATCTAACAGAGAACAGCACTAAAACACCTAGATTAAAGTCCAAATATTACTTCTGTAAACATCTACGTCACAATGTGAAATATTAGCATAATGCCGCTCAAAGACATACACAAAGAAGAAGGCGAGGCTTCAGTGAATTGTTGTGTTGCAAAGCAAAAACCCTTGGTTTGGCCTTCCGAAAATGGATGAGATTAAGAATCAGTGGTTCAGATTTACTGTATTTAAAATGCTGTTCCTGAGCAGAACAACCCAAAACATGTTCTTGTGTACAGCACATTTTACAGAGGACGGCTTCCTGAACCTGGGAGACTATAATGCCTGCTATACACACCTAAATAAATTAGAAATATACACTTCAATATGTTTTTTAGGTTACAATTTATATGGTCCACTTTAGACGTTCTACTAATTACTTTGCAACTACATGCCAAACAGAACAGGGCTTTTTAAAAACCGAAACTCAATTAGAGTGTTTCAGACAGACTGGGAATAGAGCAGCCTCTATAATATACAGAATGTGAACTTTTTTTTTTTTTTTTTTTAATGAACATTAAAGCATGTTAACCTATTCTATTACACCCGATAAACAAAATAATGAACTTTCAAAATAGTATCATATGACCCCTTTAAAGTTCTGTAACCAAAACTGCTAGTTTTTGTTGTAATCTAATAAAAGAATAACTTTTTGCAATTGCCCCTGCTTTACTGCTTACCTTCTACTGTAGCAGACAGATGTGTAACTCTCTTAAAACAGTTTTAAATGAAAAGTGAATGATTATTTAGCAGGGACTTTAGGTGTTATAATTAGGAGGCTGTTACATCTTGAACCAATTTTAGAGCAACTTGGGGTTAATTTGCCTTGTTCAGGGGGTACGATGGCAGATGAAGTGCAGGAAATCTGAGCACATGGCTCTTCGGTTAATTTTTTTAGAATGACCCAACGAAAACTTTTGCCAAAGACATCACAGCTCTACACTAATGAATTCATTAATAAAATTAATAACCAGGAGTTTAACATAAACTCAGCAAATATAATCTGTTACAGCTGCCCCAGAGAGAAGACACCCAGCAATAGTTCCTCCATTCTGACTGGATCATTCAGGGTTACATATTAATGAACAAAGATGAACTGAAATCGTATAGCTACTTAAAACCGTGTTATTCTTTTGGAGTTAAAATGGCACATGTATCATGTATTTAGTATCCCATCTTCCTCCTTTTTCTTGCAGTAACATTGCACAACTGTTTGGACAGCAATAAAGGTACATTATTGCACAAACATCATCATGAACACATTATTCACTCTCGTAACAGACACTTCGACTTTGAACAATTAAACCTTTGTTCTTATTGTTCAGGTTGTCCACATTAAAGGCTAATGATCCCAGTGTTCTCATTTTTACTGCTGAATGCCAAGAAGTAGAACCTGTGGGAAGAACACAACAGCGCTGATCAGGGATAAACATGCCGCTAAATAAATGTAATAAAACATTAATAACCAAATGCATAATGTACGCTTAAAAAAAGGGGAAATAGTGTGTATTTTATTTAAAGTGCATTTTTATATCGGTCTAATCTAAAATCATGGATTCCGTTTAAACCTGTTTTGTTCAGTTTAAGCAAATAACACTCCCCACAGAAAAAAATAAAAGAAATACTTGCTTGACACCAAAGTATTCTTGTGTAGAGCACATACTGGATAGCTTTCATTTTGTACAGTATAAAAATCATTATGGCTATGGAAAGTCCCCATAAAATGTGAAAACCTGTGTTTTTTTGTTTGTGTGTTTGTTAGTACATACCATAAAATATGATGCATGTTTTCCACAATAAACATTAAGGGCTTCCAAGTTTTTATTTATATTAAGTAAACAATGACTAACAAAATGTTTTTTGTTTTATCTTAAGTGAAGATTCTACATTCGTATTATAGCTAATTTAGTTGAAAAAAGCAATATAACTTGAAGTAATCTTTTTCTCTATGACTTTTTCAGTCTCTCACATCATTCTGGAGGAATTTTGGCCCGCTCTTCTTTACAAAGTTGCTTCAGTTCACTGAGGTTTGTGGGCATTTGTTTATGCACAGCTCTCTTAAGGTCCCTCCACAACATTTCAGTCGGGATGAGGTCTGGACTTTGACTGGGCCATTGCAACACCTTTATTCTTTTCTTTTTCAGCCATTCTGTTGTAGATTTGCTAGTGTTCTTGGGATCATTGTCCTGCTGCATGACCCAGTTTAGCTGTCAGACGGACAGCCTCACATTTGACTCTACAATACTTTGATATACAAAGTATACCAAAGTATTGGAGTTCATGGTTGACTGCAAGATGCCCAGGTCCTGTAGCTGCAAAACAAGCCGAAAATCATCAGCCCTCCAGCGGGATGGACAGTTGGCATGAGGTGTTTGTTCTGATATGCTGTGTTTAGTTTTTGCCTAGCTTGCCATGGTGCATTATGGCCAAACATCTCCACTTTGGCATCTGTCCAAAGGACTTTGTTCCAGAAGTCTTGTAGTTTGTTCAGATGCAACATGCTGCCATGTTTCTCCTGGCAACCCTTCTGTAAGGCCCGCCCAACCGGCCCAACAGTGGTTTCCCACAGGACGGGGAAGGTTTCTTGCGCGTTCGGTCTTTTCAGTGTGGCAAAGTAGTTTAATTCCAATTAAACTTAATTTTATTATGGAGAATGTCAATTTATTATTGACTATTTGTATGATAATTTATCTAGACATTTGATTATTCTATTTAACTCTTTACTCTTATTGTACTCGTTCATTCGGATTCCTGTAACACTTTGAGTCTCGCACCGGCCGGGCATACGATCTCATACTCACAATCTCGTCAGTCTTGTTCATTAGACAGAGGCGATGACTAATATTCTAGAGGCCGTACCCACTTTGCTCATTCTAGAATACGTTATTTAGTCCCCATAGATCTGAACACACTGAATTAAGGTAAGATTACATTTAACCAGAGGCCATGATCATTACCATAAAATCAGGCTGACCAATTTAGCTTCCTCTAATGGTAACTTTACATAATCACGCAGTGGTTTACCCACAGACACTTAGTTAGAATAATCTTACCATAATCAGAGGTTGAGGCCCACCCTGTTTAGATTGGTCTAGCAACACTTTGTTGCTCTAAAAGGAAAAACCCATTATTAGCCTACACAGTCTAAGTATATATAACTAATGCCAATGTGTTAGTCGGAACTCTAAAATATCAGCTGGTGTGCCCCACTGCTCCACCTAAACTGTACTTTAGTCCTTTACTAACCTGAGCGTAGATTTGTGGGGTTATAGACTTAACGTAATCTACTAGAGTCAATAATTTCAGAGTAAGTCAGAATAAAATCAAATGTAACAATTTATTAGTCAGGTAAATGTATCATGCCAATTACATAATCAATTCAAAGATGATCAATACAAAACTTCAAATGCTCAGAAACAGAGTAAAAATGAATACCTGACATTAGAAAAATGCACATTGTGGGCTGATCTGATTACAGAATCGCGCCCTGAGCCTCCTGCGGCATCTCTTTAAATACTCAGACCAAGATAGAAACTTCTTTCAAATGGGAACATGAGTTCACAATGGGAATTTGCATTAATCAGGGTCCTAGACTGAGTAGTTTACACCTTTTGGGGACAGAAGGCCATTTGCATGAAAGACCCTGTGAAGGTGGACACACCCATTACAGAGAGCAAAATATCTCTAAAATCTTAAAACCTTTATTACCTTCTGGTTTACTTCTGTGGGAATGAGACCTTTGTACTAGTCGCACTGAGACATTTCAAATGATACCAAACATGTATAATGTTGTATGATAACTGTTCACATTAAACCATATAGATTTTGGGTGAATTTCAGGTCATCTTTGCATGTAGAGAGAAGAGATGGGGGAAGAGGGGGTGAAGGAAAAGAAATGTAGATTAAGCCAATGCTGAGGTGTGATTGATTGCGTCTCGGATGGGGATGCTAATTTTGCAAGAGATAGTTCAAATGATAATTTCCTTTGTTTTCTCAAAGAGTAGCCCTCTCTTGGTCTAGACAGTTCACCATCAGTCTTACACTTCCAAACATGCCATACTTGTCTAGTCTTTTTCTAATTGTACTGTCATTAGCTTTAACATTTAACATGTTAACTGAGGCCTGTAGAGTCTGAGATAGAGTTCTTGGGTTGTCTGCAATTTCTCTGAGCAAGTCTGATCTTGGGGTGAATTTGCTGGGACGTCCACTCCTGGGAAGATTGGTGTCTGTTTTGAATGTCTTCTACTTGTGAATAATCTTACTCGTTGTAGAATGATGGACTTCAAATTGTTTGGAAATGGCTGTATAACCCTTCCTAGATTGATGGCAGCAACAATTGCTTCTCTAAGATCTTTGCTCATGTCTTTCCTCCTTGGCATTGTGTTAACACACACCTGAAGCCTCCAGACACTCAAACTGTCAGAACTTCAGCTTTTATAGAGGTGATCACACTTACTGATGATCAATTAATCAAAGGCATTTGATTAGCAGCACCTGACTGATTCTTACCCTCTTAATTCCTATGGAAGCAATAAGGGTATACTTAGGCCCCGTCCACACGGAGACGCGTTTCTGTGTAAACGCACAAATTTTGTATCGGATAGGCGTTTCGTCCACAAAGATCCGGCGTTTTTGGAAGGTGAAACCGCTATTTTTTGTGAAATGATGATGTCATCACCCCAGAATGATTTCGTGTGGACAGATATTTCTTGAGATGAGGAAAAAAAAAAGATTGGATTGGGTAAGCTCTGGCTTCGTGTGGACATAGCCTTAGTTTGTCACACATGGCTTTTTCAATTTGGCCTAGTTTTTGTTCAATAAGCAATGACACGGCATAATATGTCATGTGTTGTTGTTCATCTTGTATTTATCTCATTTTAAGACTTGCCAAGGACCAGATGATTTTTTTGTTGTGTCCTGATACATAAAACCATAGAATTCAATAGGGTGTCCTTTGTTTTTCATATGACTGTACACACACAATACAATAATATTCCTTAAGTAGCAGAAGAAAAAAAAACTGTTAAAGTGTGGATGTGGTAGATTTACAAATAATTTTTGTATTTTACTGATGTTGTAAATCTCAAATTCTAAAGCTTTTTACTGCTACAATGACCGCATATACTTACATTTTAATCTGCCTTTGTGTATTTCAACACGTTTGTTTTTATCGCACTTGATTAAGTTATAAATTTAATTCACTGACTGCTCTTTCAAAATTGAAAAGCTTTAGACTAAACAACAGAGTCACACTTGCCCTTCTCCATCCTACACTGCAACCTCTGCGTGTTTGAGGATAGTGTTTTGTATTCCCAGTGGAGCAAGAAGGCATGTGAACTGTTGTCTGCCCCAGACAACATTTCAATCAAAGTTTCAGAGTAGTTTCCTCCACCCCTGATGCCAGCTCATCAGTCCTCTTCTGAGGGGTTATAGAGCCCCTCCTTAAATCCAAATCTGGTCATTAATGCCTTTTGACTTTGTGCTGCAACATGCTACCCAAAGTCTCTATTTTTGGATTACCAAAGGTCATTCAGTCTGACCAGAGGTCAAAGTTCACCAACCAAACATTTTCACAAATGCTAGAAAGTTTGCTAGTAGAACATCTGTTCTGAAATACATAACTTATCAGTCACAATAATTTCTTATCTATTGTCACTGTCCAACTTCACTGAATGGAAAAGAGCAGCTTTGACATTATGCACAGTATTTCCTTACACAAAGAATGGAAAATCACATCGTTTTCGAATAACATGAGGGTACATAAATTATGAAATTTTTATTTTTGAGTGAACTAGCCTGGTATAGCCATGTAGCTCAATATATTGCTGTTCAAATGTTGAGTAGAGAGAAACACATACACACACACACACACACAAACACAATGCAGGACCAGTTACGCAAATCCCACTCATGCAAATAGTGTGGAAAGTCTGCAGACTGGAAGTCTCTGGCAAACAACTGCTGTCATCCTTCTTACTTCAGACCTTGAGGTAAATTCCTGTGGAAATCTTGTTTTTCCTACTGGCTGTACAACGCAAAGCCTTAAAACCAACAATATGAATATTAGTCAAAATCAGTGTTATTTTAGTGTCATTGAGATACTATTATAGTTTTTATTAAAATGTTTTAATTCATTTTTATATTTTCGATTTTGATTTGAAATATTTGAAGACTTCAGATGCAAAAGCCTCTAAGTGCCATCTGAAATTTTCTTCTAAAATGAGCATCAAGCTCGTATGTTTATGTTCAGTTATTTCACTTTAATGGCAATGAAAATGACCTATTAATTGCATTGATAAAAATGCTTATTTTAGAAGAAAATTTCAGACGGCACTTAGAGGCTTTTGCATCTGAAGTCTTCATTTAGTCATTTTGTTGTTTTTTCACTTTTTTATTTCAGTTTTAGTTATTTTAGTGCATTCAGTTAAAGTAAATGAAAATAGTGTTAACATATATTGTAATTTGATCATTTAGGCACAACAGAGTTATACAATGGTTATGTTTTGAGTTCCTTTTTTTAAAAAAAAAAAATAATTTAAACCTTTAGGGGCAGAACTACAAAGACAGGGAAAAACATTGTTCTTTAGAAATGTCTAACTAATTAAAAAAAACAAGTTTTGTCCTGAAACTCCACATGGCACAGGCTGATAGCAATCACATTGTTCTCTACGGGGCACAGCTGTTCTTGTTGCATCAGCAGCCAATGATCTTTCTCCTCAACTTTCAAATACTTGGGGCCCTATTTTAACGACCTAATCGCATGGTCTAAAGCGCACAGCGCAAGTGCACTTAGGGCATGTCCGAATCCACTTTTGCTAGTTTAAGGACGGGAAAAATGTTCGGCGCACCTGGCGCATGGTCTAAAAGGGTTGTCCCTATTCTCTTAATGAGTAATGGGTGTGTTTTGGGCGTAACATGCAATAAACCAATCAGAGTCTCATCTCCCATTCCCTTTAAAAGCCAGTTGCGCTCATGCCATGGCGGATTCGCTGTTTACAAGGTGGGATTTGCAAGCGGAAAAACTGAATGCTTCTTTAGTGAGGAAACGGATCTGCTCGTGTGTGAGGTTAAAGCATGAGCAGACCATCTACGGGAAAAGCCAGATTCCACCAAAACATTTTTATCTTTATGCACACAATAATCATTTTTTACATTATAATCCTTTTATTTTTAATATTTGACGTTTTTTGTGCTGCTGCGCGTCAATGTGTGTGTAACAAGCAGAGTGTATGCACGTTGTGCACCCGCATATAGGCGCATATTACTAACACGCTCTTTAAATAACAAAACAAATATTGCGTCATTGACTTTAGACCAGGTTTCAGTTGGTCAATGGCGCAGTCTATTTCAGTTGCCTCAAAATAGCAACGCGCCAACAATGCGCCTGAACACACCTCGTTTTCAAACCAGCACGCCCATGGGCGCACAAATGGGCGCAAATGCATTTGCTGCTTAAACAACGTGGAGCAGGATGTGAAAATGATAACTGTGTCAGGCTGAAACTAGCAAAAAAAAACTTGGGTCATGCCTAGTGCCACATTGCGCCGGCTGTATAATAGGGCCCTTGGTCAGTGTTTGCTGTAGCAGTCTGCAGCACACTTTCAGACAGAGTTTGCAGTGCACTACCAGAATTCCTCTGAAATTCAACATCTAAAATAAGTGAACGTTCTTTTACTCTATATCACTGTGCATTATTGTGTGGTCTGCCTTGTTAAGTTTTTAAAACCAAGCATCATGTTTAGCAGACTTGCATTTGATGCAGGAGTGAATTACTAAGCATTTAAGCAGCAGTGATATAGCAGTAGCAGGAGCAAGGGCTTTATGTAGATGCTGTGAGGATACAAGCATTACTGATATGAGAACACGTTAAATAGGCATTTGCGCATTTATACACATTCTACCAGGGCTCACCATATTTAGCTGCAAATCCTCCAATAACGCCTTCATTTTTTTTTCCAAGGGTGATCTGCTTTGGAGAAATTTTGCATGATGTACGCTTAGCTTGTATTGTTCATCTTTATTGTCTCCTGCTCTTTTGGGGGTAATTCATGTATGCTATATTGTACAGCAGCAGCATGTCTGTGTATGTATTGGCAGTAGCAAGTCCCGTACTTGCTCTGCAGCAGCAGCAATAACAGCAGCAGGAGTATAGCCGACCTATTCCGCCAAGACCAAAAATATCCATTACCATGCCAATCACATGCGAGAGTTGTCATGACAGAAATGCAATTCTGCATGGAATTCCATTCATTGAATAACTTCATTGCATTTTATCCCTGCATTCTTGTTTTCCTTTCAACTTGCTGACTCACAAACAGCCAGGACTTTTATATTTATGTGAATTATGTCATCCTCCAGTATATGCACAGGCAGCTCAATATGTTTATAATGCTTTTAAAAAAATGGATTGTCTGTGTAGAGGGAAAATTACTTTTGTTGAGAAAAGAGTGACCCAAGGGGGGAAGTTGGGGTCTGTTAGCTTAGCATGTAAGAAAAAAGTGCTGAGATTTATAGAGTCAGCACTGTGGTCAGTGAGGGAATACATTTGGAAATGTGGCTGTATGGCTTGGACACATTGCAATGAATGAAAAATGAAAAAGAAAATCACACCTTAGCACAACTGAATTATCTTCCTAGGTGAGCAAAAGACACATTCAGGGTGCTGTTTGTAAAAACAGATATTATTCTGCTCCACAATCTCAGAAAATTCCACCATTGACTGGTTTGCGGTTAAGGTATTGACTGGAATGTGATGAAAAGCAGTGGGATCAAAAATATGCTGTGGCATGAGAAGACACAGAAAATGTCTTCATATGATAAATGAAGTGCCCCCGGCTATATCTGACAGCAATGCCCAAACTGGCATTTCTCAGCTACTCACTCATAATGGGTAGAAACGACATAGGCTGACTGCAAAATCAGTTGCATGATTCCTAAACTAATACATTTTGACATTTGCATCACATAACCAGCTCCATATGTATGGCTTTTCTAAGGCAGTAAACTTGCTCGGTAGCTCACCTGGTACAGCACTGCATTTGTGATGCAGAGCGCTCGGTTTTGAGTCCTGTGAAACATATATCACAATCAGCTCTGACTAGAAGCAAACTAAAATGGCATGTTTGCTTCAGGTTATTTTCAAATGCGATATAGCATTAACCTTTTAGCACCACTAACTGGACATTTCATTACTGAACATAATAAAATGTTGCTACATTCACGTTCATCTGTTTCAGATTAAACTGATTGTTTTTAGCGCCACTCACTGGGAATTTCACTTTGAAAGTGTCGCAAAACATGCAAGAAGCTGCGTAGTATCATTTTGCAGAAAAGTCGCCACAGGCACATTCTAGATATAAATATCAGTAAGTGTTCTTTTTCAGATGCAAGGGGAAGATTGCATGTTGATGTGTAAATGATAAGTCTAAACTCAAAAAAGCATCTTGAATTTTTTAAATTCTGAAGTGAAGTGCAATGAATCCTGCTGTGACAATGAGCGTGGTGTGTTCCTAACATTGTATGTGTCTTCTCTTGTCCCGGATGTTTGTAATTGATCTCTTAACATACAAACCACAAGTATTTCTCCATGGGTTGTAACAGCAGTGTGGAACAAGACTCTGGAGCAGGGCCAACACAAATGCATCTGAGCCCAGTTTCTCAATACAACACAATACTGCTGTTCTCAATGTCTGAGTTTTACAAATAACACACAGCATGTTCAGGTAAGGCGCTTTACGCTGTATATCTGTTATATAGTTTTGCCAAAGGAAATAAGTTATTCTCCATCTGAGGAGAAGATATGGTGCGTATGAGAACTGGGAAGCTCAAACCTGACTTCCTTTTGGTCTTTAGAGTCAGTCCATAAGGAAATACAAGAAACCTTCAATTGGGCCTTGGGATGATTATATCAGCTTTCTATAAGATATTATATCAGCCCAAGAGAGAAATTCATAAGCTTTTATTTTACACTGATGAGAGATATCAAGCTGAAGCCATACCATTGTTCATTTTGATTATATATATATATATATATATAGTGCTGCTAAAATGAGTTTATGAAGTCAGAGTTACAGTGAAAGGGAGAGAGAGAGAAACTTATAAAGACTTAGAATGAATCTTATACAGAGGTTCTAAAAGCAAGAATTTAATTTTGAGTACATGATATTTCAGAATTTCAGACTGTTGCAAACTATAGTATTGGAATTTAATGTAGCAAACATTGAACACAACATGTATATGGCCTAGAGCTAATTGCTGTATTATATATAAAGACTTTAACATATGTCTTTATTATGTATTTTAGTTGAACAAATTGTAAATGCACTGTTTATTTTTTCATTCCTTTGCTAGGTTTTTTCTCTTGACTCTTGACTGCGATTTTCTTCTCACTGAATAGAGCAAAGTCTGATGAGAGAGCCCATAAAACAGACCACAAATTGAAAAGGCAATAAAGTAAAATGACCTTATTTTCATAAAGTCACGTGGACTGTTATGGGCTTTTCTCAGCGCTCCTGAACAGATGAGGAAACAAGCATGGGTTACGTGTGCTGTTCATAATAAAGCCTTTTGTCATTCATATGAACCGTGATATCATCCGTCACACCGCCTCACTTTACCAGTAAGCCCTCCGTCCCATACGTGCATATTTGCGTGTGTGGGGGGATGCAGGGAGTTAAAACGGTGAAACAGAGGAAGACAATCAGAGAGAAGACACACGTTCAGACTTACACTGACACTTAGTGGTGAAACCGGTGAGCTTTTGCTCAGATTTTTAAATGATGTTTGTGGCCATAAGAAGGACAAATAAAAACTAAAGAAATAAAGTTCACCAGGACAGTTGTCTGAAAGTTTAAAATATTTTTTTTTAAGTATGATGAAAGTTTTAAACATTTAAATGACTTTAGAATGATTTTGGACGCACCCTATTAAAATGTTTTAAGATGTTGCTAACATGTTTTGACATTTTGTTAGACATGTTAGCATGTTTTAACATTGAAATAGCATGTTTTAACACATTGTTTGCATGTTTAACATGTTTCTAGAAGTTGCTAACATGTTTAGCTTATTGATAGCATGTTTTAAAACTTGGTAACGTGTTTAGCATATTTTAACATGTTGTTAACATGATTTCGCAAGTTTTGCTAGCATATTTCTGTTTTAATATGGTGCTAGCATCTTCTTAACATGTTTTAGAACATTGATAGCATGTTTTAACATATCATTGACATATTTCTAATGTTTTAACAGGCTGCTAACATGTTTACCATGTCTCCAGCATTTTCAGCACTTGCTTGCATGTTATGGCATGGTGCTATCATCTTTCTAACAAGTACCTGTGTGTAGCATGTTTTAACATCGTTAAAGGGATAGTTCACCCAAAAATGAAAATGTGATGTTTATCTGCTTACCCCCAGGGCATCCAAGATGGATGTAGGTGACTTTGTTTCTTCAGTAGAACACAAATGATGATTTTTAACTCCAACCGTTGCAGTCTGTCAGTCATATAATGCATGTCAATGGGAACACAATCTATGAGAGTAAAAAAAAAAACATGCACAGACAAATCCAAATTAAACCCTGGGGCTCATGACGACACATTGATGTCCTAAGACACAAAACGATTGGTTTGTGTGAGAAACCGAACAGTATTTATATCATTTTTTACCTCTATTACACCACTATGTCCAACTGCCTTGAGCGCGCGAACAGCATCCGGTGCGTGAGGTGTGTACACGCTCTGGCACCGGAAGTGATATCTCTCGCGTGTATACGTCACTCATTGTTTACACAGTGCACAAACATTGTAGGTACGACGGCTAATCAAAATGGTACTTACTTGCGCTTATCCGTTCAAACCGACTTAAAACTAAAAGATTACTTTCTCTCGTGCGAAATCATTCGGGAGTGGTGACTTTCCACGTATTCCCAGCTTCTGAGCTGCTCGCCTATAGTTATGGTTGATTGCTCTTCGGCTGGATATCAACACACCCATTAACGTACTAAAGTTGTTGAGGGTCTGCAGCGATCATTTTGCCCCTGATGATTTTACATATCCAGGAGAGGATCACGTACGACTTTAAACCATCAGCTGTGCCTATGGTTTCTCCACATCCAACTGAGGTATGTGAAGAAGATCTTTGTATGCGTCCTTTTTATTTGTAAAGCTGCCCTTACAAAAAGTAACAAAATAAAATGAAGTTTTGATGTAATAAAACCATGTTTTTTAATGGTTTACTTCCATTTGTATAAGCACCATGTTTAAACTTCTCCAGAGAGCGTACACACCTCACGCACTGGATGCTGTGGGCGCGCTCAAGGCAGGACATAGTGACATAGTGACAAGACAGGACATAGAGGTGTATTAGAGGTAAAAAAATTATATAAATACTGTTCGGTTTCTCACACAAACCGATCGCTTCGTGTCTTAGGACATCAATGTGTCATCACGAGCCGCAGGGTTTAATTTGGATTTGTCTGTGCATGTTTTTTTTTTACTCTCATAGATTTTGTTACCATTGACATGCATTATACGACTGACAGACTGCAACGGTTGGAGTTAAAAATCATCATTTGTGTTCTACTGAAGAAACAAAGTCACCTACATCTTGGATGCCCTGGGGGTAAGCAGATAAACATAAAATTGTCATTTTTGGGTGAACTATCCCTTTAACATCTTTCTAACATATCATTTAGCACACTGCTAGCATGATTTAACACGTTGCTAACGTTTTAGCTTGTTGCTAGCATGTTTCGATATGTTGTCAACAAGCCCTATAAGCTAACTAGACTTTGCTATCTTGTTTGCATAGATAGATAGATAGATAGATCTAGGATGAGTATTGTTTAGAATTTTATTTCAGAAGAAGAAACAGCTTAAATAGATTAGAATATCATAATGAATGATTATAATGACATCTCTTTAATATATCAGTAGTAAATAAAAATCAGATGGACTTTCAGAAGGGTGCTGTGCACAAATCTACCGAAATTACAGTTTGATTTCAGTATGACTGCTCAAATGGATTAATTGCATGTAACATAAAAGTACACATACACACACAGACTATATATATATATATATATACACTACCAGTCAAAAGTTTGGACACTGTAAGATTTTAATGTTTTTAAAAGAAGTTTCGTCTGCTCACCAAGGCTGCATTTATTTAATTAAAAATACAGTAAAAACAGTAATATTGTGAAATATTATTACAATTTAAAATAACTGTTTTCTGTTTGAATATATTTTATAAAGTAATTTATTCCTGTGATGGCAAATCTAAATTTTCAGCATCATTACTCCAGTCTTCAGTGTCACATGATCCTTCAGAAATTATTCCAAACTTTTGACTGTTAGTGTATATAAAACATACATTAAGCATTTAGAGGCATGAAATATGTGCCTCTAAATACTTAATGTATGTCAGCAGTTTGCTTTTATTTAATTTCAACCAAGGAGTTTTAGGAGAAGCATCTGAGACAGAGTTGACGTTTAAATGAACGAATAACTCCTGAGCTATGAAAGAGCAAGCTCTGAGCAATAAAACTTTTTCTCTGGGTGTGCGTGTCATGGGCTGAGAAACAAAACACTGGAGAGATCTCCTTCTATAAGTGCACTTATTGCAGATACTTTTCTTCACCTTTTAACCTTTTGAATGGATCACTTAAACATTGTTATGATGTCATCCCTCATGCATGTTGTCAGCACAGCCTTTCTGAGGTGCAGGTCAGGAAACCTTTCCACTGTTTCAGAGTGAAGGAGAGTAAAAGTCTTGACTGATGAGATAATTCAGTCTGAGAGGCTGGTTTCAAGAGTAATATGCTTAGTTTAAAAGCAAGCAGGGCATTATTTCCAGTGTGTCAGCTACCAATGGAGCTTTTAAGTAAGAGTGCCGTGATATGTAACAGCTTTAATAGCTCTGCATTTTATTTGCTGTTACTTCCTGAAGTCTGGATTCCCCTGATCCTTGAGTTTTTCAGACAGAGTTGCTTTTTCATATTAATAAAGTTTTAGGCTACATGTGTCCAGATACCATCAGAGATTCACTGATGGGCATCATCTGCCCAATCTCTTCAGTTGACCAAATTGAAAAAAGAAATAATTATGGCAGATTCAATTGGCTGTCTTTCTCTTCTTCTCTTCAAATTTAGGGTTGTTAATGGATTGCAGGACTTCCTGAATTGTCGTCTCTCATTCTAACACAGGCCAGATGTGGATGAGTATTTCCTGATTTCCACTAAAGTCTTCTGAAGTGCTACAGCAAACCATTTTGTTTGCACACAAAGGTCTGTGTATTGTAGATATCAAACCTGCAAACTCCCAAGTGGTGAAAAAGGTGACATGTTTGCGAATTAAATCCTTGGAGGGGAGTCTGGGGCATCGTTTGTGTGATTTATTAAATGGCTTACAAAAATGCTTTGCAGATTATTTTCACCCCTTTTTATCATTCTTGTTTGGAGATGTATGCGTTGTTCTTTCTGTTTAAGATACTCGTGGAGATGTTACATTAAACCTTTCCAGCTATCCTTCCTTTTTTGCCATACAAAGTGGGTAGGTACATCATTTATGACAATACATTTAAAGTTTGGAACAAATATCATTCAGTATTTGCAGGAGGAGGAGCAATAAAGGCAAGTCCTGCAGTTTTGAGATCAAATCAAGCCTTCTTTATTGTGGGAGGAATGGTACTGAAGCAAGACCATCTTTTACAAGCAGTTCATGCTTTCAATTATTGTGCATTTTGAACATTGAGTATCACAAGCATGCTGTTTGGCAGTCTCTGCAGCACACAACACTCTATATTCTGTTCCATCAACACAGTGTCACCTAATTAGACAGTTTATAATTACATTGTCTGCACTAGCTTTGTTCTGTTTGTTTATTTATTTATGATTCTTGTAAATTGAAACATAATTGCAAGAAACTTAATGTGATAAGGAAGATAGTTAATAAGTTAATAAATTAATTTATTGGTGTCTTAATGTGTTAATAGTCTGCAACTTTAAATGTAATGGAAATAAAGCATTTTCAATATATTTGTAAGCTGTACATTATTATTATTATTATATAATGAATTTATAAATAATATAAAAATATGAAATTAATTAATAATAATAATGCCAGAATGGTTAAAGCAACAATTTGGCCAAATAACCCAACAAATTATTTTATAACCCAATTTATTGGCTAAAACTTGCTACCCAATACATTGGGTTAAAATAACCCAACAATAGGTTGGTGCTATATCAACCCACCATTGGGTCATCTGTTGGGTCATTTTTAACCCAGCTGACTAACAAGTTTTTGGACATTGAAAGGCTTTTCTGAGGTAAATGTGACGATATATGACATTGTTTACAAGCAATCTTTCCGGGGTTGAAATACTGATTAGCTGTGTTTCCATTACAGATTTGCGCAAAATTTGTGAGATATTTTCTAAATCTCGATTAAAAAACTATTGCGAAATGATATTTAACTGATTTTTTGCAACTAAAACCTCTCACGACAAGTCATTCCAGAAATGTACGTTAGTAGATTTAAGTATATCACAGCCACTGCACTAGCCATTATTTTTAATCAAAGGAGATGTAGGCATGTTATCCAAGCATTAATGGCAAGGAAAGAAAGGCCCTTATTCTTGGAAGCACCACATATGAGGTGTTTTTGGGTGTTTCTCCCTTCTATTTGCTTCAAGGTTTTGATAAATTGTGGCATTTGTTTGTTGTTTAGAATCCAGTATTCCCGTAATTCTTTTGTCTTTTATGAGATTAATAAAGAACTCTGTCTCGTCTTCTGTCCAAACATACCGCCTATGGAATCCCAAGTCTGCCAAAATTAAAAATAAATAAATACATAAATAAATATACAAAGAAATGTAAAAAGGCATAAATAAATAAATAATATATATATATATATATATATATATATATAGAAAAGCAAATAATAATAATAATAATTTATACAGTTATTTCCTTATGTATATATCTATTTTTTTCCACATTTATTTTTTCTTTTATTTATTCATTTCGATTTTTATTTATTTATGTATTTATTTCCATATTTGTTCATTTCCACATTTATTCATTTCTACATTTCTTTATTTTTACATTTATGTATTTTTACATTTCTTTGTCCGTAGGGTAATGTGGAGGGCGTGGTTTACCTCAGACATAGCAATCGAGCTCAGAGTAGGCGAGGGCGAAGCATTGAGGCCACAGTGACACCTTGTGGTGTGCCCGAAATAGTGTAGTGTAGCCTACTGATGTTGATACTGGGATGAATGAAATGGATGGGTAGTATGGTTAAGAAATATCACCCTAACTGTACTGTGTGACATGGATAGGCTACTCTTTATTTAGAACATCGTCTGGTCTGGATTTGTAAAATGTCCTGCGCTGGCAAACATGAACAGCAACATCTTCAGCAGATCTGATAACAGGGACTCTGAAATGGAAGCGCATATTATTTCCCATTATTAATAATTTGAATGAATGTGCTTGCGTTTGATTGAGATTCGGACACCGGTCAGAACACGAAAGGATCGAACCAGCGCACATATAGGCTACAGTGAAGTCGACGCAAGCATATTGATCAATGCATTTGAAACGAGACCACAAATTCACTTCACATTCATATTTCCTACTTTTACATGCACAACATGTGACAAACGCTTAAAATAGTAGGCGCATATTTCAAAGATCCAAAATAGAACCGAGGCGTCGGTTACAGTAGAACATTTTGTCGCGCCACATATATACAGGGCTTGACATTAACACCCGCCAAATGCGGGTAGATTTCAGATGTGGCGGGTAAGATAGCCACTCCCACTAGCCACTTTGGCGGGTTGAATATAATTTCAGCCTACAGTCAAATGAAAGGTAGCTAAACTCGTTGTAGCACAAAATTACAATCCGATCACAATTCGTTATCGATTAACTTGCAGTTAGTGAAGGCGGGATAGGCGCAATCGCGCTGAATGACACACTACAGAAGAGCTCTCTCGCGTGCGCTCTCTCTCTCTGTCGCGCGCCATCAGTTCTCCTGTCGCCTGAATAGTCAAATACACGCACACACAGATGTCAAAATGTCCATCGTGTGAATACAGTTGGTTATGGCTTAAGTGGACGTAAACAGGCGGATACAATCTGGATATGTGTCAGTAGCCTATACACTACCAGACAAAAGTTTGGAATCGGTAAGATTCCAAGAAGTTTCATCTGCTCACCAAGGCTGCATTTATTTAATAAAAATACAGTAAAAACAGTGATATTGTGAAATATCATTACAATTTAAAATAACTGTTTTCTATTTGAAAATATTTTAAAATTTTATAGTAATTTATTCTTGTGTTGGCAAAGCTGAATTTTCAGCATCATTACTCCAGTCTTCAGTGTCACATGATCCTTCAGAAATCATTCTAATATGATGATTTGATACATAAGAAACATTTATTGTGTACAATTGTACAAAATATTTGTGTACAATATTTTTTTTTTCAGGATTCTTTGATAAATAAAAAGTAAAAAAAAAAACAGCGTTTATTTGAAATATAATCTTTTGTAACATTATAAATGTCTTTACTGTCACTTTTGATCGATTTAATGCATCCTTGCTGAATAAAAGTATTAATTTCTTTAATTTATTTGTAAAAAATACATAAAAATTCTTACTGACCCCAAACTTTTGAAGGTAGCTTTGTATTTCAGATGAATGCTGTTCTTTTGAACTTTCTATTCATCAAGAAATCCTGAAAAAAAAAAAGTACACAACTGTTTTCAACATTGAGAAAATTGAAAATTCATTGAACATTGAAAATTCAGCTTTGTCAACGCAAGAATAAATTACATTTTAAAATATTTTCAAATAGAAAACAGTTATTTTAAATTGTAATAATATTTCACAATATTACTGTTTTTACTATATTTTTAATTAAATAAATGCAGCCTTGGTGAGCAGACGAAACTTCTTTTAAAAACATTAAAAATCTTACCGTTTCCAAACTTTTGACTGGTAGTGTATTACGTATGCATTCAGCAGCCCAATTAAATATCTGTATGTCATTAATATTAATCAAACAACAGAAGATGTTAAATAAATGTTAAATAAACCTACTGTATCTGAAAAAGAGTTTAGGCTATTTAATTTAGGCCTACTATTGTATTTGTAATTTGCTTCTTTGTTCTTTTTATATAGCCTAACAAAAATAACAAAAATTTATCATATTATGGTCATATTACCCACCCAACCCGTACATACCAGCTGATATAATATGTAGGCCTAGTCTTGATTTAGGTGGTCAATCTGCATTTGAAAGTTTGAAAGCGTTTTAAATCTAGCTAATCAAGTAAAATGACTCAAAATCAAGTAATTTTAGCATGTCAAAGTCAACTTTAATCATATAAAATAATTCCCAACAGCAAAATTGTGGCCAGTGAAAATGCTGAGTGGCTAGTAACTTTGGAAAACCACTAGCCACAGTGGCTGGTGAGCAAAAAAGTTAATGTCAAGCCCTGTATATATATATATATATATATATATATATATACCAAAGTGTGTATGTATATATACTGTATATACACACACACTTTGGTCTGAGATATCATAATGATACATAATGATATTTGCAGGTGATTTCTGTGCCTTAGTTACTACAACAATTATTGCAATTGTGAAAATGCATTAACTTGTATGTCAAGAAAATCTAGTCTTCCTTATTAGAATCACTGGAAACAATTTGTATTAAGGTTGTCCTTAACCCTGTGAACAAAAAAAAAAGTGCATTTATTAAATCATTTTATTAAAATTATATTCCTCATACATTCAGCAAAAAGCAACTGTTATAAAATGACTCTTAATAGCGAGACAAAGTGAAGTCATAGATCATCTAAAACAGATCTTCTGTTGTTTTATTTTAGTACATTGTATACTTTTCTTTTCTTTTTGTCATTAAAATGTATGTTTTGTTTTCCTCAGTCTCATCTTCTTCTTTGGATAACAAAAACACAGAGGACAAAATGTTTGGAACAAGAAAAGCCTTCGGTCATTAGTCTGAAATCAAGTGGTGGATCCAGAATGAAAGAGGCTGGATCATTTATTCCATTTGGGTCAGACATCAAATCTGTTGGCTGTATTTTTATAAATTCTAGTGGTTGTAGACAGAAATAACTCACGACTAATGCAATGTGTTATGGCGAAGAAAAAAGGTGATGCTGCACTTTTCTTAGAATTATATAAATATGCATTTTTAGATTTTCTGAAAAAAAAAAAAAGTGCATCAGTGCAAAATTCACCACTGCAATGGTAGCATATTCTACACTGTGGGAAAAAAAAATTATTTTTCAAAATTGTAAATAAAACAAAGGTTATTTTAGAAGAAAATACTATTTCTTTCTTTCAACTTAAAGCAATTTCACTTGTAATGCAATGTGATGCTTGCTATTTCTTTGTATTTAATTGTGAAATTTACTAGCAATTTTTCACTTTTTTTCTGTTTTTTAGTGTAGAAACCGCATTATCCAAATGATCCAAACTCCTATCCTCAACAAGCCACACTGAGGTATCATTTATGTCTAGAACAAATGATTACAGTTTTATACTTGGTGGGGTTTGAATTAGCAAGCACTAATAACCTCAGGACAAATGCAAGAAAAAGACAACTGTCTGAATGTGTAAGAGTGTCAGTATCTTTTGTTTTGTTGCACTGTGAAAAGTTTTACATAAAGCAGCAAATATCTGTCATAATAGCTTTCCTGTAGAATGAAAATAACATGGTAGTTGTTAAAAAGTGTGAAAATCTGAGTCACAGCTTTGGCTAACGTACAGAACGTGCATGTGTGAACAGACTTTAACCTGTTCTGAGAAATTTCCCTAAGCAGCTCATAAAGTGGGTGAATCAGAGGAGACACATGCACTGCTGACTCCACACTTCTCTCCATTGTTGTGGCTGAAAGCTGACGACATGTGACTTGCCGGTTAACAAATGGAAAATAAAGTCTGTAGGCTATATCTGCGATGCAAGTCTGGGAAATGTTTGGTAAGCTCAGAGCAGGAGTGGAAAAGCCCAGAGCTGCCTGTGGTCTGCAGGTATGCGCTACAGAGATCCGATGGCAGCACGTTTACTCATGCAGGAGTGTTTAATAGGCTTGAAAACAGCTGTTAGCGCACGGGCATTCTTGGACCGTTACGCAACCCAGCACAGAAGCGTGTATTACTCCACTTAAAGTTAATTGGGTGAGTGAGGTGGGCCCATTTGAGCCCACTTCAATCTGAATAATTGCTTTCAAATGGATTAGACACATTTGTTTTGCAGCTATAACTGAGCAATAGAGACCAGAATGAATATAAAACAAGTACACACAGAAATACTTAAATAAAAAACATGAAATCATCATATGGAACAAAAAACAAAAGTTTATCACATAAAGGCTGTGAGGGTGTTTCTAATACAATGAATGCAAATTTCACATCATTCTCTCTTCTGACTGCTGTAATCAATCTATATTTTCTCCCTCTTTTAGAAAGTCGTGAAAACACTATAATGGATTTTTTTTTCTTTTGCTATTGGAGCAAATGGGAATACAAAAATTATATTTGCTGTCATCTCCCATTCATCGCTATAGAAGTTTACCTAACTATGACGACTTCCTGGTCCATCTGCAGTAACTTGTTCTGTACAGACACAAAAAAAAATTTAGGACATTTAAATGTGAGAAAAAGAGTGTTGCAGTGTTCTGTCCCACCTTTGTTTTTTCAGACTCAACTTACACCTTTTATTCCTATCGTATAATTCACTTAACTCAGGGGTGTCCAAACTCAGTCCTGGAGGGCCACCATCCTGCAGAGTTTAGCTCCAACCCCAATTAAACACACCTGAACCAGCTAATCAGGCTCTAATTAGGCATACTAGAAACTTTCAGGCAGGTGTGTTGAGGCAAGTTGGAGTTAAACTCTGCAGGAAGGTGGCCCTCCAGGACCGAGTTTGGACACCCCTGACTTAACTGGTTGCATATGGAAAGTTACTTCAATGGGGTGTTCACTGAGAGGAGGGGAAATAGAAAAAAACGATTTGTGTGCAAGCATACTTTCAGCATGTCGTTCTCAATGAAATGCCTCAATAAAATGAATGTGTGGCAAGCTGGGTGGGGCTGAGAGCTATGGGAACGGAGCGAGGCCGGTGACGCGAGTGCTAATGAGCATCACCTGCGCACCTCAAGTCTCACAGAGAAGCTCCGGAAGGATAAAAGGAAGAGTGACAACAGTGAAGGATGAGAGAGGACCAGGCCTGGACTATTTATGTTGTGTTTTATTGTTTATATGCGTCAGTCGTCCATGAGGGGCTGCCGCTTTATATTCATTTTGTTGTTTTTTTATTTTATGATCTTTGTTGAAGGTTTGCTAGTTCCTGCCTCCTTCTTTCCTGAACTTTAAACCTTGTTACATTGGTGCAGAAGGAAGGAAGGAAGGAGGAATGTGCTGCAAAGAGGTGCTGTGGTGGGAAATCCACGGTGCCATTGAGAACGGCTGAGCATTGTCTGCCACCATGGACGCTCCAGGCGGTGGGCTGGAGTGATTTTCTGAGGGGAAGGACAAACTCACTGCCGTCCACCTGGGTTGTGGAGGGGCAGGTGCCGTCCAAGAGGGGATGGAGGAGTCGCCGCCGTTAGCCTGAAGCTGGAGCCTGCTGCCGTCCACCATGATGGGGAGGAGCAGGGAACGGGGGACATGCTGCCAGCTGCCTGAAGGAGGAGCAGTTGCCGTCCACCAGGCATCAGAGGGGTCCACAGAGGGGTGTCCAGCACCACCATGGAGGAGTGCGCCCAGCTGGTAGAGGACCGGATGGCAGTGAGTTTTGGGAACCGGACCAAGACTTTTTCCCCCCTTTTCCCTTCCAGTCTCGGTCTCTCCTCATCCTTCTGTCTCTTTTTACTCACTTCGTCTGTCCTGTAGAGCACGGTCTCGAGGGTACTGCCCAGCCTGTGAGGGGCAATGGGGTAATGTGGCAAGCAGGGCGTGGCCGAGAGCCGTGGGAACGGAGCGAGGCCGATGAAGAGAGTGTTAATGACTATTTATGTTGTGATTTATTATGTTTATATGCGGCAGTCGTCTGTGAGGGGCTGCCGCTTTACATTCGTTTTGTTGTTTGTTTATTTTCTGGTTAAAACTTTGTGGATTGTTTGAAGTTTCCTGCCTCCTTCTTCCCTGAACTTTAAACCTTGTTACAGAATGCAAGTACATCATCTTGCCATCAACACAAAAGCTGGTAAAAATACTTTTCAACATATAATAAACAGGATTATGAGCACAAATCAGTTGAAATTTTGTCATCATTACTGGACCGTATCAGACAAAATGAGAAGAAAATGATTAAAGCACTTGTTCATAGTTAGCAACAGATGTCATTTTTGAAAATGATAACATCATGTGCAACATAATTTGTGGGAAATTATCCTTATGAACTTTTGTTATCTAATGATAGTCAAACATTTTAATCAAGTACTTTAAGTAAACACTTTTTATAAAGTACATTGAATACATTAAATTAATACATTATCCCCCTGTTTCACAGAAAAGGCTTAAGCTAGTCCTAGACTAAAATGCATGTTTGAGCGTTTTAACTGAAAGCAACTTGTACTGTCATATCTTAAAATATGTCACTACCATTGTTTTGTCTCAAGATGCACACCAGTAATGTTTTTTTTTTCTAGTGTAAGTTTATAAAAGCTACTTAAATGCCCTGATTGAAATAAGGCCTAATCCTGGCTTAGGCTAAGCCCTGTCTGTGAAACCAGGCTTATGTTAGCGAACTGTAAATTCTGACATATGGACATAACTTTGACACAGTCACCTCTGATAACAGATTACTCAAAATTGTAATGTAGAAACATGAATTTTCTGTAAAGCTGCTTTGAAATGATATGTATTGTAAAAAGCACCATTCAAATAGATGTGAATTGAATTGAAGTACTTTTTGGAGCCATTGTATCATTATTTCATATCACCTAGAAGCCACTACGTTTGAAGTACAAAAATGAGAACCTGATTTGTTTCAGAGTGCCTGTTACTCATTCCTGTGAACTAATTACTAAATTGACTGTCTTTCCATGACTCAGTCTTCATCATCTTTGCCTTCAGTTCCAGCACATCTGTAAAGGCTTGTACTGAAGAGATCTGTCCTACGGCTGATAACTCTAAGAATCCTGTGGTTGGTGAATGTATCTTTAGCTGTCTAGACAAGATAGGTCAGCAGTGTGCAAAGAAATGTGATGCCTATGCTGCATCCAAAATTGCGTACTGTCTGAGTGTTACGTTTGAATTTAAATTTACTTCTTGACAGTTAAAAAAAAGTATATAGTATGAATGAGTGTAGTATGAAAGAAATTAGGATGTACTACATCCGCCATGTTGTTACTATCATGTGACCTACATAAATCTTCTCCCATGGCCTAATGAGATAGTAAAGTGCCCATCAGTCATGTATATGGTGGTGCTCACAAGATGCATGACAGGTAATCCAAGATAAACACTTTAATAATAATTACAGATAATCCACAAGGGAAAGGAACACATACCTCTCTAAATCGCAACAAGAACCAACAAAGGAATGAACAAAACAGGGAGTACTTATTCATTGTAGTGATTTTACTTTCGCCCATCCAAGGACGCACAGTAAAATAGGGATTGGTACTCACGTCACCGCTGACATTGTGATTTTTGGATCACACGTCTCTTAAGGTGTGGTTATGAGTACATCAGATGACCACCTCTCCCCCTTTTCTTAGTTCAGGGCACCAGTCAAGGTCTATTACCTTTGCAGTATGAGAACACTCTCAACAGGGGCTTTTCATTCATTTAGAATTAATGTAAAGTGGTCAGCTGACTTATTTGAAAGATTGGTGAGATTGCTAACTTGTAGAACCTTTTCTGTATTATCAGCACAAGGAAGACACAAGTGTAATAAAATAAATGTTATTAACAAAAGATAAACAAGAATAACTAACACAACTACTAAATGAATACCATGAATGATAAAGGAATAAAGTGCATAAGATACATAGAATACAAGTGATTAAGTTGGTGTGGCTATGGAAGAGTTACGTTATCTTATGGAAAGATAAACTGTTTCTCTGAAAATAATAAGGTGGAGAACCTTATTATGCACTAAACAAATAAACAAAAGATTATTTGTTATTAACTAACATCAGCTATATTACATCTAATGGGAATTAAGAAATTATATACTGATAATATACAACAATGCCAAGGTCTCTGGAAAGAGGTTTGGTTAAGTGATATTTACGTTCCACGTGGTTGAGTCTGATGACGGTGACGTCTTCCACTGTTTGTGCTGGGTGACAATGCAGTGGGGAGAGGAGCCAGAATCTGTTTCAACAGTCTTGAACACAAGGCTCTGTGGGATGCTGATCTCCTGGAGCACCAAAGGGTCCTAAAATCTGGAACACGCAGATGAGGCCCTGGCGTAGGTGCAGAAGGTCCTTAACAATCTGGAACACGCAGACGAAGGTACCTTGGAGTGAAGGTTTGCTCTCCTGAGCTTAACCTTGTTGCAGATGTCGTTACTGTCTTGCTGGACAGAAACAACGTAGTGTTTGTCAGTGTCTCTTTCCTCACAGGCTGGAGGCTCAGAACGTGGTCGTCTCTATTGCTGCCTCACTAGCTGTATACTCAGATCATGGGACCTGTTGTTGTCTCTCTGGATGGACCAGAGGCTCAGAACGGTGTTGTATCTGTTCGTGTCTCAGCTTCGCAAGCCGGGACTCAGAACGGCATATCTGTTAGTGTCTATCCCCTTTGAAGGGCAGACTCAGAACGGTATATCTGTTGTGTCTCACCCGATGGGAGACTCAGAACTTGGTATATCTGTTAATGTCTCACTCCTTACAGAGTTGAGACCCAGAACGGTATATCTGTTAATGTCTATCCCCGTACAGGACAGACTCAGAACGAGGAGTGTCTGTTGGAAGGGTACCTTTATCCCTTTCCGATGAGGAGGAGATTGCAATTTGGCGCTTCTCCATTCGAGTGCTGTGATTGGCTGCTGGCATCGGAGGGGACACACACAGTGTGGCCCACCCTTCTTTCCCCTGTGGAGCTCATTTGCATAAAGCACAAAGTTGGAAGTCTTTACAGTGTCTTTGAAGTTTACCAATGCATTTCTCACTTTCCAAACCACCACCAGAATACCTTTGGCAATACTCTAAACAAATAGAGACTAAACATAATGGAAAAAGATTGAACTGTCATGCATTCATTCAATTGTTCATTAACAGCTGAATTTGTGTCTGATGTTGCATTACAAATAGCTGTCACTGAGAATACTTATTTCTGTGAATAAGTATGAAATGGATGTGTAGTTTGCATCGGTTCTAAGGTTTTCAAACATAGTTTTGAATGGATTTGGATGGATCTTTTTGATCTCTCTTTGTTTCACCCATTGCTGCTGAGGTTCCGAGGAATTTTTATGGCAGTCTCTGGCCAACCTTAGGAAGTAGTCTCTAGATGGGTGAAGGGCAGAAACTGCATGTGGACCAATGAGAAGTCCTGTGCTTCCCAGGCTTGGTACAAGAGGTCTTCTTCTTGCCCTCTAAGAGGTGTCTGGATCTAGTCCTTACATCTTTATCTGATGGCATTGGACAGTTTGTTTGTGTTAGTCCACCAAGATCCAATCAAAATGTAGCAAACCTTTGTCCGCTGTTACAGACAGAGAGGGGCCCGCCATAAACTGGGCCCTGGAATGTGCTGTTCACTACATCATAGAGAACTTAACTAGATACAGGTGACATTAATTAGTAACCTACAGACAGAAGAGGGAGAAGACAATAAATATAGAAACGAGAACTGAACTGAAAGGAAACATGAACAAAAACACAATGAAACATAACCCTCGCATTAGCCATTTTCTCTCCTTGGTGTCATGTGGCTCGTTAGTGTTACAAGGTCTCAGGTGTGAATGGGGAGCAGGTGTGTTAAATTTGGTGTTATCGCTCTCACTCTCTCATACTGGTCACTGGAAGTTCAACATGGCACCTCATGGCAAATAACTCTCCGAGGATCTGAAAAAAAGAATTGTTGCTCTACATAAAGATGGCGTAGGCTATAAGAAGATTGCCAAGACACTGAAACTGAGCTGCAGCACGGAGGCCAAGACCATACAGCGGTTTAACAGGACAGGTTCCACTCAGAACAGGCCTCGCCATGGTCGACCAAAGAAGTTGAGTGCACACGCTCAGCGTCATATCCAGAGGTTGTGTTTGGGAAATAGACGTATGAGTGCTGCCAGCATTGCTGCAGAGGTTGAAGGGGTGAGGGCTCAGCCTGTCAGTGCTCAGACCATACGCCGCACACTGCATCAAATAATCCTGGAATGTTTTCATCAAAAACCTTAATTTTTAACATCTTGGATGACATGGGGGTGAGTAATTTATCAGGAAAATTTTATTTGAAAGTGGACTAATCCTTTAAACTACACGTCTCACACACCGGATGTCATGCGCATGCTCAAGGCAGTTGGACATAAATATATGCTTGCATGATATAAATACTGTTCGGTTTCTCACACAAACCGATCGTTTCTTGTCTTAGGACATCAATGTGTCGTCACGAGCCGCAGGGTTTAATTTGGATTTGTCTGTGCATGTTTTTTTACTCTCATAGATTGTGTTCCCATTGACATGCATTATACGACTGACAGACTGCAACGGTTGGAGTTAAAAATCATAATTTGTGTTCTACTGAAGAAACAAAGTCACCTACATCTTGGATGCCCTAGGGGTAAGCAGATAAACATCAAATTTTCATTTTTGGGTGAACTATCCCTTTAAGGACTCATAGTCTCTTGTTTTCTGTTGTGTCGATGCAGATACCACACAACTAATCACAGACCAAGTGCATCAATTACACAATCATTCTCCTCCCAGTCTGCAGCTATCCAAAAATTCCACTCTTACACAAACAACATGAAAGGAAGGCTTTATTTGCACAGATAGCTGCCAGTTTGATGATGTGTTTTTGTTTTGTCTCTGCCTCACCCTCCTCTAACTGTCTTTCATCTCATAATTTCATTGACTGTTGTTCATTGGAGACAGTGTGCACGCCTGATGACTGGTGAGCCTTGGCAACAATCAAAGGTGTTCTGTTTCAGACTTATGAGCTTCTGTTTAGTAGTGTGCACTATAGGCTTAAGAATTATCTTTTGTTATTTGCCATTCACAACCCCAAGAATCCAAAGGATGTGACTCATTGAGCAAAGAGGGTTTTGAAACAGTTTTTGTATTTTAAGTGTTGTCCTCTGACACCATTCATGTGCAGATCAGATGTTTAAAGCCAGCCATTAAAAGGAAATTCCATCACATTTTAGGAAATATCTTCAGATCCTGGTATGTGGTACTCCTCTGGAGAGATAAAGGAGAGAGAAAATAAGACAGAATGTGATTCAGAGAGTAGAGCACCTTTAAAGATATGGTGCTACATATCCCAAAAGTGGTTCCCCTATAATTACGAGCCAAGAACCACTTTTAGTGCTATATAGCACTTTTTTTGCCACATGGCACATTCTCAAGAATCGGTGTGATTCAGAGTATTTCAAATCAGTTATCCCTGTTACATTCATAATGTTTTAGGGTTAGTTGAACAGCACTAAAGCTCATCAATGGCTACTAATGGTTTTACAGGGTAAGTTCATCCAGAAAAAAAAATCTAATGGTTTGAGTTTCAGGGGTGAGAAAGAATATTATATGTTATATTGTTTTACATTACAGAGAAATACTACACCATAATAGTGAGCCTTTAAAATATAAATTAAGCACAAAGCATAAAGCTTGCTGCAGCAACACATGAATGTGTCGGGGAAAAAAACAGAAATGACATTTTAACAATTTATTAATAAACTAGAGTTTTCTGCAGAGTTGAAGCTGTGGCGCTAACTCGTCATCTCCACAGTATAGTGGATGAGCCTTTGTCATGTCATGTAAAGTGGCTAACGTTAGGCTACTACTTACATGTTTCAAATGATAAGCCATGTTTAAGGTCAATGAATGATAGGCGAATGTTTGGATTTTCTGCCCAAAAAAACGTAATTACTCCATGGACCAGCTGTGTTAACGATCTGTCCGTCAAAGGCTGCATGACTTCTCCAATTCCTGTGGAGTTTTTTTTTTCTTTTCTTTTTTTTTTTTTTGTGACCGACAAACTAATTCAAATTTGGTCAAACAAAGACTCTTCTCATCTACTAACATTTGGTCAACTAGTAGGGGGCAGCCCTAGAGAATTCTGCCATCATTTACTCAGCCTTACTCATGCCATTCCAAACTTTAGGGTAGAGGTGTCCAAATTTGGTCACATAAAAGATTTGTTTTTCCAATTTTGGAACATAAAAGAAGATATTTGGCTATGAACAGTTGAGATGCCCCTTGACATTTCTCAAAATATCTTCTTTTTTATGTCCCACAGAAGAAATAAAGTCTTGGAACGACATGAGAGTTAATGATGACAGACATAGATGAATATTGATGCAGCGTATAGTTACTACTGCACATAAAATTAAGTCAGAGGAGATGACAGATGAAAGCAAGACACTCTACACGCACCTGAATAAAGTTAGCTCAGCGGTCTGGGAGTTTTTTGGGATTCTATAAAAAAAAAAAAAAAAAGCACAAAATACGAATATGACAAATAGCATTATTGATTTTTTTCCCCCAAAAAAATTTGTTTAAATACAGGTGACCACCTGGTTATGGCTCTTTTGCAGGTACAGTAGTTGCCAAAAGTGATGTCCAGAGGGGATATTTGTTTTTAATGACCCTACAAGTTTGATGAAACCATCAAATTATGAGGAAAATATTTTATAAATCTGAGGGAAGAACAAAACACTAAACTTGGTTAAGGTGTTTATCTGACAAAATTATTTGGCATAAAAAGGCAAACTACAGCTACAGGTTTTAATTTACTATGCAAAATAATGCATAGAATAACAAAAAGCTCACAGGAAAAAGCATAAACTGAATACAACATAATCAGTTATTAATATTTCGTTGGTTCTCTCTTGTTTTTGCATGTGTTCATAATTTCTTTGTATGACAGTCTGGCCAAAATTTATGTTGGCACAATTTGGCATGATTCATTGTGATATCACAAATAAAACAATTGACTCCAAGCACAAAGCGTACAAAATCTTTAACAAATTTTTAATAATATTTGAATAAATTGAAGATGTCCATTTTCCTATAGGCTGGACATCACTTTTGGCCACTACTGTAAGCAGACGTGATAAAAATGCAAATTCTGTCATTAATTACTCACCCTCATGTCGTTCCACATCCGTAAGACCTTTATTCATCTTCAGAACACAAATTAAGATATTTTTGATAAAATCCGATGGCTCAGTGAGGCCTCCATTGACAGCAAGATAATTAACACTTTCAAACGCCCAGAAAGCTACTAAAGACATATTTAAAACAGTTCATGTGATTACAGTGGTTCAACCTTAATGTTATGAAGTGACGAGAATACTTTTTGTGTGCCAAAAAAACAAAATAACGACTTTATTCAACAATATCTAGTGATGGGCAATTTCAAAATACTACTTCATGAAGCTTCAAAGGTTTATGAATCTTTTGTTTTGAATCAGAAGTTCGGAGCGTGAATCAAACTGCCAAAGTCACGTGAACTATTGAAGTTTCAAAACAGTAATGACGTAACAAAGCCTCGTTTACTGAAATCATGTGACTTTGGCAGTTTGATACACGCTCTGAACCACCGATACCAAACAAAAGATTTGTAAAGCCTCGAAGCTTCATGAAGCAGTGGTTTGAAATCGCCCATCACTAGATATTGTTGAATAAAGTCAGTTTTTTTTTTTTTTTTTTTTTTTTTTTTTTTGTCACTTCATAGCACTTCATGAACCACTGTAGTCACATGAACTGTTTTAAATATGTTTTTAGTAGCTTTCTGGGCATCTGAAAGTGTTAATTATCTTGCTGGCAATGGAGGCCTCACTGAGCCATCAGATTTCATCAAAAATATCTTAATTTGTGTTCTGAAGATGAACGAAGGTCTTACGGGTTTGTAATTAATGACAGAAATTTTGGGTGAACTAACCCTTTTAACCTTGTCTGTAAAACTGGGCATATATGACACAAAGATTACTGTTAACATAATGAAACACACTCTATGGCTAACATAATAAAGAAAAGTAATGTGATTTATCATTTTTCTTTTTAATCATATGAAAGCTCTTTTCACACTGAGGACTGTTACATTGCTGTTAGCTTGTGTTGAATTGTAATAGGCGGTCCTGCGGTATTCATTTGTTTTCAGCAGCAGATCAGTTCATTAAGAAATGAATGATGTCGCTAACAGTGTAAAACTCCTTCATGTCAAATATCACTGTTCCCTGAGAATGAGCCAAATGATCTAGACAGTGGTAAGGGCACAGGGTTGGTTTTATCATTAGTTCTTAGGCGCTCACATCACATTAGGATGCGTCACGATATGGCAACACACTTCACTTTAAGAAATGATTTCTAAACTTTCCTTGGCAAACGTGTAACACAAGAACAGCTGGAACTATCTCCCGTCCTGTGTAGCATACCTGCCAACTTTTCAAAATCCTTGGAGTGAGATTTTGTCAGGGGTGATCAAAATTATGCCACGCACGCAGCCACACAAGTTGGTGGCTCAGATATCAGAGAACTGGAATTAATTTGATGTTGTACCCTGCATTCTGGTGGTTTGTGGGGAGGCCCAAAGCCGTTGATAGGGGCAGCCTACTGGAGATGGACAATATTGGTTACATTCTGTGAAGCAGACATAGCTGAAGGTCCACCATTTTGGATTAAGTAGATGTGATTTCCTGCATTCTAGTGGATTTTTGGGTGGTCTGCTAAAGATGTGCAATACCTGAACTTATTCTGATTTATGTTCGGCATCATGACTTGTAGGGCCTTCTAGACTTGTGCCTAAATGACTGCCTATGTACCACAATAAAGCCTTATTCATTTGACCTAGGTAGGTTGATTGATATTTTGATTAGAATGGTATTAAACCTATTCTTAACTGAAACCTAGCCTATGTTGTGAATAATTATATTCTCAAGAGCACTTGATGATTTATGTTCAGCCAAAAATGACACAAGATTAGTTAGGGAGGGACATTATTCTTCATTCAAAGCCTCTCACCACATGGTCCATCAGAAACAAATAAAGTACAACAAATAAAGTACTTAAACAGTACAACTTTTTCAAGCAATAAAACAGATGAATGCATTACAAATATAACTAAAAATGAGACATAATCAGTATCAGATGCAGATCAGAAGCTGGGTAAAGTCCTTGTCTGTGATCTGTGGGCATGGTTATACTGGCCTGTGGCCTTCTTGGAGGCCTTGATGATATCTGAGGGGGGCTCCCATTTGAAGCAGGGCTCCAGATTGGCCATCTTCATGGTCATTATTGATGACAAGGTGCCATCCAATGCTAGGCTGTTTCTTCTCTTGGTTTTGTTCAGTCCCACAACTGAAAACACCCTCTCAGCGTCTGCGTTTGCATGGGGCAACACCAGGACCAGTTTGGCGACGGCAGCAATCATGTTCACAGACACGCACAAACACAAACAAATAATTTCTTTCAAGATTTAAAGTTTAAGAGAGTGAGCACTCAATCAGACGACATTTCATTGTTACATACCTAGTCTCAGCTCAGATTCTCATCATCAGACTTCTCGAGGTGGTAGTTTCTCTCGTTGTGTTTCGGGGTATCTCTTCTTCTGTCGCTAACTTCGGGGTGCAGCCAGCCATAGATGCCATCAGCGCCATCTACCGTTGGGGAGTTTGAAAAGGAACGAACGAGTCTCGGCCCAAGATCTGATTTTTTTTTGCGTGAGTAATTGGATGTGTGGCGTGAGTGTGTGTGAAAACAGGCAAAACTGTGTGTCACACGGCGAAAGCGTGAGAGTTGGCAGCTCTGGTTTAGGGTAATTCAAAAAGAAATCATTTAAATTTCCATTTAAATGATTATCAAAGCTCCCGTTTGGAAGACCGCAGCTCTCTCATCCTCAAACTCCCACACTCTTATTTTATTGAACGCAGATGCTGATCTGACCTTTCTTTGCGTTTCATGTGACTCATGGACTGAAAATGGTCGTACAGAGACTGTATGGTAAATGATGGCCTCATCTCTAATTCTCTCTTAAGCATCTGTGAAAATCTGTTCCTGGACCAGATTTACTGCATATGGGTCAAAACATGTGTTGTGTCTGAGACATGTTCCGGTCTGGTGTTTTAGGAGACTCAGGGGACAATAGAGACAGACAATAGAGCTATCATGTCTTGTTGGGATAGTAATTAAGTGCAGATCAACACTTGTGGCACTGCACTGTCAGAGATCATTTCTGATCAAATTTCATGCATTATTTATGTCAGTGCAAATCTGTATGTTTTTGTGTGTGTGTGTCTACAAAAGGAGATGTTTTAAAAAATGTCCCAGCTGCTGTTTTTTCCATAAGAGGAGACACACCAGAGTACTACAAAAGGCACCAAAAGGGTTTTATAAAAATATTTTTCTGATTACATCTGATAGCTTTGTGAGAGAAACGGGTTGTTAATGACTGAAAATCTTCAGAAAATGTGTATATATAGCACACAAATTGCTTTTACGGTTCTTTTATGATACTTTTTACTTTTTGGAGCATGGCAACCATTAGTCAACGTGTGCTTGTGTTGGAAAGAAGCATCTTTGACATCGGACGTTGGGTGAATTGAGTAAATGATGCCAATGACAAAAATAGGCGGAGATATGCAAGCTTTTCAAAGCATTCGGTTTCTGAGAAATTGCAGTTCTTTGCAATGAATAATGACATGGGTATGATGGTGAAAGGTATTATCCAGACTATGTGAAATGGTGACACATTCCAGCATACTTGGTGTCACCGGCGGATGGAAAACCAGAGTGAGAATGAACCAGTGTTTAAGCCATCGAGCAAGAGTCTATGAAATGCAACAGTGGCTTTGCCAGACACATTAATACAGTTGTGCTATAAAACAGACTCTATTAGGAAGTCATCAAATGGCCACATATTTGAAATGCCATAAATATTCAGCAAATAGCGCACATATTCACTGTTTCATTCATTCATAAATGTCATTGCTGGTTAGTGCTGAGATATTTAAGACTGCGCTAATTTATAGATTTTAAATGCGTCACAGAGATTGTGATACGGACTTACATTATGAGTAAAAATACAATAAATGACTCAAGCGATATTCTCCATAATGATTTTGGTAAGAACACCCATGAAATCAGACCAAACTAAACTGAAAACAGGAAACAGTTTCGTTTCCCAGCACAAGTAGGTTATGCTGTGCGAAAAGAACCGACGCAGCATTAGCGGAAAGCTCTCCAGAACAGCAATGGAAAATCATACCAGCAGGATTTATTCTTCTCATCCCTTCTGCAAAAGTCTTCAGTTTGTGACAGGCCATATTTAGATAACAGTTCAGCTCTGTCAGTCTCAGCGAGACACAGTGGTCCCTGAAGAAACTGGTCAGGACGTAAGAGAGGCAGGGGAAGGAATTGTGCGTCTGCTGTCTGCCTGGAGCAATTTATTTTCATGCTGCTTTTTCTCCTCACCAACATTGCAGAGGTTTGGAAGTTCTTCATTAGCCGCCAAACGCATACGTCATTGTAATAACAGTGAGCAGGGGTTTATTTTAACAGCCCAGCCATTCATCAACCCCATACGCTCTGCTACTGCGTATAGGTTCCATATCGACCTCCAGGCCCATTCAGTCAGACTCGTTTCATTTTCCCACTTGATATGGCGACTCAAAGCCACGGATAGCTTAGCGTTTGCCCAGACTCATTAAACAGAGATGGTTTGACATCATCAAGTGACGGGGCCTCTGGTTACTTTTTCCTCTGGTGATCTTTCTATAGCCCCATGTGCCAATCACAGCCGCAGAGAGCAACCATGTCTTGCCGGGATCCAACTGTTTTTGATTTAACTAACTGACTGAGGAAGTGTGTGGTGGCTGAATTCAGAACTTACACTCAGAAACAGAACTTACACTCTTAAAAATAAGGTTCCAAAAAGTTTGCTTTTTTTGCAGTGATGCCATAGAAGAACCATTTTGGGTTCCCCAAAGAACATTTCAATGAACAGTTCTTAAAAGAACTTTTTTTTTTTTTTTTTTTTGGTCTTAGTGTGAAGGACATTTGAATAATCTTAAGAACATTTCTTCCACTATAAAGATTCTTTTGAGCAATGGAAACTTTCCAAGGTTCTTTATGGAACCACGAATCCCTATAAAGAAATGAAAGCTCTAGTGTAAGTTCTGCCAGAAAGATTCAATGTTACGTCACCTATTAGTTTAGATCTACCCAATCATTATCTTACACTTGGAGTATAAAAGATTGGTACTTACACGTCCGAGTTTGCAGATGCTGACACCAACCTTCACCTCCATCCTCCCCACCACCAGGATGGTCCCTGTCCATACCTCCCAGGGGGTCGGCTATGCCCCTGCCTTCATCTTCAGGCAGGAAGTTTAGGCAACCCTTTAGGATGTGAGCTACAGATGGGGCCTACACCAAAGAACTTTATTTTAGAACATTTTGCTTGCTGATTGTTAATAAATATCATTGTTACGTTATCTTGCCTCCTGAGTCTTTCTGGTAGAACCTTTATTTTTAAGAGTGTATAGGCACTTATAGCTGACCTCATTTAACTGTACTGACTTTGTCATGGAATATAATATGGTAATATAATAAATTCAACCATTTTTTCAACCATGTTAAAATATGTTCTCTTATTCTGGTTTAATGTACTGAACTGCAATTTATTTTATACATATTATCTTTTTATTCTTTTTCTTGTTTTTATTTCATTTTTGATGCATTTTATATCAATCTTTTATGTATCATCTTTTTATTTCTGACTTTTAATGCATTTTAAATCTTGCTGTCTGGTTGAAAGAGCTGGGAGATTTAGGAAGTAAGCATTTGTTATCCCTCGATGGAGCTCTGACAGAGTTAGTCCAGGAAGATTTGTCTGTAAGGGTACTACTTAAACGCACAGCTACCTGACAAATATTTTTACAGTTATCCCTCCACGTGAGGAAGATCCATTTAGATCCACTCTGATGGATAGATCCATTTAGATCTGCTCTGACGGACAAGAAAGTTGAGTAGAGTTATCCCTGGATGGAGCTCTGGATAGAGTTAGTCCAGGAAAATTTGTCTGTAAGGGTACTGTTTAAATGCACAGCTACCTGACAATTATAAATAGCTATCCCTCTGCGTGAGAAAGATCCATTTAGATCCGCTCTGATGGATAGATCCATTTAGATCAGCTCTGACGGACAAAAAAAGTTGAGTTATCCCTCCAGCATGAGGAAGATCCATTTAGATCTGCTATAATGGATAGATCCGTTTAGATCCGCTCTGATGGACAACAAAAAACTCCCTGAAACTTCCTAACTCTTCCATCCAGATAGCGGTATTCTCTGTTTTTACTGTTATTTTTATTTCTTATGCGTTCCATTTGTATTATTATGAATTTGGTTCTTCTTTATGTAAAGCACTTTGAATTACCATTGTGTATGAAATGTGCTATACAAATAAAATGAAGAGTGTAAACACCATGACTGGTGCTTTCAAAACCTTGCTCTGTTTGTTTGAGTGGCCTGACATGTCAACTTCTGACTCAACCAATGGCGTCGGTACTACCTGTTTGTCCACACAAGGAAGATGTGTGGAAAAACGTGACCAAGATCAAGTTTGGCTGGTTAGCATGGTCAAGTGAGTCCCTGCTGGTAAATGATGTAAATACACTCTTAAAAATAAAGGCTCAAAAAGGAGGCTTTTGCAGCGATGCCATAGAAGAACAATTTTCTATTTCAGTGAAACAATCATTTTTTCTTAGTGTGAAGAATATTTTAATTTAAAGAACCTTAAAGAAACGTTTGTGCAATGGAAATGGTCCATGGATGTTAAATGTTCTTCATGTTCTTTAACTGTTCTGTACACCAAAAAACATCATTCTACACTCTTAGGCCTTATTTCTGGCACAATGCGGCACCAGGTGCGACGCGTGTTTTTTGCTAGTTTCAGTTAGTTTCGTTTACTAAAGTTGCGCCCCTATCGACAACAGGACACTTTCATTTTAATTCATGAAATACGACCCATAGGAGCGTTTGCTACAGTTGCGCCCCTATCAACAACAGGACACTTTCATTTTAATGCATTGTTCTCTTTTATCTGCGTCATATTTCAGGTTTCGCGTAGCTCAATTGGCAGAGCATTGCAATATATAACAATATGCAATCATGTGATCATGCGATTGCGGGTTTGATTCTAGTGAACGCATGTGCTCATGAAGTGTATATGCACTATAAATCACTAAAGTTAGGTTTAGGGTTGGGGTAGGTGTAGTCGTTAATAAAAAAAAAATGAGTTTTGCTAAATGGAAATAGGACAAATGGTGTAAAAAGTCCACACATTGCATTTAAATGAATACGCATTTTGATTGGTAATGACAGTCATACGGCATTTCATGACGACAGATGTAACACAACATCTTTAAAACATTATTTTTACACCAGCTAGAGGGCGCATGACTTTAAAACATAAATATAGGTTGTAATAAGGTGCTTGAAAAACGACCTATAAGGTCATTTTTTTTGGAGGACAGTCTGGAAAGAGAGGCGTACGTTCGTTTTCTGTGTGTACGTTCATTCTATGAATAACACGTACACACATCTGAGAAATGATCGTAAGATCAAATTTAGGACGATTTCTGCACAACATTTTATAAATGAGGCTCCATAACTCAATTTTAAAGCACCCTTTGTGCCACAAAAGTTCTATCCAAGGAGAACTGTCTTAAATAACTGCATATTACTTTCATGTTTAATGGGTTATTAATTTTTTTATGTGTGTGTGTGTGTTTATGAGCTGTTTAATTCTTAAAATTTAATTTAATTAAATTTATTAAAAAAACTAAACTGATTAAAACTAAATCCAAAAAAAAAGATCCCATGCTGGAACCCCTAAAAGGTTCTGTATATGAAGTGCCTGACAAAAACCTTTAAGGTTTAACCATTTCTTCTAAGAGTGTCCCTAGACAGTCATTTAAAAGTAGTTGTGTTTATGACAAATTAAAGCTTTCCACAAGCAACAAATAAATCCCAATTATTTAATGATATTATAGGCCAGTAAACATCTTAAAAACATTAAGTGGACTGCTGCTTTTGACATCAAAGCTCAAAATAGTTGCCAGTGAAGGATTTGAGACTTTGTGGTGCCTTCAGCCAGTTGGCATGTCAGGACCTCATTTTCCAGAGTGATTAGTCATATTGAGATGAATAGGAATGCTAATGAATAGCTTTCTTTGGGTATTATTAACCTCCTTGTTTGGGAACAATCATTGGTGCATTCTAACCACAAAAATGTAATTTTTGTTGTGTTTATTTTGTTACTGAGAGGAAAGAGCACAGTACATATTTACATATTTAGGATGATGGGAAATGGAGTTTAAGGAAGCCAGGACAGAAGGAGACTGTGACAGTACCCCACCCCTTGTGGGGCTTGTGGGCTGGAGCAGACTCTGAAGTGGGCTTGTGGGCTGGAGCAGGCTCTGGAGCAGAGTCTGGATCTGACTCGGGGACTGAAGCAGAGTCTGGAGCTGACTCAGGGACTGGAGCAGAGTCTGGATCTGACTCAGGGACTGGAGCAGAGTCTGGAGCTGACTCAGGGACTGGAGCAGAGTCTGGAGCTGACTCAGGGACTGGAGCAGAGTCTGGAGCTGACTCTGGGACTGGAGCAGAGTCTGGAGCTGACTCTGGGACTGGAGCAGAGTCTGGAGCTGACTCTGGGACAGGAGCGAAGTCTGGGGCTGTCTCGGGAACAGGAGCGGAGTCTGGAGCTGACTCTGGGACAGGAGCGGAGTCTGGAGCTGACTCGGGGACAGGAGCGGAGTCTGGAGCTGACTCGGGGACTGAAGCCATCACTGGACCCTGGTCACGGGCTGAAGTTATCATTTGACTCTGGTTACGGGCTGAAACAGACACAGGAGCAGATTCAGGGGCTGGAGAAGACACTGGAGCGGATTCAGGAACTGAAGAAAACTCTGGAGCGAACTCAGGGACAGGAGAAGATACTGAAGCAGATTCAAGGGTTGGGACCATCTCTGGGTCCCAGGACATCCCCTCATACTCCACTAAAAGGCCTATGGGCACAAGCGTGGGGACCATTACAGCTGAGGGCTCAGGTGTGGCGGCGTCCATCTTGACTGAGGGCTCAGGTGTGGCGGCAGCCATCTTGACCGAGGGCTCAGGCATGGCGGCGGCCATCTTGTGACAAGGCTCTGGAGTGGCATTAGCAGCTGTAGCTGGAAAGGAGGCAAACTTTAGTGCTGACCTGACAGATGTTGACATCAGGTCTAATACCTTGGCCCCCAGGTCAGCGCTGCTGGAAGCCCATTTGCGTCCTCGGGGAAACAAAGGCAAGCAGGAATGGGCTGATTCGTTGGAGGGGTATGTGGAGGGAACCGGCGGGGAGTGAGCTGACCAGGCCACATGTGTCTCTGATGGGGCTGGATGAGGAAGATACTTTCTTTCTTTAACTTCTTCAACTTCAAAACTAGAACCATTTAAATAGAGAATAAGATTAATAGACTTGACTAGAGAGAAATAACAGGCAGGTTCGCTATAGCGAATGGTATCCTCATTCAGACCCATCAGAAAATAAGCACTAAGGGGAGCATCTGGCCAGCCCACCTGACAAGAGAGCTCAGAAAACTTCTCCACATACCTCTCCAATGGACGACCATTCTGCCTGAGACCACACAGGCGGTCCTCAGCCGAGATGATGTTATTGTGGTCAGCGGGATCAGATGGTGCAGCTGTTTGTCGCTGTGTTGGTGCGGTCTTTCTGTTACGGACTGATACTCAGGAGACACAGAGGTACAAGTAGATAGACGTTTATTGACAAACAGCAGGTTGATGACAGCAATGCAGGTAAGTGAACTGGTGATATAAACTTGGAGGAATGTTAACTGGATACTGACACAGTCCTTTGTCTTACAGAAGATGGAATCGTGGATGGAATGGATGATCGTCGACGGAGTGCACACAGGATGGAGGTAAGTTGACACACACAGACGTAGAAGCATGGAGATCAAGAAAACACGCAGGAGTAGTACAGGTGAGTATATAGGAAGGCTTGGAGACAATCATGGAGTAGTCCTTAACGCATGAACGCATCAACGAGACCGGACATTGCTCGTTGTTAGTTCATATTAGTTAATACATTAACTAATGTTAACAAATGAACCTTATTGTAAAGTGTTACCAATATCTTTTGTAACATTATAAATGTCTTTACTGTCACTTTTAATCAATTCAGTGCATCCTTGCTGAAAAAAATCTTGCTGACCCCAAAGTGTAAGGTATTTTTCACACCATTTGTGCTATTGACATGAATGATTGGCGCTTGCTGAACAGAGGTATTTTCTTTTTGAAATCATCTTTTATTTCTATTTATTGGAATCAGACAATAAAATAGGCAAAAAAAAAACATTGACTAATATTGTGGGCAAGACCCAATCAGGGACCAAAATATCATAGAGACATGGAGGTGGACTCTTTGGACTTGGAGCTAGAAACACCCAGAAATAATAATAACAATAATAATACATTTTATTTATAAGCGCCTTTGACAACAATCAAGGTCACTTTACAATTCTTCCTAAAAACCTCAGTATAACAACAACAGACAAATAATACTATAATATACATTAAGACACTGAAGATATTGCTCAATACATGGGCAATCATAAATAAGCCTGTTTAAATAAATGAGTTTTAAGATGAGATAAAAGTGTCGCTGTATAACTGAAGCGTAACTAAAAGCCCTAGACCCCATACTGTTCAGACAGATGCGTGGTAAGACTAAAAAAATTAATGAAGAGGATCTGACGGTACGGGCAGGGATATAAATTTTAAAAAGATCAGAGAGATATGAAGGAGCTAGAGCTTTGAGCCATGTAGGTAAGGAGCAAGATTTTGAAATCAATTTGATATTTTACCAGAAGTCAGTGCAAGTGTAACCTCTAGATTCCTATATAGTTCTATATAAAGTGGATTATAAATTCTGTAGTGATTTTAGACATTAATACTTGTTTTTATTAAGTTGTGAATTTGGATTCTTAGACATTCTTACACCACTTAGACATTCTCAAAGATTACTTTTTGTCAAGGTTTAGATTTTTTTGTTTGAAATGTTGATTTGAAGTGTCAGTTTTTGCATTAATTTTATTACAGCCAAACCTGAACACAGAGGAGGACATTTTGTTACACAAAACATAAAAATTCAATAAAAATGTAACAAAAATGAACAGGTATGCTTTATCACAACTTAATCAATCTTGGTCTGATCTGATTTCAACCTCTTATTTGAGTCCTTTGACTGCAAAGGAGCCAAGTGTGACTTTTTTTTCGACCCTTTAACACAGTGGTTCCCAACCACATTCCTGGAGGCCCCCAAATTCATTTTTGTCATTTTTGACCGAAGACAATCAGAGGGTTAAATATGTCTATAGTTTTATTTCTATTTCTTGTGTGTTTGTCATTTTTATTAGTTTTTTTTTTTTTTTAAATATGTCTATAGGTTTGTATTTTATGTTAGTTATTTTAGTACATCAAGAATAACTAAACGAAAATGAGAAATGTTGCTTGGCAGCCAGCTGAAATAAAATAATTAATTTTATAGCAGTTAATGTTTATTTCAAGTAAGAAAAATGTTTGTTTTCATGGTTTTAGTTTTAGTTAATAACCCTGAATCAGAACATGATTTAAAATTTAATGACATCTAATACACTTCTCTCTTCCACCTGCACAAAGTGTGTTTAGGATCATAAACATGTCATCGTCTGAGCAGAAAGACAGAACGAGGTATAGGAGAACGCATCTCATGCACACCTGGGGCAAGATCTGGAGTGGGTGGGGCAACATGTTAAATTTGACTGATAGGGCTGTGTGGCTTTGGGGTTAAAGTGCTTCAAGTCTGCCCATCTACAACTTTTTTACAGAATCCACAGCTCTAGATTTTGTGTGACAGCTGCTCGAAACAGAAGGCATGCTATGTGTGTTAAACATCCTAAATCTTAACATCTTAACAGGCTGGTGCAGGACTGCATGACGTGTACAGTACAAGATAGAGGCTGTGTAAACAGCAGTCTGGGTGGGATGAAACTCAAAGAATTTTCCATACGTCTCCCTAATGACTTTAACATGTCCTGCCAAACAACTGCAGCCGTCCTGACAGAGATTCCCCCCAGCCCACATGAGGCCGTGCCGTATTTCCCAGGCTTAAAGTGTCTTTGTTTAGACCCCCGAATGAGTGGTCAGTCAAAGTGATGCAAGTGTCTGGTGTTGAAGCATTTGTTTAGTCATAAATACAATCTCCCCACTTGCAGGCTGGAATATTTTGAACATGACCACAGTGAAAAAAGCAGCTGTCATCTGAATGAAAATGAAAGCTGAATGCAAGCATGTTCAATAAAATGGTCTCATTATCTATACCTATTATTGTTTGGGTATGTTTTAGCCTATTTTAAAACCAATTGTAACTATTATAATTCATTACTTGTATTGGACACTGTCAGGAACAATCATGCTTTTCATAAGCATCCAATCATATGTATGTTTGTAATTATTCAGCAATTGTAATACATTGCACTGGGTTTCCTGTTGGTTTTAATTAGCTCTGCCTCCCCCTTCAACACACAAATCACAGGACAAATTCAATGCTGCCACCTAGCGTCATGACTTCATAATACATGGAATAGAAGTTGATTGAGCCTGTAAAAGGACTGGGGCCGTATTCACAAAACATTTTATCTTACCACTAAAAGTTCTCCAAAATAGCAGTAAAAGTTCTTAGCTAAGAGTTTTCTCTTAAAACCTATTCACAAAGCTGCTGCGACCAACTTTTACTAAGGAATAGAAATAAGTCTTAAGCAAAGAGAAAGGGTGGGGTTGACTTCGTTGCTATGGATGATGTCTACACGCTTACTAACTATGCCAACAGTGATTGGCTGATGGGGAGGGCTCTCTGTCAGTGATTTAATCATAGAAATATTGTAGAATGAGGCATCATGTTTCCATATTAAAATAAAAGTTTTAAAATACAAATGTTGCCATATTCAAATAAACGTTCTAAGTGTCACTAATTAAACTAGTATATGTTCAGCTAATTGTCAGCAATAACGGACGGGTTAAATATAACTATAGTGATATATATCTGTGTTATGTAATATATTGCCTTAATAAAAAATGTTCATGAACATCAGCATTGCGTAATACCTATTTCAAAGTGATTTCCATCATTTTTACAGATAATAAATTGTATTTACCTGTGAAAACTAACCTGGAAAGAGACGTGAGGCTTTGAGGAGAAAAACGAGAGATTCTTCGTGCATTATTAATGGGGTATATCGTAAATTATATCGGGAGAACAGACCACAAATGTGCAGTATATGTTGTCCTTTTTCATACTATTACAGCGGTATGCAAAGGGCAAAAAGAAAATAATCACGGATGGAAAGCAGCGACTGAAAAGAGCTCTTGCCATAGATATTCTTGTTACAACATGTTACGTTAAAATACCAAGCGATACATTATTCTCATGATGAAAAGAAAAATTGACAGCTCATTCAGTCAAACTGACGAATAAGCTTTATTTGTAGGGCAACCTTATGATTTGAAAGGATTCGTTTCAGTCTTTTTAAATGGAAATTCCCCAAACCGGAAGTGCAACCCATAATTCGAAACGCAGTAAACTAGTCAGGAATAAGGTGGATAGAATAACAAGACGCATCACTCGTTTTGTTTTGAATGGACGAAAGTGCAACACGCAATATGGCGGAATAAGTCCCGCCTTCTAAATAAGAGCCAATCGCCGATTGGCAAAGTCATCGCCTCACTGCAGCTGTCGTTAGAAGCTCCGGTTCCTATAGAAACAGTCAGAGGCGCGCCACCGAAATGAGGCACAAGAGACGCGCATTTAGGCCTGCGCATGCGCATTAGCTTGATCCAGCCTGAAAAATACAGTTTTTTGTCATAATCTGAGCGTTTAGAAACAAAATTTATGAGACAGTTGTTGTCAGATTTCATTGGTGATTTCAAATCTGAAATTTAATTGAAAGCTTGGCAAAGAGCTTTGCAGAATTTGATGTTTCCCCATTCAAAGAGATGCACTTAAATGCCCGAGAGGCGTTTCAAAGATGGCCACCGAGTGAAATGACTTGTCTTAAAGGGACTTTGCGTATAGTTACCTCGACAGTTTTCTGCATCCCTCTGCCATCCCGTTCCTCCTCACTCTCGGCTGGGGATACTGGGAGAACTCAGGGTTTGGGCTAAATTCCAAGCTCGGAGCCCTCGATCCCCTTGGACAGCACCCCGAATACACTTATTACTATATATCAGTGGCGAGCAGTGACTTTTTAACCGGGTATGCTGGGTGGTGCATCATGTAAAAAAATGTGGCCGATGCAGTTACGTTGAATGGGTTTATAGCTAATATGCGAGACGCTCGCGTTCTCAGTGTTAGTTTACTCATTTGCTTGCTCATGACAAATAGCAACACAGCGAAAAGTATTTCTAATATGTTGGACCTTTTATTGAGGGTAGCCCATATTTACCTGTTGAGACGTGCCTTCACAAGCAACCATAAGAGCTTTTGTGATGTTTGAGTCGACCGAGGCGCAACATGCGAAAGGTGTGTTTGCAAAATATGCTGTATTTTTGTAATCCGCTAGGTGCCGCTAGTGTCACAGAAATGACATACTTCACCTTTAAACGTATCAGTGTAGGACACAGATCTAAATCAGACACGACAAATAAAAAACACCATTGCGTCAATTTAAATGTAAGCCAGAAGTACTTTTTAAATTAATAATTAAAAATAAGTATAACATAATTAGTATTATCAGCCTATTATAAATAAAAATAAAATGTAATTATAATATATATAAGTAGGCTATAAAAATAAAAGTATCAGTATTCTTTAAAAAATAAGTTGAAATTGTGCAAACTGATGACTTTTAACAAACGCACAGACTATTGATTAGCATCCTCTGATAGGTCTAGTTACAGTAGGACTGTCTTAAACAAGTTTTGACAAGTTTTCATAAAAAAAAAAAAAAAAAAATTCTCTATGGAGAAAATGAAATACTATGAAAATAGTTTTAGTTATAATGTTTCCCCTAGTCTAGTTAGTTTTGTATCAAATACAATGTGATTTTCGGTGATTGAGATCTGGCAGCAGCTCATTTTTACTCTTGGGCGAGCGATCTGTTAACAGTTTATCCAGCTATGTAATCCACTATAGGCCAGCAAACCAATGAGAACGCGCAACAATGATGACGCTCCATAACAAAAGCGTGAAGGCGCAAAAGCTGCTGTAGATCAGCTTAACCGGAAGTCTCCGTAATTGGAAGATTTACAGAAAATGACTGTCGTTTGGCAAATAAATAAATTACAGACAGTTACATACGCATTTCCAATAATGTAGGCTTTATGGTACACCTCAAACAAAGGATTTAATAGTAATTTATAATGTTAATATTAGTTGCCGAGTCCACGAATGGCTTGGGTATGCAGAGCATTCGCAGCTTATATGGACCGCACTCCACTGCTCTCTCTCTCTCTCTATATATACATACATATACAGTGCTCAGCGTAAATGAGCACACCCCCTTTGAAAAGTAACATTTTAAATAATATCTCAATGAACACAAAAACAATTTCCAAAATGTTGACAAGACTAAGTTTCGTATAACATCTGTTTAACTTATAGCATGAAAGTAAGGTTAATAATATAACTTAGAGAACAAAATTTTCAATTTTACTCAAATTAGGGCGATGCAAAAATGAGTACACCCCACTGAAAGTCTCTGGAGCAAAGCTTAATTTTAGACTACAAATGTCTAATTTAACAAGAATTCAACCACAGGTGAGTCTAATTATTCATTACACAGGTGTCCAGTAGACAGTTGACTATAAAAGGGTGTTAAAACCCCTTCCCATTTCATGCTGTCAGCAATGGCACCACATGGAAGAGAAATGTCACAAGACCTGAGAAAGAAAATAATTTCTTTACACCAGAAAGGTGAAGGCTACAAGAAGATCAGCAAAGCTTTGCTTTTCAGTCAGAATACTGTAGCAAAAGTGGTACAAAAAAATAAAAAAGATGGAACTGCAACCATCTCACAAAGACGTCTAGGTCGTCCACGGAAGTTAACACCTTGACAGGAGCGTCTTCTGATGAGAAGGGTTGAAGAAAATCGGCATGCAAGTTCACTGCAGTGAATACAGCGTACACTGCAGAGGAATGGCATGGGTGCCGTCCACGAAAGAAGCCTCTCCTAAAGCCCAGGCACAAAAAAGCCAACCTACAGTTTGCCAGGGCCCATTTGCCAGATAAATGTTTTTGGAACTGATGGCTTCAAAACTGTATGGTGTCACAAAGGTGAGGAATACAAAGAAAAATGCATGGTGCCTACAGTGAAACATGGTGGTGGCAGTGTCCTTATGTGGGGCTGCATGAGTGCTGCTGGTGTCGGGGAGCTGCATTTCATTGATGGCATCATGATTTCACAGATCTACTGCTCTATACTGAAAGAGAAGATGCTACCATCATTCCGTGCCCTTGATTGTCGTGCACTTTTCCAACATGACAATGATCTTTTTTTTTGTTGTTGTTGTGGGGTGTACTCATTTTTGCATCACCCTAATTTGAGTAAAACTGAAAAATGTGTAATCTAAGCTATATTATTAACCTTACTTTCATGTTATAAGTTAAACAGATGTTATATTAAACCTAGTCTTGTCAACATTTTGGAATTTTTTTTATTTTTTTACTCTATTCGATCATTTGTAACTGTGAACTCGTGAAAACAACTGCCACAGGTAATCGGACATTATATAAATCAAAATGTCTATTCCATTTATGAAGAAAAGGTTTAGCACCCAAGGCTCTATTGCTATTGCCTCAGTGGTGTACAGTGTCTTTGGGCGGATTGCTGAGGCGGCCATTAGGATTGTTTGTGATTTGGTCTTAGTGAATTAAGAGTCCTCTTGACTACTTCTAACTTTCACAGATTTAGGAGCTAGTTTTAGCACTAAAATGCTTTGTGAAATAGCGAAAATTTAGGAGTCCTAAAATTAGGACTGACACGCCCTATTTTTTTTTAAGAGTTTCTCCTAAATCGACAAGTTAGGAGCTACTTTTAGCCTTAAGATGTTTTGTGAATACAGCCCCAGATCTAGGAGAAATCCACTTCAACAACTTAAAGATTGGAATTCAGAATTCTCTAAACAGTTTATGTGGTATCACAACAACATTTACTTTGGCGTCCTTTAGGTCAGGGTTATTATAGTTACCTGAAACTAAAGCCACTTAAAAAAAAAAAAAAAAAACTTAGTTTCTTACTTGAAATAAAATAAGCATTAACAAAACTAAAATAAAATATATTATGAAAATTTAACTTGTTTTATTTCAGCTAGTTGCCAAGGCAGCATTTCTCATTTAGTTTAACTTATGTATGTATTAAAATAAGACAAATTGAAACTGAAATAAAAATCATTTAAAAAAATTATATAGACAAAAAAAAAAACTATTAAAAACAACAAAAACGTAACAAAATTACTAAAACTTTGAAATTCAAATGAAAACCGAAAATATAAAAAAATAATATCTTAGTTATACTCAAATATACACTCTTTACACTGTTTAAAAATGACTGTATTGCTTGCTTAAAATGAACCCAAAATATGTTGGAAATTAACATTTAATAAATGGACATTTATTAACCCCTTAACATTTCTGTAAAATTTGCCTAAAATGCCTAAAAAAGGCATACCCAAAGTAAATGCTGTTCTTGAACTATTGTGTACCGGGCGGTACAGTGGAACGCTAACAGCTTAAAAAGTTTAATGAATAATACTTAAACAATAAACATTTCTTAAATTTTTTATTAATAAATGTTCACCTTAAGGGACACAGTACAGTCACACCACTTATTAAACGGCATTTTGCCACATAAATAATTATGGGGATAAGAGATATTGATCTGAGATTAAACTGTTTTAAAATTGTACTTGTTTATTTTATAATCCAACAGTGTACAAAAAAATAGTCGCAAAATGGCAGCAGCTGCGTTTGTATGAAACGAGAGAGCGAGTCCATGATACTGGATGACATAATTAAATAACTGTACACAAAATATTGATTTGACTGAGTTTTAATATTTCATTAGCTCACCAAATGCAAAACTTCGATGAAGAAAAACCGTTCCTAGCAAGCGTGTAGCGCTGCTGACTTCAGTAACCCGGATGAGCCTGTGTTATCTGTTTTCAGCGGTTGTTATCGGGGAATAACATACCACTGGATGGCGCGATTGACCAATCAAAATCAAGTACTCCACAGAGCCGTGTAATTATAATTTTTAAACAACAGTTGGGTTAAATAAAACTGCCCAGCACGTTGGGCAAACATTTAACCCAACCGCTGGGTTAAAACAACCCAATCACTGGGTTTGTCCATTGTCAACCCAACTTGGGTTCTTTTTAACCCAGCATTTTTTAGTGTGTAGGTTTAGATTATTTTCTTTTTTTCATAAATAACCTATACTGTCTTAAAGACTTTTGTTTTACTTTCTCAGAAATGTACGTTTATATGTCTTTTTTTAAAACATTTTTTAGCACAAGAAAATGATCCTAAAGGTTTGCACAGGTCGTTTTTATTAATGTATAGTGAGAATGATTATGTAAATGCTGCAGCATACATCTGAGAGCCTCAGCTATGTTGGCAGACTTCACGTCTCCTGCACTGTCTCTTTCCTCTTTAAACACAGTCTTATCACAGAGCACAAGCTGCTTTCTATTAGCCGCGGGACCGCTGTGATCTGATACCATTTCCATTCGTCTTTGAGAACTGCAAGGATGCTGAATACAAAATCCTTGAGATAAATAAAAACTACAGGGGCAGTTTGGCCAAAACACATGGAAGAAATCTGAAAAGTTACCAGAGTCGTCTCTGGGAATAAAGAACATAATGGATCATCAACATGATTCTTATACAGAAGCAGATTAAAATAACAACATAAGACTTTAAACATACTGTGGCAGGGCTCGACATTAAGCCTTGTCATGTCTGAGTAAAAAAAGTTGCTTGTCCGGAAAAAAATAGAATTTTTGTGTAGTAAATGTAATTTATTCTGAGGCAATATTCTCATCAGTGTTCTTTGACATATTTAAATCTGCATATTTGTGAAATTTATCCCAAGGGCTTTTTTTTTTTTTTTTTTTACCTTTATAAAAGGCATTTTTTCCTAATCTTATTAATGTATGCTTCATCTTTCATTTTAAATTCTTAAATTTAATAAATAAATCCAATTAGAATAATAAGACACTATAGGGCTGTTACCAATCCAATTAAATCATTAATGATTGAATTATTGTATAATTTATATTATATAATATTATATAAAATTAGGCTACAACTGCAATAAGTAATGTTATGAGATTTTTAAAATATTTTTTGAATATACAAGTAATGTTGAAAAAAAAAAACGCCAGTAGGTGGCGGCAGGTGACTGTCTTAATGAGTGAGTCATTGAGTCATTCATTCAAACGATTTGTTCAAACAGCTGAATCATTCAAGTATGAAGCAGTTGTTTATGAATGGGTCACTGAATCTTTGACTCAAATGATTCGTTCAAAACGTTGAATCATTCAGTAATGAAAACAGCACACTTGCTCAGTAAGGCTGTAGCCTGTCATATGTTATAAATATAAAAACTCCACATTTTGAATTTTTACTGCAGTATGTTAACTGAGTTTCTTTGTGTGTTCTGCACTCATTTGTTTCAAATTCTCCTCGAGAGGCTGCGTGAGCCTCAACAGCACAACCTTGTTACCGTCAGTACATTATTATCCACTATCAATTTCCACTTACACTAAGTGAAATAAAATCAGAACGATTCTTGGGTTTTGTGATTCCCTAGTTATTATTATTATTATTATTTTATTTATTATCAACGTTTTAATCAGACTACTTGTCCGGTCAGGCCAAATTCTCCTTCACTTGCCGCTTGAAAAAATTCAATTGTCCCGGACAAGTGGACAAGCGTTAATGTCGAATTCATACAGTATGGTACAAATTAGCCACGTAGTCAAATATGTATGAATTGCCGTGAGTAGACTACATCTGGCATTTGTGCATTTTTTGCTCTAATAGTAATATGTTTATTCAGCAATGCTGACTGTACACTTGAAAGGAATAAATTAAACATATATAAATCAATATTTCAACATTTGTACAGCTATTTGGAGCAGCTATCAGGGGTAACAGTTGTTATGTGCTGGACTGTTTGCCATTAGGCAAGATTTTTAGTTCCATTATAAACTTAATCTTGGCCTTGTTATACAAAGAGAAAGTATAAATCCCATGAAAAAAGATAAAGAACAAGAACATTAAAGACTTTTTGTATTATGATTATTGCTTGTTGTCATCAATTATCTTCATAATACTGAAGATAAATAATGTCTTACAAATATGTAGCAGTTCTTCATTGGCTCAAAATATTTATGCAAGGCCTCTGAAATGCTATATGTGCTCATCTGCACGCAGCATCCAGATGTGGTAAGTGCTCTGTATATCATGGTAAAATCAAGCTCTGTGTCAAGCTCAATAATACAATAATGCATCCAAATTCCACTGACTATTAAAGTTCAATTTGTCTCATATGGCTTATGTTTAACGAGGAGGACAAACCATTTGAGTTTGTAATTTTATAGAATAAAATACACAGTGGCCAGTTACAGTTTGACTGGCTGTTTAAAGGTAGGGTAGGGTATATAGGGTATATAAATATAGACCACATCTATTAATGGTTGCTATCAGGATGTGAAAAGAGTTTCAACCAGTATAACAAAAAGTGCTCTTTATGAAAAACACTGCCTACACGCTACAGCTGAGACTGAATGCTGATGGGGAAATGCATCATTCCTGGTCTTTTTGGAGACTTTGACACTGTGATCTGAATTCTGATATACAGATCAATTCTTGAGTCATTTTAATTTCACTGTATATGATTTATAAACATGAAATGAACTATTTTTATGCTGATAAGACACAATTATACACCTCTGAACCCAATAATACTTATTTTATTTCAGACAAGGTATTTTGTATTATGTGTATTGTATATTGTGTGTATTATGTAAATGTTAGGACTAGAAGATGCTAGAGGATGATGATGATGATCATAATAATAATAATAATAATAATAATAATATTTTTTTTCATTCTCATTTCCTCTTCTTGTTAATGTTTCTCTTTTATTTTGGCTCTTGTTGCTCATTAATTTCTTTGTTTTTTACTTCATTTTGTGCCACTTTTTCTTTTCTTTTTTTGTATAAAATGTGTTTATATTGACCTGTAGAAAACTTTGCATTTTATGTATGAAAGGTGCTACACAAATAAATGTGTTGTTGCTGTCATCCAACAGTCTAACACAAAATTAACAACAGAAATACAACAACAACAAAAAAACAAACAAACAAACAAAAAAAATCTAACTTAAAAATTCTATTTAAAAAATTGTAACCAAATAATTAACCCTTAAATCATTGACTCATGTCTTGTTAGATAGGCATTAAAAGTATCATTAATCTAAATCTGAATAACTGGCAATTGTTTTATGAACTATCAAATCCAACAGTTTTGAGAAATTAAGTGCAGCTATGCCTCACTTTAATCTCAAACACACACACATTTGCTTAGATAATGTTTTATATACAGCTACTTATAAATACTGTAACCTAACCCTTAACGAAAACTTTCTGCATTTTTACAATAAAAAAGAAAAAAGAAACTTAATTTACTTATATACCATTTTTACCAATGTAGACATCCCCAAAAGGACGTTTTATCAGGTTTAGCTCACTTCTGGGTACAAATTTGTCTCCAAAATATGGTTAAGTATGTACACAAACACACACATACTAACTGTAATAAATGGGAAAAAAAAAAAAAAAAAAACTGAATTGCTCTCAGACATTGGCATTAAAAAAGAGAAACGATGTTTGAGGAACAGTCAAGACTTTAGCCAAGCTCCAAAATACAATGTTGAAGATAAAATGTTCCATGGTGAGAAATCAAACAGGGTTTTAGAGTCAGTACAATGCTCTTTAAAAAAGAAACAATATTCCAAAAGTATGAGGAAAATTTTATAATATAACATAATTTCAATTCAAATGTGTGTGAAACATGATTGTAGTATGAACTCAATATATACACTGCCTTGCAAAAACATTCAGCCCCCTGACCAATTCTCTCATATTACTGTAAATGGTTTATTGAAATTTCATGCTGATTGATATTTTATTTTATAAGACTGAAACTCAAAATCAAATTTTTTTGGGCAAATATTTTAATGAAAAATAAAACTGAAATATCTTGCTTGCATAAGTATTTGTGCTGTGGAAGCTGCAGGTTATACCAGTGAAAGAACTGCCCTAACAAGGACACATTTACTATGCCATTGGCATCCACCTGTGAATCATTAAAGTAGCTATCACATTTTCTGGATAAAAAGCCCATTGCTAAAGGATCATTGGTCAGGCTGTGAATCTGAAGGAGTGGAGTAATGGTGCACCAGTCAACCACATCAAGAGCACTGCATTAACGCTGGCCTGTGTGGGAGGGTGGCAAGAAAGAAACCGTTTCTCAAAGTACCATACTTTTACTGAATACTTTTGCATGGCACTGTATATGATATTTTATATAATTCTATGTAACATATACATTTAATTAATAGTATAAAATTATGCATTTGCTCTGATTGGTTTTGTGTCAAGATAGATCTTGGGCCTCATTTATAAAATGTTGTGCAGAAACCATCCTAAATTTTATCTTACGATCATTTCTCAGATGTGCGTACGTGTGATTCATAGAATGAACGTACACACAGAAAACAAGCATACGCCTCTCTTTCAGATCACGCAAATGATCTTGAACTTGCGCGCAGCTGAATGGTTTCAGTTCTCCGCGTTTTAAACGACACTAAATTAATGTCATTTACATATAAAAGATCACCAGTCATCGTCCAAATCCTTGGCGAACTGCAAGAATAGCTTAGATTTCCAAAAACCTGCAGTAATTTGACCAGGAAAAGTGTGTACGTCTGCTCTGACCCTGACGTGGCTCTAAGCACTTTTCCACATCAAAGACCGTTTTTATAAATATGAGCGTTGGCATGGATTTAAGTGTACACACACTCTAAGATCAAATCTGTGCATACGCATGCTTTATAAATGAGGCCCCTTGTGTCAAGATAGATCTTGTAACGGCCTGGGTTTCCTGGATTTTATTTTTACCTGTCACCTTTACTAGACAGGAAAGTAGGAGGAGAAACAGGAAACAGTAAGAGAGGAAAGGGGAACAAGAACAAAGTGATAGCTCGCCATATGTCAAAACGCTGCCATAGACTTTTCAGCTTTTTCACATCACCTTGCTGACTGCTACTATCTACTTACCTGGAGATCAGTGGCTCTAAAAGGCATGTGGCATGCCAGAGTGACCTCACCAAAAACAATGTGAACCTTTAAAAAGAAACATGTTACAGTACAAAGAGCTGTGTCTATTCTTTTCAGATGAGATGTGGAAATTTATTGAGCTCAGCTGAGATTCCATCAATGTACCAAATGCTTCCAGATGGATCCTTTGCACCCAAAGTACAAACCCCATTTCCAGAAAAGTTGGGACATTTTGTAAAATGCAATAAAATAAAATAAAATCTGTGATTTGTTAATTCTCTTTAACCTTTTTTAGCTGACAAAAGCACAAAGAAAAATATTTCAGATGTTTTCACTGATCAACTTAAATGTATTTTGTAAATATAAACAAATTTTGATTTTGATGGCTGCGACACACTCCAAAATAGTTGGGACAGAAGCAAAATAAAAGTGAAAAGTTTATAGAATATCCAAGTTAAACTGTTTTGAAACAGTCCTCAATAAGCAGGTGAATTGATAATTGGTCAGACTATCGTGATTGGGTTTAAAAGGAGCATCTCAGTCTTTGCCAGCAAAGATGGGTTGTGGCTTATCACTTTGTTCCAAATTTGTCAGACAAATCAAAAGTCACATTCAAAATTAAGACTTTCACTATCTACCATGCATGATATTGTGAAAAAACTTCAGGGAATCCAGAGAAATCTCAGTACACATAGGTCAAGGCAGGAGACTTCATTTGAATGTGCTTGACCTTTGAGCCCTCAGACAGCACTGCATGAGAAACTGTCATGCTACTGTGTTAAATACAGCCATATAGGCTTTTGAGTACTATGGAAAACCAGTGTCACTGAATACAGTCTGCCACTGCATCAAGAAATGCAACTTGAATCTCTGTTACACAAGGAGAAAGCTATTCATCAATTCTATGTGAAGGCCTCATCGACACGACAGCCAGTGGCACAGTTCCTCTACAAACTGTCCATACCGGTGTGATGAATACGATCCTCAACTGGATTGAACTGGAATAAATACTTTGAATGTTGCGATCGGACATATGATAGCAACCTGAATCGTAACAAAGCACTGTTCGCCAGAGGAGAACTGGCCCCCCGACTAAGCCTGGTTTCTCCCAAGGTTTTTTTTTTTTCCATTTTAACACAGTCTATTTGCCACCTCTTTGCCATTTGATGTCACCTGTTGGAGTTTGGGTTCCTTGCCGCTGTCGCCTTTGGCTTGCTTAGTTGGGGACACTTGACATTTGATATTCAACAGTGCTTTGATCTGCCTGCATTGACACTATTCTTTAAGAGCTGCTGTGCAGCCAAAATTATATACCAGTTATCAATGTAAAGCTGCTTTGACACAATCTGCATTGTAAAAAGCACTATATAAATAAAGGTGACTTGACTTGACTATGCAGAGATGGCAGTGAGTTCTCTGGGCCTGAGCTCATCTCATATGGTCCAAAAGACAGTGGAAATGTGTGCTGTGGTCAGATGAGTCCACGAGTAAGCTTGTTTCTGGGGGAAAAAAGGATGTTGAGTTTGTAGTCCCAAAGATGAAAGTGACTATCCAGACTTTCATCAGTGACAGGTGCAAAAGTAAACGTCTGTCAGGGGTGCATCAGTGCAAACGGCATGGGTGACTTGCATATGTGTGAAGAAGATACCATTGAGGTGGAGGCATTACAGAGTTGTACAGAGACATACTGCCATCAAGATGACATCTTTCATGGGAAGTCCATTTTTATTAGATCAAGACAATGTCAGGTCTCATTCTACATGTGATACAACAGCATGCTTCGTAGACATATGTGGATGTGACTGACTGACCATCAGATCTGACTCCTATTGAAAATGTATGGCCCATCGTCAAAAAAGGAATCAGACAACGATGACCACAGAGTGTTGAGCAGCTAAAGTTTTGTATCAAGCGAGATTGGACAAAAATTTTGCTAGCAAAACTTCACCAATTAGTATCCTCAATTCCCAAATGATTAAAAAGTGGAAAGGAAAGGAAAGGTGATGTAACAAAATTAATTTATATTTACAAAATACAATTAATTTGGCCAGTGAAAACACTGGAACATTTTCTTTGTACTATTGTCAATTAAATAAAGGTTAAAGAGAATTAACAAATCACACATTCTTGATTTTATTGCATTTCACAAAACGTCCCAACTTTTCTAGAAATGGGGTTTGTATTTGAACCATTCTCTTTTCATGGTCTCAAACATCTTAAGTGCTCTTAACAACAGAACCTTTGAGACATCTTTCAAGGAGGAAGAGAAATAGTTTTTTTAAAGGCAAAGATCAAACCATGTGCAAGCATACTAACCCTCACAGAACTTTGCACTGCATGGGATTATAATTTATGTACTAAAGAATTCCAAAATGAAATTGTACATTTTTTAAAAGGAGGTGCCAGAAACATCCTGTAGGCTATCATTCAGAGATGTATTAACATCAAGACAACTGCATTAACACTTAATGCAATGCCATGCTTCCTGAATAGATATGACATTTACCCATGCCACGAGGAAGCCAGTCCTCTGGTGGAGTGGGCTTGAACCCCTATAGGACATTCCAATCCACACCATTAGAGCCATAAGCCAAAGCAATTGCATCGACAATCCAGTGTGACAGTCTTTGCTTGGATACAGGCAGGCCTTTGTGCTCCCTTCAAAGCATACAAATAGCTGCTCTGAGAGCCCGAACTGTCTACAGTGCTCAATGTAAACGCGCAGCACACATACATGGCACAGCAAGAGCGTATTAAGCGTCTCCGCCCCGGCCTGTGTTTCGGGATGAAAAGGAGATGACCAGCACTTTAAATGGAGTCAAAAGCACTTTAGGTACATAACCTTTCCTAGGCTTCAAGGTGACTCTGCAATCACCTGGCCCAAATTCAATGCGGGCCTCAAGATGATTTACACAAATACAAGACAAAATAAGAATTAAAATAAGCTAAAACAATTAAAAATCAAGATATTTCTTATTTTAATTCAACCCCTCAAAAATATTATTCTTTTCTATAGAAAATACCAGAACCAGGATTCCCACTTTCTTGAAAAACCTAGACATGGAAAAGTCATGTAAATTAATCTTAATCTTAATAATTCCTTTAACTTTGTGGCAAGCAGAGCGGGGCCGAGAGCTGTGGGAATGGAGCGAGGCCAGTGAAGCGAGTGCTAATGAGCGACACACCGGCCTCAAGTTTCTCACGGAGGAGCTCCGGGAGGATAGAAGGAGGAGCAACGACAGTGAAGGATGTTACATTGTTGGTTTTATTAGGTTTATAGGCGGCAGTCGTCTGTGAGGGGCTGCCGCTTTACTTTCCTTTTGTTATTTGTTCATTTTGATGATTAAAGTTATGTTGAATCTTCGCCTTTAACATCATTACAAACTCCACTGGGCATTTTCATTTAACAAAAAAATGTATCAAGCTTCAAAATAATTTATCTGGTAGAAATTGAATAAAAAGTATTTTTAAAAATCTTTGACTTTAATCCCTGTCCAATAAATCATGAACGACTGAAAAAGTCATGGGCCTTTGAGTTGTTGTGGACAAAAGGGGGGCCTTGGGGTCAAATGGTTGAGAACCACTGCTTTGGACAGCTGCCTCACTGTCAGACAATGATAGGCCTCCATATACAATATGTAAATGCAGAAATATTCAGCTTTCAAATTAAATTAAATGTGTCTAGCTGTGTCATCCCCTTCCAGTTATTTTTAACTGTACAAAAAGCTTGTTATGCTGCTTGAAACTCCAAACTGGTAAATCTTACTATATCATTTTTTGTTAGCACAATTTGATTTACTGCACTTCTCTTCTTATTTCCCTATAGCGGCGGAAGTCTCGCACATTAACATAAAATTGCAAACTTCCGTTGCAAAAAGGTATAGAGGATATGCACGTGACGTCACCGTCGACCGTTATGACTGCGGTCACGCCCACTGAGTGGCAGCATTGGTTTTCAGCATGAATGCCGCGAAAAACAAACAAAACACATCCAACACGGGAAAGAGCTTTGTGATTGACTGTACAAATAGCTTTGACATAAAATCGGTGGTATATTTTTACAGACTGCCGAAAGCTACAGAAAAAAGAAGCAAATGGATTGCTGCAATTCACAGAAACAACTGGAGAAGCATGGATTTGCAGTTATCATTTTGTGTCAAAATGTTGGATTTTGAGGTAAAATCATACCGTATATATTGTATTGTTATTTACTGTGTTGACAACTGATCAATTAAATATTTACCATCTTATATTCTGCATAATTTTTTTTTCTTTTTTTTTTTTCTGACAACAACTAGTTTTAGGGCTGGACAATGTGAGTATGACGAATGACGATATATATATGTAACATTGATTTAAACCTACCTATATTGTAGTTATATAAAATATTCACAGGCAGATTTGCTTTGTGTATTTCCCCGGAGTCGAAATTAGGCACATATAAATATCAGGAAACGGGATTTCTGGCTGCATGTCAATATCCATGAATTAGGTTTCTTTGACATGTTATAAGGAACACTTTCGAGCCCAACCTTTAGTGTAATCGTTTGTTTTACTCGCGTTTTCGCAGTTTCCCCTATTAAATCCAGTCATGCAGCAGGTTCTTTTGCCACTCAGTCCAGCTGAGGGAGCGCATTCCGGCGGGAAAGTGACGTCAATGCATACCCTCTACAGTAGCTTGTGTCTTTAAGTAGGCTATACCGATGGCAAAATCGTGCAATATGCTGAATTGTCATCTGCTGACTTAGGTAAGCACGATTGTATATCTTAGTTTTATGTAAACATAACTGGAGTTTTCATCAATCAATTCACTTGCCTGTCCAATGAAAAAGAAGCTACTTGGGCATCACTGCTCAATTTTTTCTTCGTCATCAAATCTGTCCTCCTTGTGAATGCTGTACCGATGTGCTCGGTTTTCTTTCCTGAATTGGTTAAATGCAAATGTTAAAGTTATTTATCGTCACAAAATTATTGTTCACTCACTTTGTACAACAACTGAAAAATGCTTAAATTGATTACCTGAAGCTTTTTGACCTTTTTCTAGTGTAAAATGTGTAATACATCACAGTCACCAATGGAGGGCTCCCTCATCACAGATTTGATGAATGGTTAACACAGTTATTAGTGCCTTTCTACAATGAGCTTTGGTTAAGAAAAGAAGTGTACTGGCCAGGTTTGTGGCATCCAATCTTTGCATCAAAATTTTGTTTGAGAAATAACTGTTTAGTCTGCTTTTTCGGCTTAATGTCTGCGAAATAATCTGTACATAATAGTAGCTATCATAGAAAAATAAAAATTAACAGTATGGCTCATATATGATATAGTGAGAATATGGAGCACATACTCGAGGAGGAAAAAACACCATTTTAGTCAGAGGCCCAAACTATGATGATTGAGAGATGAACAAATAAACGTTCCTCAAAAGCCTCATGGATCATATTTGATACTCACATTTTAACATGATTTAAAAATGATGAATGGATAATCAAGTAAACAATTAGTAATTAAGTTATTATTAAAAGTAAAGTTGCTTTAGTCAAGATGAACACTGACTTTATTAAGTGTTCATCTTGAAATATTACTAAAAATATAAAGATTTATTCTTTCGTTTACTTTATAAAAATCATAAAGATTTCACAGCAAATAGACACATGAATCATGAGCATTTTTACAATTAAACTAAAAGGTATTTTATTTGCTTAAAAAAGTCTAAACTATTAATAAGACAACAGAAGGCATGTAGTAGATTGTGTACAGCAGGTTTTTAGCAAAGTTTTGATCATGTTGATAATTTACAAGCCCTAAAAATTAAAAAGTATCAAAAATGTGATAAAATAGGGTTAATCTGCACAAATTACCTGATGCATTTCGGTTGAGCTGGGTTTAGTGCAAATTATGGTATAAGAGTGTAATTTTGAATTCAGTATAATTATTTAATCATCTATTGCCTGAAAATTTGATTTAGCAACATTAAACTGGTCTTGCAGTTGCCGTAAAATCCCAGTGTTTCCAACAGAGCTCAATTAGTCAGAGAAAGTGGGATTCAGAGATGTGTGAAGTGTGGCAGATGTGTATAAAGACATCTCCAGGGATGATGTAATCCTCAGATGAGAGTCCTTCTAGAGTGCCTGCTAATTCTCCTCGTCTTCAGGACACCGGCACCATATCAGTATCTCGCTCATATTTACTGTGTGCAACTGTACGGTTCAGTCTGAGCTGCTCAGCACTGATGAAAGATTACCCTGACCTCACAAGGCTTTCTGCTTCCCTACCGATCAGCAGGACTGCAAGCGCTCGGAATGAAAGACCTCTCCTCTCCTCATGCCGCTGTGATGAAATACACCATAACCTCACAGCAGTGTAGAGAGACTTCCTCCCTTGTTTAATTATCTTGAGCATATTTGAAGCAGATAAAGTGATTATGTGGCTGGAATAGAATTACAGCGAGACACTGAGTGGGAGAGGTAGAGAGCGAGAGATATGTCAGCATGTGCAGTAACAGAACGAGACTCAAACTCGTGATCAGCTCTCTGAAGGGTGAATGTCTGTGAATAATCAAGTAAACCTAAGTTGCTTCAGTCCTGTAAGTGGAAAACATTCTTAACAATATAAAAGTTATTCTTGCGTTTAACTGATAAAAATCAGTAAAGATTCCACAGCAAAAAGACACGTGAACTGCGAGCTGAAGCGGGATGTTTTTACAATTACTAAAAGGCCTTTTACTTGCTAAAAAAGTCTAAACTATCAATCAGATGACAGAAGGACTGTAGTAGATTGTGTGCAAAAGGTTTTTCAGCAAAGTTTTGATCATTTAGAGCCCTGAAAGGGTGAATGTCTGTGAATATGATTGAGTCTGATTGAGTAGTCTTGCCATTTTAATAGCAGATTTTCCCAATATAATTTCATACCAATGCAAGTTACGATAGTTCTTAGGTGCCACCTCATGAGCGGTTAGCAACTGTGGTGAAAATGGTTTGAGGGCTTCAGTATTTATTTCATGTTTTGTTTTTTTCAGGCAATCAAAACCAGCGACTGCTTTCACTTCCCATTCCCAGAGACGCTAATGTCATCATGTTTCTAATTAGCCTCATTTGTGTAGGCATCTGTAGACGGCTCATAGCTGCAGTTTGAAAGCACAACCTTCACCCTGAAACTCCTGTTCAATTATCCTGTAGATTTCCCGTATGTTCCTTTTCTAGCCAGCAGATGTGAACGCAGTTTGCCTCCAGCTCACACCCATATGAATCCAACAGTATGGATAGGTGGATTGATCTTTTTCTCCCAAGGATCAAATCTCACTTAATATTAACCCATAAAGTCTACTGTATCATGTTAAGCAAATTTCTAAGGACTCTAAATTATCAATATGATAAAAACTTTGCTGAAAACCTGTTGTTCACAATCTAACACATGCCTTCTGTCATCTGATTGATAGTTTAGACTTTTTTAGCAAGTAAAAGGCCTTTTATTTTAATTGCAAAAACATCCCCCTTCAAGTCGAGGTTCACATGTCTTTTTGCTGTGAAATCTTTACTGATTTTTATAAAATAAGCATAAGAATAATTTTTATATTGCTAGTAATGTTTCAAGATGAACACTTACTGGACTGAAGCAACTGATTTTTACTTGATTATCCATACATACATATCCATTTTTTTTTTCTTTCCCGAATGCTGGCTCAGTATCGGCCAAAGCTGTTCACGTGATCACCACGACTCATGCGTGTGATGCTGACACAGGAGCCGGCCAATAATGAGACGGCGTTTTGACGTGAACACAGAAGCCTTCACTGTGCTTACTGCATCACCTGCGTATGGATTATGACAGGGAATAGAAGAGATTGTTGAATAAAGTTGTTGTAACGCAGTTCGTTTATGTACAGGAAGAAGGAGGCAGGAACTGGCGAATGTTCAACAGACTTTAATATAAAATAAACAAATACAGAACGAAAGTAAATGCCACACAAACATAATAAAACATAACATAAAATCCAGGCCTGGTTCTCTCTTGTCCTTCACTGTCATCGCTTTTCCTTTTATGCTTCTGGAGCTCCTCCGTGAGAGATACGAGACCGGTGCCAAGCGCAGGTGATGCTCTTTAGCAATCATGCCACCGGCCTCGCACCGTTCCCTCACGGCTCTCGCCCCGCCCTACTTGTCACAGTCGTTATTTTTGTTTTGGCGCACAAAAAGTATTCTTGTCGCTTCATAAAATTTAGTTTGAACCATTCTAGTCACGTCGACTGTTTTAACGATCTCTTTAGTACCTTTCTGGACCTTGAAAGTGTTGATTATATTGACGAGTCATATACCTCTCAGATTTTATCAAAAATATCCGAATTTTTGTTCCAAAGATGAACGAAGGTCTTACGGTTTGGGTGAGTTTGAGAATTTTCATTTTTTGGGTGAACTAACCCTTTAAATATGCAACTTGTGATTTTAATGAAGTATGAATAAATGTTGAAATTAACATTAACTGAGATTAGTAAATCCTTTAAAATTATTTTTCATGTTCATGTTAAAGTCTATCATGTATGAAAAAAAATCTAATGTATGTCAGCAAATGAAACCTTCTTGTAAAGTGTTAACTGATCTTAATGCATAGGTGGTGATTTCTGTCGGTGGGTGCCCATAACAACAAAACATTACACATTAGTGTTTAAAAACAACAATTCACACAAATACATAGTTTTAAAGACTTCTCTGTCAGTCTAACAGTATGAGAGAGTGATTCCCTTTGGAAGTCAGTCTCTTTTGACACTAGTGTGCATTGCTTTTTATCCTGTTTCATCAAACCCTTACTATCAGTGATTATTTGCTGTAAAAACCACATTATATTTGAAAAGACATTTCTCTTGTATCATTCATCATTGGTGCTTGGACCTTGATAACTGCTGCTTGCGCTACAGTGTATTGTTTAATGTATATTGAAGTTCAATGGCTGATTACCCATGTTTGCTTTCATGTTACTTTCTTCTTGACTAATTGTTCAAGGTTTGACTGGTTAGCATGACCAGGAAAAAAGTATCTTTAGTCATTGACAGTCATTCCAAAGTAGACGTGTATTCTGACCAAATATTAGTATTGTAAGCAACATAAATGTTTATATTGTAAATATTTGTATAATAAATGTAAATATTTAATGTAATGTTTGTAGATGTTTTGCCACTGTCTTATTTTAATCTTAAAAGCATAAAATGTATTTTGCAATGTATTATTATTATACACCTCACTGGTATTTGATGCTTTTTTTACCACTAGGTGGAACCATTCTCAAAAGACCGATCACTCTGCCTGCACTTTCTTTTCCAGCACCATCTCTTCAATGTAAATCTCAGCCTCAAGGCTTTTGACAGTAAACCATACATTTTTTCCATGAATTGAAAACAGGTTGGTATTTGTTGTACCATTTGTGCTGATTTTATTGTAAATCCATATGCAAATAACTATTTTGTGCAAGTGTTATATATTCTTCCACTGATAAATAATGTAATGTTAATAAGAAAGGTTGTATCTGGGGTGTATCTCTTGAGATTGCTTTTTTTTATAGGCAGTAAGCAGGGACAGTGGGCAACCAGTGAAAAGGCAGAGCCAAGCCAGTGCGAGGAGGTAAATGTCATGCACTGCTTGTTTTTATTGGAGGTTCTGGCGCAATCTGCCCTTTTCCGTTCCTGAGACCTATTGTTTAAATAGGAGCTTTTAATGCAGGGCACCAGATGGGCCCTCAAACAAGTGTGGATAGAGGCATGTTTACCGGTCAGCGGTGTGTGCAGAGCAGGTGAAATTATTGAATACTCCGCACCAATGGCTGTGAGGCAGACGTGATACTTTTGCTTGTAAAGCTTTATTAGGCATATGCAACTGTCGAGAGGATATTAGCATAAAGAAGGGAGGATATGAGAGCAGATATGTGCACCGATTTGAAAACACATTTAAAGGGAGGTGAAGTTGTTCCTGCACTAGGCTTGATGCATGATTACTGTATTGTAAGAGCCTGGTTTATGACAGAGTGCCAAATTAACATAAATGGCTGATGGGGAAGGTTTTATCCACCTTATTTTGTAACATGGAAGTGAGCTATTTTCTGTTCATGTGCAAGACTTCTGATTCAATAGCTGCTTTAGGTAAATAACTAGAAGAATAACAAAGTACAGTAAATGCTACAACTATTTGTTATTAACTATTTGATAATAAATACCAGTTTGTAATATCAAGCAGCATAATAAACTGTTTTTGTACAGATAAAATAACTCTAAGCATCTGACACTGGAACTTTCGCACATTCACGTTACAAATGGTCTTAAAGGGGTCATAGGATGCTTTTTAATGTTTTCCTTTTCCTTTAGTGTGTAATGTATCTGTTGTGCATGTATATAAGATCTGCAAAGATACAAAGCTTATAGTCCAGATATTACTTCTGCAAACATCTATGTCACAATGTGAAATATTAGCATAGTGCCCGCCTTAAGACATATGTAAAGGCGGCGAGGCTTCAGTTAACTATAGTGTTGTCGTCATGAAGTGGAGACACTGTGTGTTTGGATGCGAAAGCAAAACCCTTTTGTTAGGAATCAGTGGTTAAGATTTATTAATAACGCTGTTACTGAGCAGTACAACCCAAATGTTTGCTTAGCACAGGGCATTTTACAGAGGACAGCTTCCTGAATCTGGGAGAGCACAACGCCGGCTACACACCTAAATAAATTAGAAATTTACACTTCAGTATGTTTTTTTATCTGTATTTTGTGTTGTCACTTTAGGACATAAAGTTGTTATAGTGAAGAAGATAAATTAAACCATTACATCATTGTATCTGAAAGGTAAACGAGTTACGATTTAAAAACGTACCACTGTGAGACGTTTTGTTTAAGTCAGCTTGCATAGTTTGTTCCACCGGTCAATTTGCTTGATCATCCGCATTTTCAGAATCTTACTTGGGCTTGAACTGATACGTTAATTCAGACAACATTATTAACTATAAAGCCCAAAGTATAGTTAACTTTTTACGCGTACACGAGGGACAGCATACAGTGTGCGTGGCGCGAATTTTGTCATCAGAAGAGTATGCAGGTACTGTACGCACACATGCGCATTTAATTTTTTTTGCAGTAATTAGTTTATCCACAAGGTGGCAACCTTGCCCTGGGGGCATCGATTCACAAGGTAGTCAAAGAAAAACTGTATAAACAGAACAGACTGGAACGCATGCAAGCTACAGCAACAATGGAGGCATACATAGACGAGAGATTGTGTGAAGAGGTTAGAAAGTACCCTCATTTGTACAACTCCAAACAATACAAATATATTTACATGGGTTGTAATCCCTGTGTATGCAAATGAGTCAAGTGAAGTATACTTTGCAAGGCTGTGCGTTTGACTGTAAAAAAAAAAAAAAGAAGTAAATCCAGGGCTTAAGCTGAAGCTCAAGATTATGGTAAGGGCCGTTACATTTCCAACACATGCTTGAGGTGTTTGGCCAATCACAACACACTGGGTCAGCTGGCCAATCAAGATCACTCTGGGTTTTCAGAAGGAGGGGCTTTGTAGAAATCAGCGTGCTTCAGACAGACTGGGAATAGAGGTACTACAGTAATATACAGTATGTGAAAAAAAAAAAGTGTTTCTTGAGCATTAATGCATGTTATTCTATTTTATTACACCCAATATAGAAAATAATGAACTAATGAAATAGCATCGTATGACCCCTTTAATGTTAAAAATAAGGTGAATATAATGAAGATGTTTTTGTTTGATGTTTGAGATTAGCAGTATTTATTTAACAGTGATGCATATTCCCGGAACAGACACGTCACATTTTTGAAAATGCTCATAAATAACACTATTATCTTTCTCTGTGAAGAATGCATTTCATATTACTGTGACATTTCATATAAACAGCGCGGCTCTGAAAAATGGGTGGAATGCCCCAATTACTGTCCTGTGTTATATGGACGTGTGTCGTGGATTGCATGTGTTTGAGCACCTGGCTCTCTGTCAACACAGGATCAGGTCACTGTGTACATTACGCTGCTCCGAATGACAAAGGCTGCTCGGTTTCCTGTGATTAAAACTGAAGGCCAGTACTGACCACACTGGGCCTTTGATTAGCTGCCTCGATTTTCTTTCTTCTGTGGATCTTTTGAGAGTTTGTTTGTATCCCTTGATGACAAAATTAACAGTAAATGACAGTAAATTATGACAGAATGAACTATCCCTTTAATGATGAAGCTGTGCTATAAACATATAGGCAATGATGTACATGCTCTAACAAACCCTTTAAGATCCAGACCAAGACCAGAACCAAAGTCCTTTTCAAGCAAAGTCTGTTCTAAATCTTATCATTAATAAAGCTTATATTTCAGACTGGACCAGTCAGTGCACATGTGTAGTCCTGAGCTTGAGTCTCAAGACACGGACTGTTTCTCTGGCAACCGAATCTTCTAAGAGCAGCTGCAGTGATGCAAAGACTTTACCAATTGTTGATTGGCTCTTTTATTTAGAAGGCGGGACTTATTCTGCCACTTCCGCACTTTCTCTCGTTCGAAGTAATATGAGTGCACTGTCTTGGTATATCTTGTTAATTCTTTAGCAATATGGCAATATAAAACAAAGATATAAGTGGTTGTCCATATTTAGATCTAGCTACACTATATTGCCAAAAGTATTGGGACACCCCTCCAAATCATTGAATTCAGGTGTTCCAATCACTTCCATTGCCACAGGTGTATAAAATCAAGCACCTAGGCATGCAGACTGCTTCTACAAACATTTGTGAAGGTATGGGTCGCTCTCAGGAGCTCAGTGAATTCAAGCGTGGTACTGTGATAGGTTGCCACCTGTGCAATAAGTCCATTCGTAAAATTACCTCACTACTAAATATTCCACGGTCAACTGTTAGTGGTATCATAAAGTGGAAGCAATTGGGAACAACAGCAACTCAGCCACGAAGTGGTATATGACGGTAAATCAGTAGCAAAACTCGAGAGGTTGCTGATTTGAATGTGAGAATTTGTCGTATTAATATTTGTATTTGTAAATTGAAATTTACACTTATGTGAAAAGCTGAATGTTTCGATTTGCACACAGACAACAATCAAAACACCCGTGTTACTAAGCTGAAGTTGCAGATTAATAGTTACAAATGTGTAAAATGACATTCACATAAACAAAATGACAGACACAAATGTGTGAGACATATTTACTTTTGCACTTTACTTAAGTTTCGCTGTACAACTTCAAGTCGGCGCTTACAACCTCTCAGATCTGGGAGTACAAGTTCAGTTCCTGGCGCTTTGACTTTTGCTACTCTTTTTGCGATATTCCTGTTGCAAAACTGACTTGTGCACTTGAATGCAGATGTGAGAGAGCAGAACGGGGGTGGGGTGGTTGAAGCCGTTTTATTGGTCGATTTCTGACCAATGAACAACGCCAGTGTACACACTGTGGTAAACCATGAGAGGGCGTTATTTTTATTTTTTACATAATTTTTAAATCGATTATTAAAATCTATCTGCGTAAACTCATGACATATTAAGAGAGCAAGAGAGAATGAGAATAAATAAAGGTGTGCGTTTGTGTGTTGTAAAGTCAAATGTGTGAATGTGTGCATGGGTGGGCGTGGGGATATGGGTGAAAAGAAATATGATTGGATAGTTTAGTTTCGTCGCTTTTTCCACACGTGAAAAATGACGTTACAGATAGTTAATGTTTAAAAACAGGCTCAAAATGAGTAAACGCTCTCTAAAACGGCTAAATTTGACTGAAACATTTGCAAAAAGGCCTAAAACTATTGAGTAAGGATGGAGAAACGAAGCCTCTTAAATCTTTAAAGCTTTTCTCTAAATGTTTCGGGAAAGGTTTCAAAGCATCAAGAGTGTCGAAAACGGTGCCATCTTGTTGTGGGCAAAATTTACAGCAGCCATTAACCTGAGTGTGCAGCTCCGTTGTTTTATCCATTAAGCACAAATAAAAGCCTGACGACGCGAAAAGTTTTGCAACAGGAATATCGCTAAAAGAGTAGCAAAAGTCAAAGCGCCAGGAACTGAACTTGTACTGCCAGATCTGAGAGGTTGTAAGCGCCGACTTGAAGTTGTACAGCGAAACTGACGTAAAGTGCAAAAGTAAATGTCTCACACATTTGTGTGTCATTTTGTTTATGTGAATGGCATTTTACACATTCGTAACTATTAATCTGCAACTTCGTAACCCGGGTGTTTTGATTGTTGTCTGTGTGTGCAAATCGAAACATTCAGCTTTTCACATCAGCAGGGCTGTGAGTGTAAATTTCGAATTACAAATACAAATATTAATACAAGTTCTCACATTCAAATCAGCAACTTCTCGAGTTTTGCTACTGATTTACCTTCATAGTGGTAGGCCACGTAAAATCACAGAGCGGAGTCAGCGCATGCTGAGGCACACAGTGCGCAGAAGTCGCCAACTTTCTGCTGAGTCAATAGCTACAGACCTCCAAATTTTGTGTGGCCTTCAGATTAGTTCAAGAACAGTGTGTAGAGAGCTTCATGGAATGGGTTTCTATGGCCGAGCAGCTGCATCCAAGCCTTACATCATCAAGTGCAATGCAAAGCGTTGGATGCAGTGGTGTAAAGCACGCCGCCACTGGACTCTAGAGCAGTGGAGACGTGCTCTCTGGAGTGACGAATCACGCTTCTCTGTCTGGCAATCCGATGGACGAGTCTGGGTTTGGCGGTCGCCAGGAGAACGGTACTTGCCTGACTGCATTGTGCCAAGTGTAAAGTTTGGTGGAGGGGGGGTTATGGTGTGGGGTTGTTTTTCAGGGGTTGGGCTTGGCCCCTTACTTCCAGTGAAAGGAACTCTTAATGCTTCAGCATACCAAGACATTTTGGACAATTTCATGCTCCCAACTTTGTGGGAACAGTTTGAGGATGTCCCCTTCCTGTTCCAACACGACTGATCTCGATCAGCTTTATTCTATTAAAGGTGCCCTAGAACCCTATTTCACAAGGTGTAATATAAGTCTAAAGTGTCCCCAGAATGTGTCTGTGAAGTTTCAGCACAAAATACCCCATAGATTTTATTATACAATGTTTTAACTGCCTATTTGGGAGCGTAATTAAAAATGCGCCGATTCAGTGCGTGTCCCTTTTAAATGCTCGTGATCCCCGACCCCAAGCTTGCAACTCTATAATACATTGCATAAACAAAGTTCACAGCTAATATAACCCTCAAAATGGATCTTTACAAAGTGTTTGTGATGCAGCATATCAGATCATGTAAGTATGGTAATTATTTTTATGGATGTTTACATTTGATTCTGTATGAGTTTGATAGTATGCTGCGGCTAACGGGGCTAAAGCTAACATTACACACTGTTAGAGAGATTTATAAAGAATGAAGATGCGATTATGGATTATACAGACTGCAAGCGTTTAAAAATGAAAATAACGACATGGCTCTGGTCTCCGTGAATACAGTAAGAAACAATGGTAACTTTAACCACATTTAACAGTACATTAGCAACATGCTAACAAAACATTTAAAAAGACAATTTACAAATATCACTAAATATATCATGATATCATGGATCATGAACAGCTATTATTGATCCATCTGCCATTTTCGCTATTGTCCTTGCTTGCTTCACAATACCTGCATAACTTCTGATGATTCGGCTGTGCAGCTTCAGACGTTAATACGGTGTTATGTTGAGATTCGCCTGTTTTTCAGTGGTCTTTTGCACAAATCAAATTTAATAAGGAGGAAACAATGGTGTTTGAGACTCACTGTATGTCATTTCCATGTACAGAACTCTAATTATTTAACTATGCCAAGGTAAATTCAATTTTAAATTCTAGGGCACCTTTAAGAGTTTTAAATATTGGTCAGTATTGTTCTGTTGCGTATGGAAGCTTGTTTCCACCACTGAATAATAATAATAAAGAAAGTTATTTGTGACTTTTTTCTCAGAATTGCTTGATATTATCTTGCAATTGTGAGTTATAGTCAGAATTGCAAGTTTTCTGACTTTTTCTCGCAAATGCAAGCTCATATCTCGCAATTCTAACTTTTTCCATGCAATACTGACTTTTTTTCTCGCAATTCTGACTTTTTTCTCACAATTGGGAGTTTATATCTCGCAATTCTGACTTTTCTCAACTTATTATAACACGCAATTGCAATTCTGAGAAAAAAAGGAAAAAGTCTTTAAAAAAGTCTTTTTTTCCCCTCAGAATTGGACTTTATTACTTGCAATTGCGAGTTTATATCTCACAATTCTGAGAAAAGTCAGAACTGCAAGATATAAACTCGGGAAAAAGGTCAGAATTGTGAGGAAAAAAGTCCGAATTGCAAGATATGAACTCACAATTGCGAGAAAAAAAGTCAGAATTGTAAGAAAAGTCAGAATTGAAAGAAAAGGTCAGAATTGCAAGATATAAACTCTCAATTGTGAGAAAAAAAGTCAGAATTGAAAGAAAAAGTCAGAATTGCAAGATATAAACTCTCAATTGTGAGAAAAAGTCAGAATTGAAAGAAAAAGTCAGAATTGCAAGATATAAACTCACAATTGTGAGGAAAAAAATCAGAATTGTAAGAAAAAAGTCAGAATTGCGAGATATGAACTCACAATTGCGAGAAAAAAGTCAGAATTGTAAGAAAAAAGTCAAAATTGTGAGAAAAAAGGTCAGAATTGAGAGATATGAACTCTCAAATGTGAAAAAAAAAATCCGAATTGTGAGATGAAAAGTCACAATTATCTTTTAAATTGTTTTATTCTATGGCTACAAGCTTCCATAGTTACAAGATATAAATATTGGTAAAAATCTTTGGTTGAAAATTACTTATATTGTGGACAAGATTTTGGTCATTTCGCCAACCTGTAAGTAATTTTAACAGGGAGCTGCTAGAAAGTCAACATATAATGCTTTAGTTCCCTAGTGAGCAAGCCAGAGGCGACTGCGGCAAGGAATGAAAAACTCCATTTTGGTGGTAACAGCAAGTGTCTGAGGCTGGTCTCTGATATACTGATCGTACATTTACAGGGTAAATATTCTCTCAGGATGTGTGTTCCCTGAAAATCAAAGGTGTCTACAGGAACACAGGATCAAAACCACAAGATCGGCTTATTTCTCATGCAAGTTCAGTATAGATCATTCTGAGCATTAATCAGGATGCTCATCCTAACACAACACACATAAAGCCACCACCTTCTCCTCTGGCCTTACCAGCTGCCCTTTGACCGATGGCCTTTTCATACTGGCCATGTGCTGCAAGACAGAAGGGTCTCCTCACATTACTCACAGGGACAGCCAAAGAATCAGTGCAGGACACCCTCCCCAAAACCCTTCGGACAGAGACGGATGATGACCAGGAACCTTCTCCCTTCAGTGGCTGTCAGCATGGGCGTCCGTCACCAGCTAATAATGGCGGGAGTCAATGGAGCGGTGTTCGGGTCAAGTTTGGAGCCATCAACGTGGGACTGTCATCAAGCAATCAAATCTATCATATTCAGCGTCAGGAGCCGATATCTAGACGGGGGAAGCTCTAATGGACTGCGGAGATGGGATGGACACTATAGTACATTTGATGGCCACTTTTATAGTTGGTTTGTAAAAAGACAATGGGTGAAATGGGTGAATACAGACAAAAAGATTTACAACACAACAACAAGGGTCAATAAGAAAAGACACAATGACCATCAAAACATGCAACGCCTTCTTGCCATCACACAATAGAAAAAAAATTCACACAGAAGAACATTTTATTGCTCAGAGGTTGCTCTTTGCACATTAATCATCCATGTGATCTCAGATGTTTCGGCCAAAATTCAGGGAAAATAAAAGTAGGTAATGAGATTTTTGCATTGTGTGAAATCATATTGAAACTTCATATTGAAACTTGCACTTGCTCTTCATTTAAATTCATGGCAGAAGGACCAAGTGAGATATTTAAATGATTTTTCTCACATCTGGACTTTTTTTTCCTATTGATTTCATGTTATAAACTCAAAGAATAAAGGTGCCACACTATAAATAATGTTTTTTTTTTTTTTCAAAGTTGTAAATAAAACAGATTATTGGAGTATTTATAGGATTTATTATGAAATACTATTTCATATTTGTCTTCATACTTCAAAAATTTTATTTTAATTCAATGTTTCTAATTATTTTTCGTAACAAAGACGAAAAATTCATTCATTCTTTTTCTCATGTCACAGAGCATCTTCCACCTCTGCTGGCGATGCTGAAGGAATGCAACCTCAGATTAGAGCCACCTGTCATGTAAAATACCAGAGACACACTCCCCCATTGACATTTCAACATGACATTTGAGATCCACTCCATCTCACTGAGGGAGACTATGAAATACACCTTCCTTTTGCATTGCCCTATTATGTGCAAAAGAACATTTACAGGATAAAAGAATTGGCCATTGTGTTGATCACATTAATGGGTACCTGGCTTAAAGGCCCACTGAAGTGTCTTGGAACGTGCAGCATTATTCAACATGTTGACGTAATTTCCACTGAAACAGGAAGACAGGGCGAGACATATCGAACAGTTCCGCTCCTTTTTTTAAAATAGCCAATAGCATTTCGTTTATATCACAGCTCAGTCAGAGCCATTGAGCTTGGTAAAGCCTCAGTTTACTCCTAATCTCCTCCATATCACTTTAAAATACAGCATTATGTGCAGAATTCAAATGGGCCTGATAAAATCCGCTCTGTGCTCTCGTGTCTCTGGACCGGAGCAGACTCTGCTCGAGGCGGTTCAAGTGACACTAACGCGAAAATGGACTTCATTCGCCTCAAAGGAAAGCATATTTACACTGTCTGAATCGTTCCCTATCCTCTATATAGTACACTATGTGTGAACAAATGAGCTTCAATTTGTTTATAGTGTTAGGAGGGGGCGGGACTTCAGATTCTAGAGAACATTTGATTGGACAGAAGTTTTAATGAGAAGCTGAAGTGCAATGTGATGTCATGGAAATCTGTGATCCATTTTAGCGGAAGTGAGAGACTTGAATGCTTATATCTCCTAAATGTGAATTTTGTCATTGTATTAGAGCACACCAGCTTATTCATAACCTTAAGGCTAACATATTCATACTAAAAGCTAAAAAAAACTTAAATTTTGATTTCAGGGGGACTTTAAATATGTGACTGGCGCTTGGGCTTCAGTTTGCATTTTGTTCACTTCATGACTGTAAAATATTGATTGTAATTTTAATAGTAAAAGATTGGTTAACATTAAGTTCCCTACGGCGAAAAACTGTAATAAACCTAACGGGACATTTCATGTAATTTTACAGTAAAATACTGTTAAATGTACAGTTTTTGGAAGTGAAAAAGAACAAGTCATCTTATAATTTACAGTAAAGAACCCAGAAATTCCCAGAATTTCCTGTGTGACACAATTGATGGCTTTTCATTGAAATGTTGAACTGTTTCTTCTTAGTTTTTTCTTGTCAGTTATATAAATTTGTGCTGTCAGTCGATTAAAAAATTAACTAATTAATCGCACAGTTTTTCAGTAATTAATCACCTAATATTAAAGTTTTTATTCTATTTTTGTACTGTAATACTTTCAATCTTCAAAATAATGCATAATCCATTCAACATTACAGTTTAATTGAAAGTGATCATTTTTTTTAATTTAATAGACTTTAAAAATATAACAACTTTTAAAACAATCTTCACATAAACCCATTGTAATAAATATCACATTTAAGCCCTGGGTATACTTCTTTTCAGCGTATGCGGTACGCGCACAGTCGGAGTACGCACGGTTTCAAAAATCTGGCGTTGCACATAAAGTACACTCATACTCTTCTGATGACAAAATTCACGTCACGCGCACTGTACGCTGACCCTCGTGTACGCATAAAAAGTGAAGTGTACTTTGGGCTTTAGCTGATATATCAGCGCTCAACGCTAAGGGTTTTTTTCTGGCCCAGTCAGGCCGGTTCAGTTTTTACTTGCCCTGATAAAATGCACAAAAAAGTTATTGTTTTCGTTGTTTTTGACCCATGTAACCTTGTAAACAGTGCTTTAAGATTTTCAGGTAGGTCTAACAGGTATATATAAGAAATTGAATATTTTTTGTATCTGTGTAGTTGATAAACACAGCACAGTCTTCACTGCATGAATATAGATTAATCCTTAATAAAGTTACAAAATTACAGTCAAGAGCAGTGAGTGATTTTCTCTTTGTCTTTTGTTCTTTGATTAACATTAATGACAGACGGCAGCAGGTTTATTAGGCTGCTGTCACTTTAAGACTTGATGCACATGACGCAGATCTGACACTTCCTAATTTCTCAGAACTCTTTACATTTATTTAACACATTTTAACTAGTTTAAGACTGTGCTTACGAGGATAGTTGACAAAATGGAAATTTTGAAATAATTTTGTGTTTTTTGTCCATTCAAGCATGACAGAGAACTCAATGTGGCGCTGGCGTGCTGTCTGAAGTGGTATTCTGCGCGCACGTTTCAGGTGTTTGTTCACAGAGAGCCGCTTCGCAGACAGCGCTCCAGTACAGATTTGAGTTCCTTTTTTGCATTTTATGGCGCTTGAATGATTTAATAGCATTGGAATGAGTGATAGCGTCATCATATAATGTAACCCTAGCCAAAGGATAATCACATACATTAATTTTGACAGCCCTAGTTCTATCGTATGTTGTTAAATGAATGTTTATTGCCTTATTTTAGTGTAATATGTGTTACCATGATGGTGTTTTGTGTTTGTGTCCACTAAATTACTGGCAACTCTGGTTTGTGAGTATATTAGTACTGTGAACTTATTTCATTTGATAAAATAAAATAACACTTCAATTTTTTTCTATTATAAGATTTGAGTGAAATTAACTTGTTTAGTAAATTTTACTGTTTTACAGTACATTGCTGTATTTTCAGAACCAGAGTTGCCAGTAATTTACTGTTAATTTGCAGGACAATTTTTTTACAGTTATTTGTGTGGCTTTCTCTACCTGTTTTTTTTTTTTTTTTTTTTTTTGGGGTTGGTTGCCAGTACAACAGATATTAGTACTTCAGTAGATATATTAACATGTAAGATACGTTTTTAACTGAAAAATTAAGTTTGATAAAACCTAAAAGTTGCTTTTTTTTTTTTTTACAGTAAAGCTCTGGCAACCACAACTACTGTTTTTTTTTTGTTCTTTGTTTTTATTACCTGTGAATTTCACTGATATTTTCCTTTTTTTTGTTTTTTTACAGTGTTGAAAGCATTTGTCTTTAATAACTCTTTTGGAAAGAAGCAAAAACACTAAAACTGTTGCACTTTACACTTTGTTTTGCCATTTTGAAGTTTATAAGGCCTCTGAAGATAAGAGATATGAATCTGTATAAGCAATGGCTCATGTTTTTGGCAGTGTTAGTTGGCACACCACAGACCCACTGAGGCAGAGTTTGGGGGTGGGCTTCTCTGACCTTTTAACCTTTTGACCGGTAAGCCTTGCTAACCAACTAGAACACTCTAGCAACGCTCTAGCAACCACCCAGAACACCTATCATAGTGGTGACTTATGCATGGAAATCACCACACACACATTTTCAAGAATATTAGAAATCTGCTTTATTCTGTCATTTAAGTTTTGCAAAAAGGAAAATTACATCTCAGTTACTAGTTTCTTCTGTCCTTGTTGGTTGTTCTTCATCATAAAGCAGTGATTTTGAAACTCACAATAAGATAAAATATGACATAATTCAAAAAAAGATTATGAACCGCAACAAACAACATCAGCCAAATGACAGTGGGTTTTCGATTTGATTATCTAATCACATTCCTTGTAATCTCCATCAGTCCTCTCGGACCCTTCCAAACTGGCTCATCACGGCTGATCATGTGATTGACGGAGGCACGGCAGCAGAAATCAGAGAATGAGAATCTAGAGCACCGCATAGAGAATGCTGGTGATTAATGTGCTCATCATGTGATGGAGAATTGATTTCTACACAATTAGCATATTACAGATTGTCTCAGATCACAGCCTGTTCAGCCCTCAAGGGTCATGGTACTGTGGTCATAGGGAAATCAGTCTTGTAAAAGAATAAAAATGATCTGAACTGGACAGACAGACAGATGAAAAACAGTATGTGACAAAAGAAATATGTCTGAATTCACAGAACTCATAAAAGAGTAGGAGGATTTGTGAATGGCAATGAAGTGATGTAACGGATGCTGGCAGGTCACGTGATAAGGGCGACATGGCAAATATAGTACTTCCAGATTACATTATTACTACACATATTCATACTATATAGAACTATTTAATATATACTTTAAAGAACCCTATACCCTCATTCACCATTCCCTACATTAGTCCACTAATATATTTAATTTGAGGGAGGGAATGAAAATGAGTGTGTGAATTCAGACACTATATCAAAATAATGATAGTGTCGTGTTACGTCTTTCGTCATGAAATGACGTATGACCATCGTTACCAATCAAAATGCGTGTTCATTTAAATGCAGTGTGTGGACTTTTTACACGGTCCCTTACCCACCAATTGTCCCATTTCCATTTAGCAAAAAAATTGTATATTGCAATGCTTTGCCAATTCAGCTACGCGAAACCCGAAAATTTTCTCAGATTTTTGTTTGAAATGTGTTGAAAAAAGAGTGCATGAAGCGAAAATATATATATATATATATATATTTTGTTGTTGTTTAAAAGCAGAGGCTCTGTTCTTTCTTTTGATATAATCAAAATAAATAACAGATATAAATAAATATATATATATATATATAAAAAGGTTTCCTCACAAGATTGTGTTGAAATTACCGCCCTGACTTTATATTAGAACAGTTCTGATTCCAGTCCTTTTACCGGTCGTCATCATCCACACCACGGCCTACGGTGTCAAGCGACCTGCTCTTAAGTGTGGGTCAAACTCTATCTCACGTCTGCTTTAAGCAAGATGTAAAGGCATTGCCTTAAGCTAAGCGTCTGGTCTCATTTGCAGGGTCTTATTATGCAAACCACTCCCTGACGCCCACAGTCTAATTAGGCCTAAATTAATTTGAGTCCAATCTTTTATGTCTCTGGCCCAGGCTGTACCACTTCCCTCCATTTGCAGAATCATATTAATGTTCGTGTGGGAGCACTACTCCTGCAGATGAAAAGACTGATACAATTAATTAAGTCCTGCCTCTGTTCTTGCCTCCTCTCGGCAGAGAAACGATAAGTGCGATGAGCTGCCTCTTATTAACCCCATTATATGGGCTAATAAGGAAGATCATATACAAATCAAGGATGATGCACAATTATACGGGAATGCAAATTATGGCAGCTAACGAGCTGTGTGTCAATGTTGGAAATGCTTTGTTTGGGAAACGCGACATTCAGCATTCTTAACCTGGGCTCGTTTATTTTTGCCCCTGTGCGAACATGATTTCTCCATGTACATGTTTCTGGATCAACATCTTTGATGATCCTGGAACAACATTTCAACCAACCAATCAGATTTGAGGGACAACTTTACAGTTTATGTCAAGTTTTGGCTTACAATCAGGGTTAGGTGCTTCTACTTCAGTGTTTCCCAACTTTTTTATAACTGGATATTATATTAAATATATTATAGTACTCACATTATAGTACTAAATTATAGTACTCACATTTAATGTGAAACTTGAGCTTAAAGGGTTAGTTCACCCAAAAATGAACTTTCTGTCATTAATTACTCACCCTCATGTCGTTCCACACCCGTAAGACCTTTGTTCATCTTCGGAACACAAATTAAGATATTTTTGATGAAATCAGCTAAACAGCTACACTGTTTATGTCCAGCGTTTTCAGGTTCAGTACAGACCTTATGCGCCAGAGAAACGTGCACGCCGCCATCTTTAGAATTTTGTCTGTGAACTTCCGTTTTGCGTTAGCCATGTATTTTTCTATGACATCACTGTCAAAGAATAATTAGCTGGTGAAGTGGATTTACTTACTGTAGAGTTAACAAATGTTATCATGAGCATTGTAATGTTTAAAGCAGATGTCTTACCAAATGTCAGTAGATCAGGAAGATTTTAAAACGAACAGTTCATTCATAAATGCGTAAGATCGCTGTTGAAATACAAACCGGAAGTCAAAAGACAAGGAGCACAGCGCTGAAAAGGGGCGGGGCTACATCGTACACGTGAGCAGTACGACGCATGTGTGTGATTCTGATGCAGGAGCCAGCCAATCCACCTTATTCCTGACTAGCCTACTGCGTTTCGAATTATGGGTTGCACTTCCGGTTTGGGGAACTTCCATTCAAAAAGACTGAAACGAAATGTTTCAAATCATAAGGTTGCCCTACAAATAAAGCTTATCCGTCAGTTTGACTGAATGTGCTGTCAATTTTTCTTTCATGTTTTATTTTCAGACATCATGAGAATAATGTATCGCTTGGTATTTTAACGTAACCTTATAAGAATATCTATGGCAAAAGCTCTTTTCAGTCGCTGCTTTCCATCCTCGTGATTATTTTCTTTTTGCCCTTTGCATACCGCTGTAATAGTATGAAAAAGGACAACATATACTGCACATTTGTGGTCTGTTCTCCCGATATAATTTACGATATACCCCATTAATAATGCACGAAGAATCTCTCGTTTTTCTCCTCAAAGCCTCACGTCTCTTTCCAGGTTTGTTTTCACAGGAAAATACAATTTATTATCTGTAAAAATGATGGAAATCACTTTGAAATCGTATCACGCAATGCTGAAGTTTATGAACATTTTTATTAAGGCAACGTATATTACAGAATACAGATATATATCACTATAGTTATATTTAACCCGTCCATATTGCTGTGGAAAGAATCGCGCTTTTTCATGGCCTGTTGAAAGTACCTTGTTGATGCTTTTACACTTTTTTAAATGTCCTTTTAATGTTCGTTGGTTGAAGGGTGAGTAGAATAATGTCAACTCGTACCCAGTTTTTTTGTTTTTAAACGTATTATTGCGTTCATAGAGTGAGCCTTTCACTGACTGTTTACAGCTTAACGGAAGTTACACCCATAATTCGCGCAAAGCGTCATGGGGCGTTGGAATATGGTGGATAATGTGTCAGCGTTCTGACGCAGAACCTGGAAGCAGTGGAAAGACAGGGAGATGTTGTTGAATAAAGTCGTTATTTTTGTTTTGTTCAGTTTTTCTTGTTGTTGAATACATTTGGACAAAATCTCATGATATAATAGATGAAGTGGGATATTTAAAACAGTAGCATATTGGCTACAACTAGATGGGAAATATAATGCTGTGTTCACACCACCTTGTATTTACCGGAATCTTGAGATGACAACACGTGTACACGTTGTATTCGGAGCTGTTCACGTCCTTTGACTGGGAATTATGCATTTCTATGGCACCACTATCAACGCCTAAATGAATCTACAGCGGTCAGGTGGTACAGCGGCCACGTGGTACATGTGGGATCTTTCAGAAAACTCCCAGCTTACAAGCTGTAATTACGAACTCTATGAGGACGCGAACGCTTTTTACGAGCCACAATCTCCTAGTTACAGCAATTACGATATAGCGTGAACGCACAGTCTCTGATCTGCTCTTCAAATAAAACATTAGCCTTTATAGACAGTGTTTCTTGAGCAAAGAAAACACTGTACTTATTTTCCTCAAATATCAGATCTTTATGTACCTTTGCACTGCAAACAAGCAGAGATCTCTAAACCGCGTGCGGCACTTCATTCACGATAGAGGCGGGGTGGAGTTAAGAAGTTTGACTGACAGTTTGAGGATGGAGTTACGAGGTTTTGTCACAAGCTCTTTTAAATCCTTTTCATTGGTTAAATATTGGTAAAAACCCACATACAGGCTTAAAGAATGACCAATAGCATTGATTTAAAAATAAAATAAAACAAAAATTACGAAATATAGACATACTAAGTTTCAGCCTGACAGCAACGATATTGTGTATAGCTTTTATTTTATTTATTTATCGGTATTTGGTAATTTTCTAATGTTCTACATCAGTGTTATTCACCTCTGATTTTAGGGATACTATTTTTTTTCCTGCATGTCGTCCGGGGCTTCGTAAGAAATGGGAGAGTATAGTGTAAAGACACTCTGAGAAGCAAAAGGCTGCTTTCAGAACCATGGACAGCAGCCTTTGAGTCTCGGTGTTTTCAGGCTGTGCAGCACTCCAATGGCTTTAGCTTTGCTTCAGAAAGTGTTTCATTCATGGTTTCATTGGCAATATGGCTATCATATTCTTACACCGACACAAATTGTGCACTTTTATGCACAATTTATCATATCATATTAACATGCTTTGCTTATCCTTGTGACTGAAGTTCTGATATGTCTTCACATAAGCCAAAAACGGGCCATTTTGCTTTTCTGGTTTAAAGAGTTCTTCATAAACATGGGAAGATTTAGAGTAAACAAAATACTCAAGTAGTGTTTTGATTGGTTGGTGTAATAGCGTGTGCCAGTCTGTAGGTGGAGCAGTGCAAATTATCCTTACCACACTTTACTAAACCATTAAACATTTAGATTTGTTTATTTATTTGACCTGTTTAGGGTGTGAATTAACAACTATTTTATGTTCTTTTTAAACTCTACAGCACAAACATTAGTATTCTCACACCTCATAAAGCCTTCTTGTAGTCTACAGTAGTCTGCTTTCGGCTTTGAACGACTGAGCTTGTAAACAACGAGGCATTCGTTAAATGTCCACATTTGTCATGTTATGGGTTTTAGAGTAATATGTTGATAAGTCTTTACTGTGTTCATCGTACTGAGAGGGGGCTTGCGGCCAGTAGGGGAGGGGCGCGCGCCGGCCGAGCAGCTGTATGCAAATGAGACGCGACAAGCACGCGCCACACAGCAAACACGCGCACATGAGGCCGGTGCGCACGCACACAATCTCATTAAAATGCCATCGAAGTGCATTGTGCTGGATAAGACCTAGACAAACAAACTTCAGAGAATGTTAACACAGAGGAAAACATGCTCTGATGAAGAGAAAACGAGTGAAGAATCAGAACTTAAGATGAAGTTGAATATTAGATGAGCGCAAATCCAGTTGGATGATTTAAGCAAAACTTTAGATTATTTTGGGAACGTTGTTGTGTGTTATACTAATTAAAGAACATCTCAGTCTTGCGTGTCGTGTTGTAATATTTCTCAAACTGCAGGGGAGAATGGTGGCAGGCGCATATCTCAATGCTTGAGCAATTATTTGACTCGGTCATACAGCAGCTTTATGCTAATGAGGGGAACAATGGATGAATGCAAACCCGTGCAACACGTCTGTCCAATTATGCGCGCAAAAGAGAATCTAAAGCAACTGTTTCACAGAGTAAAAATACGATCCTTTGGTACTGGAAACCTTTAGAGCTCCGATGAAGCTTTCCGTTTGCTGACAGTAAACTGATGAAAATTATCATAAGCGCAGCTTATTCCATTTCCTCTGTGCTTATGGCTCAAATTATACCACAGATGATTGTATTTAAAACTAAACGAACACATTATGTAGAGCACAACCATTAGTGAAGACATTAAATAGCCTACTGTGCAATAGTAAACTTCATCTAAGTGTTTTCTTTACAGGAAATGTGTGTAGCTTGTATTGCGATAGAAAGCGTTACACAATACAGCATTCTAGCATTCGCTCACTGGCTCAAGTTGTCAGTGGTCATGGTGGTTTGGAGAAATGCAATGATGGCTGACCCCTGGCTTGACCTCGGGGTCAGCGCTCATCTTTGATTGCGTCCAGCACGCGTCTCTCTTTTGGCCAGATTGCTCGTGTATCCCTGTAGAGGTCAATTTGCTTTTCAAAGGCAAAAAAGCCTGTGACGGCTGGCCAGACGCGGCCATTGTGTTCAGAGATGAGGGCTTCTTCTGATGACTTATGCATGCGTTAGCCAGCTGATTTATACTGCCCTCAGACAGACGCGTGGCATTACAAATCTCCCCTAATGTCCAGATTTGCAACACAGGAAGCGCTTTGGATGTACATGTTCGGGTTTCATAAGTAGCTACTAATTAATAACACGCGATGTGTAATTACTTTGTGAAGCTTCTTGTAAATACTCCAGTTCATTTTTAGTATTCCGATTACACTTAATAGGCTACGCGTCAAAACAGTTCCCCCATCCAAATTGTATATATTTGTATATTTTACATAATTTTACAAAATAACGTCTACTTTCACTTGTGTAAGAACTTCAACAATTACTGGCTCTTCTGATAAATTATTGAATAAATGCAACTGTAATGTAATCACATATATTTAAAGTATTTAAAAAGCATTCACAATTAAAAAAAATATATATATATAACTAAATGTAGGTCATAGCCTACATACAGTTAAATGTGCAGTCTGCAACAGTTAGTACTCTATATTGTCCCGCAATTATTTGTGAATAAGATTTATATAAAACACATTACACCGAGAAATGCATGAAGATTTGAGTTAAGACATTCTCCATCACAGGTCTAAACATTGAGAAAGCACTTTCTTTGTTGTCGGTCATTTGAAATTCTGATGATGACGACGATGATGGCCGTGAGTGACATTTCCTTCTGTCCCCTGCAGCCGCGGCACGCGCTCCTCTCCATACATCTCCATCAGACCGTGAATAGAGAACAGCGCGCATTACTACAATAAAGGCCAGGTACATCTGCTCTGTAGCGCCCGGTCCGACTCTCTCAGCCCTCCCACGGGCAATTCCACAGAGATCCTCGCTCGCCCCTGATTGGATGAGGATGGAGCGACGAGGGGCGAGAACAATAACATCATTCCAGCTTAAAAAGAGTGCAGCTATGCGTTGAGAAGCAAAAGCATCTCTCAGAGGGAGGGAGGCGGACGGCTGGATCTCGTCTTGTTGTGCCTTGTCATCCTCGCCTCATCCATCCGCCGACATGCCCAAAGGATTCCTAGTGAAACGAAACAAGAAAGCGGCGCTCGTTTCGTACCGGATACGCTCGGACGAGGATGGAGGATCCGCTCCAGAATGTCAGATCGCGCAGATCGCCTCGTCCTCACCTGCGCCCAGCGCCTCCAAGCCGGACAGCGTCATCTCAGCGCTCCCGTCGGACGAAGCAGAGGCGCCGGTGCCGGTCCACAAGCCGGTGCAGTTCGGCAACCCGGAGGCGGTGTACCAAGCCCTGTACAGCCCCACCCGGCCCGTCAGCAAGGAGCACGACAGGAAATATTTCGAGAGAAGTCTCAATCTCGGTTCGCCCGTCTCTGCCGAATCGTTCCCGACTGCCGCCTCACTCACCAGCCTAGACCATCATCTTCTGTTCGCGCCGGTCGACTTGAAAATCGGCAGCAGCAACAGCAACCGGAGCGGAACGGCCAGCGGCGCGCACGCCCCCGCCATCCGGACCGGCGCCAAAAGACCGTCCTCTGACGCCGCCGAGCGTAAAAGCGGCAAGAGCGCCAAGAAACCCAAAGCCATACGCAAACTCAACTTCGAGGATGAGGTGACGACTTCCCCGGTGCTGGGCCTGAAAATCAAAGAGGGGCCCGTGGAGCCAAAGCCCCGAGCGGCCTCGGGCAGCACCAACAAGCCCCTGGGAGAGTTCATCTGCCAGCTGTGTAAAGAAGAATACTCGGACCCGTTCTCTTTGGCACAGCACAAGTGCTCCCGGATAGTGCGGGTGGAGTACAGGTGTCCCGAGTGCGAGAAGGTCTTCAGCTGTCCGGCGAACCTGGCCTCGCACCGGCGCTGGCACAAACCGCGCGTCCCGAGCGCGCCCAAACAACCCCTCCAACCCGCCAAACCTTTCCCCGAAGACCTGAGAGCGGAGTTCCCCAGCGACAGAGACTCCCCGAGCCCAGGTCTGTCCGAATCCGGCTCGGACGACGGGCTCTACGATTGCCAGCACTGCGGGAAGAGATTCAAGCGCCAGGCTTACTTGAGGAAGCACATCCTGGCGCACCAAGCGCTCCAGAATCAAATCCTCGGGGAGGCTTTTCGCAACGCGGAGAGCCCCGACATCGTGCCGTCGGAGGACAGCCAAAGCCCGCTCAATCTAAGCCCAGCGGACTGTCTCACTTGTCCGGCCTGCGGAGAGAAGCTGCCCAACCGGGCGAGTCTGGAGCGACACCTGCGCCTCCTGCACGACGATTCCCAGGCGTTTCCTTGCAAGTTCTGCCCTGCCACTTTCTACAGCTCGCCGGGTCTCACCAGGCACATCAACAAATGCCACCCCACCGAAAACAGGCAAGTCATCCTACTCCAGATGCCCGTGCGCAATGCCTGCTGAAGAAGAACCGACTCCAATCTGTCCTTTTAGAACGCTCTATTTTCTTCATCCGATCCCTCACTAGAAAAGTCTGGAGAAAAGTATTAGTTTGGTCCTTACAAAGGTATTTTTCTAGAACCCTTGCACACATGGTAATGTAATAGCTCCTAGACCTAAGATATGTTCATGTACCTCTGCCTTGAATTCACATGCTGTGCGTTTTACGTCTGTAGCTTTAATCTAGTATGTGAATTACAGGACTGAAAATGTTCTCTCTCTTTTTCTTCGTACTGAAAACTACAACTACAACAAATCTTGAAAAGTTTCCCTTTAGTAGCCAGAAATGCCTTTAGAGAAATACATCAAACTACTGCCTTAAGAACTCTTCAGTGTAATGATTGTTTTTGAATGTCGGCACACAATTACAACTTACTATCATGATGTAAAATTATTGTAATATGTTTATTCGTAATATTTTATTTATTTATGTATTTATTTATTTTCAATGGCTTTGTATAATTTATTGTGTGACTTTTTCCCTGTGTCACATGTTGCGGTCGAATCGTTGTGTCGAGATCATCTTGTCTTGGGTTTTGTGCGCTCCCTTGAAACGTGAAGCTCTTATAGATGCAATCTTTTTCTACGTATACAGCTTATTTTCCTAAATGTTTGCTACCTATCGCTTTATTTGTGCGTCCGTGTTGTCTACTCAAATAAAATATTTTCAAAATGAAAAAAGCAGCTGTTTGTTCCTGCATATTTGTCAAAACAATACCTATAGTGGTTTATATGAAGTCACTATCGCTCAGTCTCAGTCACTGTATATGAACTGCATTTGAACTTTAAACACAACATAACTGAGAACTATTCAAGGGCCACATACACATACATGTTCTTCACTATATTTATCTACAGCTTTATGCAAAGGTAACAGAAATATATGATGTTAAAAACAAAGAAGGGTTTTTTCCCCCCACAGCCTTCACTACTGCAGTTAATGTGCGGCCTGAGCAACTACAAGGTGTTTTTCTACAGGTGTCAAATGATATAAGATGATATAAAGAGGTCAGGCAACCTCTGGCAATTCACACTTTCTGTTCTAAACCCTTGTTCGTTCTTTAAAAGTGCAGCAGTATTGATTTTAAATTTGTCAGGTCGCTCTGAAGTCACCATGTAAGCTTTGTTTGATCAATGAAATCATGCACTGTAAATCCAGCTGAAATCATTTAAAGGGTGACAACAGCCTCTGTAATAATGAACTCAGAAATGTACAAGGACGTTAACCCTGAAATGCATTTCAGCACAGCCATTATTGATTCTGAGCCGAGTCTGATACATTTTTTTCTATTGGTGCCTCGTTTGCAAGATTAGTTGGTTTTTCAAATGATGGTAACAAACATCTCTCTAGAAAAAGTGCTGTCTAGAAGCAATCAATCCAACTTGTGCTCCATTTACACAATGTGTATAAGTGTATAATCAGTGTATAAGCTGATACAGATCAAAATAAATGCATTATCAGGCATTAAATAAACCACTAAAGTGCAAAATGAGCATCAGATTGTTTCAACAAACTAATTAGTCCTCTGTGCATATTATATTCATGTTTAATGTTCACACTGCATGGCTCTGTCATCTGTTTCTCATGAATGATACTGTGTTCTGCATTTTGGAGTGCAATTGGTACATAAACGTAAAAAACAAAACAAAAAAAGATTGGTCAGATTTAGTGCACACACACACAGAGTCAGTAATTAAATGTGAGTGTGACGGAGGCCACCTGCAGGAGCTGTAGGTGTTGGAGCGTGTGCACCTGTACTCCGAGAGGCTCACGGAGCAGCAGGGGAGACAGATGGGAGGAGGGTCAGGTTACCCTCAATATTCCCTCAGCTCCAGCAACAGAACAACCTCTAACCCCGAGCATCACTTCCACACCCACTCGCTCGAACACACAATATGTCCATGCATTCTCTCACAAGTGCACAAAGTCATGGATGATTTCAGACAGTTCTTCAGTTCAGAAGCAGGAAAGTGAGAGGTCAAAATCAACGTCTTATTTTGTGCTTAAAACAGGGTTTCAATCATGACAAAATATGACTTTCTTTCTCCTGTGGAACACAAATGTGTTTGGACTCCAGTGACTTGTTGGTGTGTATATAAGCCATTCTACAGAATTGGTTCAAAGTCAGAGTTGGAAACGTCTTGAAAAAAAATTTCTTTTTCCACAAATTTTGTATGTATCCAAATTGCATATTATCCAAGGTACACATTTCTAGTAATAGTGCAGTTAATTCTCATATTGTATTTTCATAAAGTTTTGGAATATTTTTCTTTTCCCCAAATTTGTCACTACTGAAACACAATGATAAATAATTTAATAAGAAGGGTTACACTGACTTAACATTTTGTTTACATCTACTTTGTAAATATATTTTTTTGTTATTTTTTTAAAATAGTTTTCACAGGTAAATCAATAACAATTACAATTTTAACAATATTTCAAATGTAATTTATGAGATTTGTTGTATTTTGAATCCAATCTTTCTTTGTAAAAGGCATAATGTTAATCATTCTGATTTCAAAGTTAAGGATTCATTAGTTTGAATATACACTGAACCAAACACTGTCAAAACATCTTAGTTGATAATTTAATATACTTTATTTTTGACATAACATCCCATGTTTTGGTCGTGACTGCACATTTTTGGTAGTGACAGTAATGTGTTGGTATCCACCACATCACGAAACACTACTAAAACATATTAAAATACTAATGATTTGCATAACTGTACTAACATTTTGTCTTGTTTCACAGCATGTTTCAGTAGTGACTGTTTTGGTAGTGACAATTTTCGACACTTTTGAGCCTAGCTCAAAGATGCCAATCAGACATGGTTAGCTAGCACAGTTCTGAACAGTTGTACACCCATATAAACTAAATGTAATGGAATAAAGATTGCTTAACTGCAGAAAAAGCGTTTGGTAGTGACGTTCCTTAAAGTTGCACACAGATTTTCAGACTTTTGAACACACTTAACTCAAAATGATGGTCCTATCTACTATGAAAGAGAGGCTATGAGAGGGAGGGACACAGGAATATTTCCTGATCAAGAATGTAGTAGTGTGGTTAAAATCAGTCTCAGCCAATGGACTAAAACAAACACTGTTTCGGTAGTGACATGAAAATGTGGGACACATTTTTTTTTTTTTTTACATAAAGTTTCATGATTTAAAAAATATTTTTTTTAAACTCAAAAATATATTTTTAAAAACAACAATGGAAAAAATTCAAATTATTTCAATATCATTTTCACAAGTTGAAATTTAGGGGTTAGGGTTCGGGACAGCCACCTCCCAATTGAAAGTACCCAATAAATTATGATTTTATATATATTTAATCTTACTCATATTTTAAATGTTATTGTGGGTTTCAATAGATAATAGAAGGATCTTACTAAACATCTAAAATTTGAATACTTAAATGATTATTAAATGAGTTTTTTGGCTGTGGGACAGCAGTTTGCACCAACTCTGTAGAATGGCCCATCTATGGTGAACTCTGGTGAACTATCTCTTAAGAGGTTATAGCCAATTCAAAATGTGGGTAGTTGACAAATAGTATGTCCATTACATTTTTTAGGTTAACATTTTATTTGGTGTAACTGGGCAGCTTTTACTCATCAACTTTTTTTGCACTTCACTTAAACACACTGTAAAAAAATGACTATTTCACAGCTGTAATTAAAACAAATAACATTAGAGTATGTTTTCAGGAAAAATATTATTTCAGTGAAAACTGTTTCAAAGAAAATCCTGCAGCAATTTGTTTTTCCAGTGTAGTGCTGGTCCATTTTTTTGTCCAAATGTTCCAGCAGTCTCTCATTTGTTAAATTAATAAAAATGCTTACTAGCAATTGTAAAATAATTAGAAAATATTGTCTAAATAAAACACAAAATTACAGGACACGGCTGACGTCATGGCAACTATCCATGAATCACTTCCAGCATCACTACAACAAAGAGCAGGAAACACTGAATAAAACAGACCCAAAAAATGCATCTAAACATGAACTTCAAATCGATTTAATGAAATGTTTCGACTTCTTCACATTTCTAGTAAAGATAAAGCGATTACTTTTTCTATTAAAAACAGTCTGATATGTTAAACAAGTCATGATGAAATCTTCAAGCTTCCTTATCCTCAATGTGTTTTACAAAGATTATTTTACAGGCATTATTATATTTATATCCTTCAGAATTTAGAACATTGAAAAAAAAACAAAAATAAAAAGAGACACAATATACAAGGCTAACAACAAAGTCTACAATGAACATGTCGTCATCAAACAGAAGTTAGTTGCAGTATTTTCAACCCAAAGTCAAACAGCCCATTTCAAATCCACATCAATCTGGGATTAAGCTCGCGGCTGGGATTTGGGCTGCCGGTTTGCATACATTCGTCAGCTTTTTCATTCAGTGCAGACTCACAGAGAATGCCTCCTATGTTACTTAGCGTCTGGAAGAGAGAAAAACCAGGCGAAGCAAGACAATAAAGTGTACAGGTAAGGCAAAGTAGTGCAACATGTGTCCTGTTGCAGCCTGGGCGGAGCTTGCAGTGTGTAACACCTGGCCTCCATGGCAACCAGGCCGGGTCTCTACGGGAACAGAGAGGGGCGGCAGGGCGTTGGCGAGAGAGAGAGAGAGAGAGAAGCACTGGCATGCTGCTGGTACGGTAAAGGGCACTCGGAGAGGCACGCGGGAATCGGGGAAGCAGGTGGAAAAGAACCCCCATCCAGCATCTAATCAGACAGAAGCAGCTCTCACAAAACGCAGACAATCTCATTCAATTTACTCCAGTGAAATGTAAGACTCGTGCGGCTCTTTCTCTCGTCGGGGAAACATGCTGCTCTCCATCTAGGGGTGGGTTCAATTAAAGAAGCAGCGGAAAACACAAAGCAAAACACCACAGACTCCTTCCAGTAGGCCAAAGAGAAAATGCGGACAGGCACTGCGAAGAGCTCCTTCATACACACCCAGTGCATGGCATTCAGGTTTCCCTGAGGCGCTTCCTGTTCGTCTGCTATACGATGGCAGATATTCTTCCGTATATACAACATGAACAAATATATATTATCAAATCAAATCAAAATGAAAGCAATGTACATTCAAACACAGAGGGAAGAAAAGAAGAAACATCGATCTACGCCATCTTCACCACTGAGTGAGTGCAAAAACATTGGAATGTTAGAGTAGATTTACATGACAGTTCACAACTCAAGAAGCACACATTCATGCTACACCTCAACAGAATTACAAACAACAGGCGCCTTCGCATAAATCAATCCCATAAAACAATCAAATGAGTCGCTTAAAAGTAAATCATTACAAAAGAAAACAAGTGATTTCATTGCGGTCTGCTGCGCTTTGAAAGATGTCACTGATTACACGTTATTAAAGCAGTAAAAGCTGACTCTCTCTCTGTTTTTGATTCGAGTGTCAGTGTTCTCTCCGACTGGCCTAAAGCGCCTCAGTGCTGGGACGACACGAACAAGTCTCTCCCACAAACAGTGGTGTTTAAAAGTTCACATACCCCTTGTAGAATCTGCAAAATGTTCATTATTTTAACAAAATAAGAGGGATCATACAAAATGCATGTTGTTTTTTATTTAGATATTTTACATAAAAGATGTTTACATAAAGCCCACAAGACAAAAAAGCTGAATTTATAAAAATGACCCCGTTCAAAAGTTTACATCCCCTTGATTCTTAACACTGTGTGGTTACCTGGATGATCCACGACTGTTTTTTTGTTTTGTGATGGTTGTTCATGAGTCCCTTGTTTGTCCTGAGCAGTTAAACTGAGCTCTGTTCTTCAGAAAAATCCTCCAGGTCCTGCAATTTCTTTGATTTTCCAGCATCTTTTGCATATTTGAACCCTTTCCAGCAGTGACTGTATGATTTTGAGATCCATTTGAGGACAACTGAGGGACTCAAACGCAACTATTAAAAAAGGTTCAAACATTCACTGATGCTCCAGAAGGAAGAGTTTGAAGATCTTTTAAATTTGAAGATCTAGGAATATAGTACTTAATTTGTCTTCTGGGAAAAATTTAAGTGCCTTCTGTTGCTTCTGAAGGGCAGTGAAAAATGAAAAATCTTCATCCTGTTCAAAAGTTTTCACCCCCCGACTCTTAATGTATCGTGTTTTCTTCTGGAGCATCAGTGAATGTTTGAACCTTTTTTAATAGTTGTGTTTGAGTCCCTCAATTGTGCTCAGTGTGAAAAGATGGATCTCAAAATCATACAGTCGAATACAGTCAAATCTACAAAATATGCTGGAAGACTGAAGAATTTTCAGGACCTGAAAGATTTTTCTGAAGAACAGAGCTCAGTTTAACTGCTCAGAACAAACAAGGGACTCATGAACAACCATCACAAAACAAACAACCAGGATCATCCAGGTAACCACACAGTATTAAGAATCAAGGGGATGTAAACTTTTGAACAGGGTCATTTTTTATAAATTCAGCTATTTTTTTTTTTTTGTCTTGTGGACTTTACGTAAACATCTGTTATGTAAAATATATTATTCAGGACAGTACTAAATTCAAAATAACATGCATTTTGTATGATCCCTCTTATTTTGTTAAAATAATGAACATTTTGCAGATTCCACAAAGGGAATGTAAACTTTTGAGCACGGCTGAACATCAATGGTTGAGTTTTCAGTGTTTGACATGAAGAAAAGCTTGATTCAAAGAACTGGAGAACTCAAGTGTTCATAGCTAGCTAAAGCCTCAGGGGTTTTGAAATGTCTTATATTATTTATTTGCTATTCGATTGGGAAAATCACAGTTCTGAATGTGTAAACGTAGTCTAAATGCAGCATTACTTTGAAATTCTCAATCAATTTCACATTTACACATTTGCTTCAGCAATTAAATTACTCTCTTGGTCGAGATTCAGTTTTTCTTTCCGCACAACAGGTACATAATATCGTGTCAACAGTTGCATCTTTCAATGCTATGAGACTTCAACACGCACACAAAAAAATGTTACAGGTGAAAGACATTCCAGTCAAATAATACATTCAACCACACAGTTTAAGGACAATGCAGTCTGACAGCTGGAGGAAGTGTTCAGTTTGAGGACTTGCTGATGGCGCTGGCTGAACGGCGGAGCTTTCCGGAAACCCGGTGCTTAGAGGCGCGCGGTATTGTGGGCGAGACCTGGTCGCCGGAGTCGTTGGTCATCACAGTAACACTGAGGTCAGCGCTCGTGCTGCAGCTGAGGGAACCTGGGAAATGAGGAGATATTACACACAGAGTCAAGAATAAGCAAAGATGACATTAATAAGCTTGCTTTAAAACTGATAGCATGCCATTACTGAAGCAGAAAACCACCTCTGATGGAGACGGATGTGAATGGTGATTAAGTAAATTAGCCTTTTTACTGTTAACGGCAATTACTGCCATTCTACAAATTCAGACGTTTTGATGTGAAAAGGAGTTCCTCTCTGCGGCAGGAAAGAAACATCCAGAGAAAAAAGAAATGCAAAATATGGATTCTGCTGGAGATCTGAGATACTGGTACTCAAGAAAGCATCTAAATTAAACAAGCTTCCTGCTTTGTCAAGATGGCATCTGCTTGGCTATTTTCTTTCTTTCTTTTCGACCGTTTTCCTTTTTTTTTACGGGCATCTCAAGTTTCTGAGAGCAGATGGTGTGGGGAACATGCGCTCATTGGAGAGGACCTCCACTCCAGGGCTTCTTTGAAAGAGGGGGAGGAGAGAGGAGAACAACAGCCTCAGCATGTGAAAGGAGTCGGGGAGGAGTGAACGAGCGCGGGGTGGTGTCCGTTCCACACGTCCACAGAGACCATCTCAGGATGGCTTGGGATGCCAGCGGAGAGGATACACACTTACCCACAGGTCCCTCCTCTCTAAAGCTGACAGAACTACGTATCACGCAAGGGTTTTCATCATTTACTGATCCAAGAGATGACTGGCCATCTTACACTTCCACACTGGAGCTGAGCTGGGCCGGAGAGCGTAAAGATCCAGAAGTGTTCGTCATCACAGGCACTGACTAACCGTTTGATCATCAGATTTAACAAGCTTGAGCATAGTGAGGTGTGTGTGAATCAAGTCAGTCATGCAAACCCTGAGCATTTCTTTTTTTACCAGCACCTCTCATGTGTGTGTTTTTCATGAAGTGCTCTAAAAACTTAATAATAAGAGTACACTGTGTTGCTTGTGAAAAGAAAAGCATGTAAACATTACATGGGGCCAAACACAAAATAACTATATATAAATATATAATTAAGTTGCATTACATTTTAATATTCCCGTTTTATTTTAATATAATTTTTGTAATACATTTGTATTAATTATCCAAAAATACACAAATTCTGAAAATAAAGTTGGAAATACCAAAACTACTGTACTTTACTTCAATATACTGTAATACTGTACATTACACAATCAAAAGTTTGAAAACATCATAATAATTATTATCTTCCCCCCCACTACTTAGAACTATGATGGTTTTAGACAATAATGAAGTTCTCATATTGGTAAGAAGAAAGAAAGAAAGAAAGAAAGAAAGAAAGAAAGAAAGAAAGAAAATAAGGAAGAAAGGAAGGAAGGAAATAAAGATGGAAGGAAGAGAAGAAAGGAAATAAAGAAGGAAAGAAAGTAAGAAAGGAGGGAAGGAATGAAGAAAGGAAGGAGGGAAGAAAAGGGAGAAAATAATGAAGGAAGGAAGTAAAGGAAGTAAAGGAACAAAGGAAGGAAAGAAAGGAAGGAAATTAGGAAGCAAGGAAATAAAGATGGAAGGAAGAGAAGAAAAGAAATAAAGAAGGAAGGAAGGAAGGAAGGAAGGAAGGAAAAAAGAAAGGAAGAAACAAAGAAAGGAATGAAGGATAGAATGAATAAATGAATGAATGAATGAATGAAAGGAAGAAACAAAGGAAAGAAAGAAAGAAAGAAAGAAAGAAAGAAAGAAAGAGAAAGAAAGAAAAAGAAAGAAAGGGAAATAAGGAAGGAAGGAAAGAAAGAAATGAAATAAGAAAGAAAGAAAACAAGGAAGGAAAGAAATAAGGATGGAAGGAAGAGAAGAAAGGAAAAAGGAAGGAAGGAAAGAAAGAAAGAAAGAAAGGGAAATGAGGAAGGAAAGAAAGAAATGAAATAAAGAAAGAAAACAAGGAAGGAAGGAAGGAAAGAAATAAGGATGGAAGGAAGAGAAGAAAGGAAATAAAGAAGGAAAGAAAGAAAGAAAGAAAGAAACAAAGAAAGAAAGCAAGAAACAAAGAAAGAAAGGAAGGAAGGAAGGAAGGAAGGAAGGAAGGAAGGAAAGAAAGAAAGAAAGAAAGAAAGAAAGAAAGAAAGAAAGAAAGAAAGGAAGGAAAAAAAGAATATATTTGTGAAGATACTGTTGTGAAGTGAATGTGAAGTTCAGTGTAATGTGTACAAACCTTTAACTGACAGTGTATTTATATCCACATGTAGAACTTCAGTGACATTTAATGCTGCACATTCAAATCTATACCTATTTATTATGAAATATATTTTTATGATTTCTGACAATATAATCAGATTACAACATTTCATAACCAACTACATATTCAACACAAATATACAATTATTTCATGTTTGGCCTCTGTAATATATATATATATATACTTTTAAAGTAAGTGGCCCTCATTCCCATTTGCTCCCATAGCAATCCAAACAAAAGCGTAAGTGACAAAGACATTTTCCAGTAGGGCAGGTGTTAGTGTCAGATGTGGCCTCAGGCAAACAGACACACGCCAAAGGACAAAGCAACAGGAGAAAAGAGGGGAAAAAGAGAGAATAAAGCAGAGACATGCAGGAGAGGAGGATGGAGACCCATTCATGCTGCTACTGTGTTGCGATTACTCCGGCGGTGCACTTGTGTCCATAATCAGAGCGCGCTCAGAACAGCCAAACCCAATGAAACGCTGCCTCGGTTCCTTTAAAAGCTCCGAGCAGACGCAGCTCATTAGTGGAAATAAAGAGGGGAAAGATGAGTAGACGAGCCGGGGAAAAGGGAGGGGTCTCTGTGACAGAACGCAAGCTTCCGCTCAGACTGAGACTCTTACCTTCAATTACTGTACTGACACCTGTAACACACTTAATCTATAGGGAGAGAAGACAATAGAGCAACACGTAAGCTGCGCACCATCACGGGGATGTGTGTGTGTGTGTGTGACAGAGAGAACGCTGTTGAAAAAGTGTGTTAGAGGTCACTCCTGAGGGCTGAAGGAAGGACAACACAAAATGTTAAAATACACATAACAGTGATGCACCAAAATTAATGTTGTTGAAATATAAACATTTACAATTAAAAACTTGTTTTCATTAAAGATTTATTCAAACCTATACAATTAAATAATGAGGTTAATTAAAGGATATGTAATATCATATGCATACATTGAGCAAAATGCTCCTTTCTTATATATATATATATATTTCGGTGCATCACTGACACATAACATATACAGTGCTCATGACAGATTGTGACTGTTAATACAAGCAGGAGGTGAAACATTTCTATTCACACTGGCCCACTTCACTTCTTTGCGTTTTCTGAAAATGAAAGAATGTTTAACATGGGGAACAGAACAAAAAAAGCTGTGGGATGCAAGACATCTAAGTCTAAATCGGTGCTTTACCTGCTCTTTCTAAACAGGTTTTCAGAACATGTGAATGAAACTTGTGTTATATAACTGAAATGACTTTCGTTCAAACCCGAGCACAAGGCTCTATGTGAGGTTATTTCTGAACGAGGATGACCGTTTGGTGTTTGTGCTGGAATAATGGTCACATCAGTGCAAGCAGAGCATTGTGATCATATAACACACAGAACAACTTGTGTTTTGTGAGTTTTTCTATTAAAGAGAGTGTAAATCATATCAGTTGCCGGCCTAAGTCTTTAATAAGACTGTTATATTTCAGAGAAGCTCATGATATTAAACAAATAAACATTAATTCAATTCAATACTCAACTCAATCGGGTAACAAAATGGCCCCAAACCCTGCATGGACACAACCAGAAATTTCTATTCTCTCAGATTTAGTTGATCCTGACCTCAAAGACCTGTTCCAAAACCTAGTAAGTTGCCTACCTAGACAGCATTTTAAGGCATCATACAGACACACTCTCCAAAATAAGTCTCTTCTGCTCACCAAGGCTGCATTTATTTGATCAAAAATAAAGTAAAAACAGTAACGTTGTGAAATATTATAACTTTTTTAAAATGTAATTTATTCCTGTGATCAAAGATGAATTTTCAGCATCATTACTCCAGTCTTCAGTGTCACATGATCCTTCAGAAATCACAGCATTTATTTGAACTAATAATCTTTTGTAACAATGTAAAAGTGTTTACTGTTACTTTTCAAAGTAAAGCATCCTTGTTAAAAAAAAAAAAATCTTACCGACCCCAAATCTTAGAATGGTAGTGTACTTTGCATCCCTCATAGATGAGGCAATCCCAGAATCAAAAATAGCTCAATCTGAATTAAAAAAAAAGTAAGGTTCCATTCAGCTAGAATGCTGCCTTGAAAGGGAGCTGCTTATTCGGTATTGAACTAGGTTTTGGAAAGAGGTAGCATTTTTTAAGTAAACTGAACGGTTTCAATGTTTTGAGTTTTATGAACTTATTTGTTTTAATTTAGATGAATTTAAGTTTAACTGAAACTGGGCTGGGATTTCTATTTCCCAGTATGCTTTGCCCATGGCACACGAAAGGGAGAGTAAATGCTAAAATTAAGTGTTATATAATGTGAAAGATTAATGTTAAGAGGCAGATCTAGTAGTGATTAATGTTTTGTTATGCTAATTTAAAAGAGTTTCTGTTAATGTTGGTTTTTGGAGAGTTACCATCATGGTGACAAGTGCTGCATGCGGCTTAGTTTGAGAGCAACTGTGATAAATGCTTTATATCGCTGCACTCATTCAGCAAGTGCTATACCACGTTATTGTTAACATGTTAGCAAATTAGCATTTTCTGAATTAGCTTGTTATAGCTAAGTTTCCACTAATAAAAATGTTTACAATGAAATTTCATAATTTTAAGTTAAATGTATAAATTAGTGTACTCAAATATTTAAGAACAATTAAAATATATGAGTACAAAATAAACATCTGTCAGTTCTGCTTGCTTAAACATTTCTTAACTACTTAACTAATCTTTCCAAGAACCTGCTCTGCTCTGATTGGACAGTCTGTTGTGATTGGTCGAACACTTACAGTGGCACTGTCCATGATGGAAACAAAATGTCCATTGGCTTATCTGAATTTCAGCTATGATACAGTAACAATGGCGTCGGTTTTACCCTATCAATTCAAGCCAGGTTTTCATCCTTTGGAAGCGCATGCAAAGTGGATTTGCTTTGGCAGCGCAGAAAACGGCGTCTTCTCGACAAGTTGACATCACAAATAAAACTCTTCCAGTCTCAGCTACAATAACAGTGTTTGAGGGCGGGGCAAAGTAGATGTTGTTCTCAGGCAGCCAATATAAACCATAGGCGGGCATTATGCAAATGTGTTGCAAACCAACATAAGTTTGTAACAGGAAGTGAGACTGATTTTGCTGAATGTTTCGGCAGTTCAGAATTGATTCTTTCTTTTAGGAGACAATAACTTTGATCTTTAAAACTTTGCAGACCTTTTACATTCACATACAGCTATATAACACTGCATGAAAGGGAATTTTTGAAAAAGTATAATGGGGTAACTGTTTCGGAAAAACAAGGAGGACATTCTACGTGCTCAATTGACTGTCATAAAAAGGAAACATGCAGGGTGTATTAAAAATGAAGAGAAAAAGAGTGAAAAAAAGAAAGCGAGAGACAGGTTTGTGTAACAGACGTATGGGGCCACATGCCTAATGAAGGAAGCAGGCAGAAAAGTCTTACAGTCCAGCTTGGCCCAGAGGTAATCCACGTCCCAAACCATCCCTGGCCAACGCCTGCCTGCTGTCATGGGTGAGATGGTGGTGAAACATGGAGCAGCGTCATGAGACTGTAACTGGCACAGGGTCTAACAGGAGCCCAGTTCTGTCTGAACTGTAGTTTTAGCATCTATTTGTCTGGACCATGTAGTTGTGAGAGAATCTGTGGCTCTGTTCCAAAATCCAGTGAACTGTCTTGTTGCACCTGTCTACATAGGTAGTTATCTCCTAAAACCGCTTTATACTGGACATGTCAAGATAGATATAATGTCAGAATATAAAACAAAGAAAATGGGTAAATTATTACACCAGCGTTCAAATTTTGGTGTTGGTAACTTTTTTTGTCTCTTCTGTTCAACAAGGATGAATTTATTGGATCAAAAATGATTTGAAGCTCAAGAAACATTTCATATTATTAATTTTAACAGTGAGATCATTTTTTTTCAGGATTTTTAAGAATTTTTTTTTCAGCAAGGATGCATTAAATTGATCAGATGTGAGAGTAAAGATTTTGGTTTCAAATAAATGCTGTTCTTTTGAACTTTCTATTCATCAAAGAATCCTGAAAAAAATATATCATATGTTTTTCATAAAAATGTGAAGCAGCACAACTGTTTTCAACATTGATAATAATCAGAAATGTTTCTCGAGCAGCAAATCAGCATATTAGAATGATTTCTACACTGGAGTAATGATGCTGAAAATTCAGCTTTGATCACAGCAATAAATGACATTTTACAATATATTCACATAGAAAAGTTATTTTAAACTGTAATAATATTTCACAATATTGCCGTTTTTACGGCAATCCAATAAATGCATCCATGTTGAGCATAAGAGCCTTCTTTCAAAAACATAAAAAATCTTCCCAACCCCAAACTTTTGAATGGTAGTGTAAAAAAATAATGTATACAACATTTGTTTTACTGCATATATACAATATATATATATATATATATATATATATATATATATATATATATATATATATATTTAAATATACACATGGTTCGAAAAAATCTGAATAAAATTAGCGTTCCATTTAAAGTAAATGGATCAGGACAATAAAATGGTTCAGAAGTGCATCAACTAAATAGGAAACGCAGTAAAAGTGCATCACATGACACAATGAAATGAACGGTTTTACTGTAGACATCATCATTGAATATTAAGCTATATTCCTCTGAAGGCACAATATGCATATAGATAAAATAGGCAATTTTCAGTTAGATTAAACTTTATGTATTGATTATTTTCGGTACTGAATAAAATGTTTATCATCAACTTCTTTTGACTTGTCTGCCATTCTGGATGATTTTTTTTCTCTCCTGAGCTATTCTATGGAAAGCAGACAAGAGACAAGGACACAAGCCCTAAAGAAGGTATCTTAGAAGGCAGCATAATTATGCATAATAAATAAGTGAGATAATTTGATGAAGTGTAATGTGGTCAACAGCTACTTAATTAGCTGTGCGTTTACTGAAAAATAAATGCACACCTTATAATGTCTGTCGAACCAATCAGATTCAAGAATTCAACAGCCTCATGGTACAATCCTAATTATTCTGTACCAGCTTTTGCTATGAGACTTCACTTTTGATGTCTCTAAAAAGCTCTTTAACTAGACAGATCTCTAGGCTTTGGAACAGAGCTTGCATTTCTTGTATGCATACACAGAATGACTTCTTTCCAACGTAAGGCTACATTTTATGGGTATATTATTAATTAAATTGTTAATTAGTTAATAAATATTAAATTTTTGTCATTTGGTTTTGGTGACACAAACAGAGGAAACATGAAAAGAAAAGAAACGGGCATGACAACTCAGATTAAACAAAAAAAGAATGAACATGAGAAAGAAATCAGAGCAAAAGAGATAGGCGAAAGAAGAAAAACAATCTGGGAAAGCAGTTTTTGATGTGTTTGATGGAGGTACAACAAGAACCCCTGAGATGCAAAAGAAGAGAAATTCAGAGGGATGGAGTTTGAAGTGTCTAATGGGGTCTCTCTCTCTGGGTTCAGTGGGCGTGTCTGTGAGCTGCTCTGTATGCAGCTTTGTCACGAGTCAATAGAGGTCACCATAGAGATTTTCAATGCCTTTCTAGGAAATAAATGGGCATCGCTATAGAAATCAAAACATTCAGAGCATTATTCTGTAAAATGATCCCAAAGAATGTGTGCTGTACAGTGCTCTCCACACCATCACTGCTGCATTCAGGGATTGGGGAAATTAACATCCACTTAAAGAACAATTTAAATGACTAAATAAACTCTACAAAATGCACTACATGTCCAGCCAAAGAAATAGAACAGTTTTTGACATTCTGGAAATGGCCAAAAAAAAAAAAAAAAAATTTACAATTCAAAATCCTGAAAAACTGACAAAAATAAAGATTAAATGTTTTTTTGTTTTTTTTTTTTTAAGAAAAGGCAGAGTCATGACTGTAGTATACGAGACGAGAGGTTATAATTAAATAACACTTAAAAAAACCCAAAAAACATAAGAAACCATAAAAAAAATAAATAAATAAAATAAACAAACTGAAATAAAATAAAATATAAAAAAAACTTTTATTAGCATTTTATTTCAGCTAGCTGCCGATGCAACATCTCATTTTCATTTAGTTTAAAGGGATCATGAATTGAGAAATCAACTTTTCCTTGAGCTTTTGATATAGAGGTCAGCGTCCTCTATCCTGTAATATCCTGTAAGTTTCAGAACAGAAAACTTCCTTGTTAGTCCAAAAAAAGCTTTTGACACCAGGTCCAGCGAACGACTCGTCCTGGAATGTGCCTATAGTTAGGTGAAACGCTGCCTCCGCAGAAGAAATCAACGCCTACTTCATCATTGCAACGTTAGCCCCGCCCACTGGTGTGTTAGTGAGATGAGGAGAGAAGAGCGATACGGGACTAAAATAACATTACCTTTCAAAGGATCCTAATGCTGGGAATATGGTTATTTATTTTCAACAATGTGAATGTCTCAGTTAAACATTATTTATTTGTATTCAGTAATTCACTGTGGATACTTTGTTAAATCACTTGCGTTTCGGTGCAGGCTTTGCAAACAGACTTTTACGATATGTACTCGACAGTAATGCAACATGTAGGTAACTGTGTTAATTCTAATGCCTGATCTGATATGTAATGATTCATGTACAGTCAGATGTTCTTTGTCTATGTGTCAGTAAATCAAACCAGTGACTAATGGTCAACTTCACGTTGTTTCTCTTAGTAAGATGAAAATAATCTGTTATTTAAACGGTGATTAAATTATATATAGAAAATGATATATAGAAAGTGATCAAAGCTGGAGCTGTCAATCAAACAGTGACAGTTTATCAGTGGCTGAGTTCTGGACTTGCGCCAAAACTCCCATTTTATTCAACAAATCTCTTTTTGCACTGTTAGTTATGATGAAAGCATTTGTTAGTGTGCAGAAATTGAGTTGCAATGAAGAGATCACTGCTTTCATGTGCTCAACATGTCTGTGATCGGCTACAATGTTCATCACTGCAACCTTTCATGCCACAAATCTAAATATAATGCCATAGATCTAAACTTAATGCTATAATCAACACTTTTCATGATTAGTTAACCTTGAGAACTGTAATAGTAAAAATGTGCTAAAAGTTTTCGAGACGGAAATACTTAGCTATTTCATATGCAAAGATGTCAGCCAATCACAGCAGTGGGAGTTTACACTTAAGTCTCACAGCAGACACGCCCCTTAAAACAGAGCGTTCAAATCAGAGGGCTAAAATCAGGGTAGGAAAAATGGCCTTTAATTCTAAATGATGACAATTTTTGATGTAAAAAGCACCTTACAAGTGCACCCTAGGAAACATTATAAAAAAAAAACAATGCAGTTCATGACCCCTTTAAGCTGAACTACTAAAAAAAGCTAAAATTAAACAGATTAAACCTTACAAAACTATATAGATATTCACTACAGGTATTACTGTGACTTTTTAATATTTGATTAATTTCCATGAAACCCTGGTTCTTTAAATAGAATTATACCCACGTTTATGAATTCATTAAGCTGTACAGCAGTGCGATTTTGGTTTGACATACTGCTTTCACAATCGTAGGCTATATTCATTTTATTTTTGCTGTCATAAAATGTCGAGCCTGGACGGTCAGCGCAGGGACCTCATGGCTTAATCTAGACCTGTGCATTACCCACATCCATAGTCTTACAATACATTTAAAATGAAATAAGTAACTGTACCAGACAATCTATCCATTTTAGTGACTTCCCAATTTTGTATACAGGGGGAAAACAAATGAAAAAATAAATAAATAAATAAATTTAAAAAAATGGTTGCACTTTGTTTTACAGTATGTGCACTTACAGTGTACTTACTCAAGAAAATACTTAGTAAAATAAGTTAAAAACATGGACTAAACATGGAAAGAGACGGTGTCTCACCTGCACCTCCAGTAGGCCAGTAGCTGGGGGAAGGCGAGAAGACCTGGGCAGCAAAGTCCTCAAAGGTCATGTTCTCCTTGTGGTTCTGAATGATGGCCTCCAAGTAGAGAGCCCTCTCCTCATAACTGATGGCCCATCAAGGAAAATCAAAGACATTCACATGACAGCAAATCATCACAGGGGTCAAAAATACCCAGGAACCATGACTGGACAACGAAAAAGGAACAAACAAGAAAATCCGAACAACACATAAAGATTGAAGAAGAGCATCTTTGCTGTTTGCATCTAAGAAGTGTTTCATGAAATCTTCATGAAGTCATTTAGAAATGTCGTGTGAGGAACACGCTAAAATTTAAGCATGCATATTCAAAAATGGTGAATCAAGATGTTTGCGCCATGTTTGATGCCAGTGATGCCAAATGCAACTGCTGCTCATGAGTCTTGTTACCAACCAAGTCTGAATATGCAGAAGTGCAAGGAAGCTTTTTGAGATCTAACAGTAGATATAACATACATACACATATACGTTTTTAAAAGACGTCTCTTGTGCTCACCAAATCTGCATTTATTTATTAAAAATACAGTAAAAACAAACAAAAAATAATATAATAATTTAAAATAGCGGTTTTCTGTTTCAATGTATTTTAAAATGTAATCTATTCCTGTGATGGCAATTACTCCTGTTTTCAGTGATATATTTTCCATTACCAAAAATCATTCCAACAGGAATCCATGTGACCGGGAGTTTCATGTGAGTTGTGCTGCTCAATATATTTGTAAAAACCATGATGCATTTTTTCAGGATACTCTGATAAATAGAAAGTTAAAAAGAACAGCATTTATTTGAAATAGAGTTTTTTTTTGTAACAATGAAAAAGTCTTTAATGTCTCTTTTGAGCTAAATAAAAATATTAATAAATAAATTGGCTTATATGATTGGCTTATATAGTGTATTATAATGTACCAGTTTTGAGGACAGTTCATTATTTTATTGCATGGGCAGCAGCAGTGTGAACATACTGCTAAACTTCTCTGTCTGTGTTCCACAAAAGAAAGAAAGTCACACAGTTTGAGTAACATGGTGGAGTTTCCATTTTTTTTCCTTGTACAGGCAGCTAAAATAATCATTGGAAGTAAATTAAAAAGGAGATGTAGCAGAAGACTTTTAGAGAAAGGACAGAAAAAAAGTTATTACAGTTTGCTTTAATTAAGATTTAGCTTCTGGATCCGGCACATTCCACTTGGCATTTCAGAGCAAATGGAAACTTTGTGTAATAGGTTGGGCACTGGTACTATGGCAGATGAAACAAATCAAATCTTCCTGAAGCCATTTGCTCTGGAGTCATTACACACATGGTGAGCGTGGCCTGTTCAGTTACAGCTACAGTCCGTTAACCGTCCAAACAAACGCATGAGCAGGTGTTTCTGCCTTGACGTCCACATACACACCAACACAAGCCTGGCAATCACTCAAGAACTAATACACGAATACAATCTGTGTGCATTGCTGTATTTATATGTATATAGCACGTGTGTGTGCTCTAATGTCTAATGAATAGGTTGTGGAGTGGAGGCAGGGGCGTTCCAGGGCCACATGCCTGCCTGCTGAAATTCTGGAGGGCCCCACTGATGCCATTCCCATCTCATTAGGGAGGCTGCTTATTCCGCCAGGCGCTAGGCTGTTGCCAAGGCCTTTGCACTCCATCATGACCATGCTGGCTGCGCCGCACCGCTCTGTGTTTGAGCGAGCCAGTGTGTGTGTGTGTGTGTGTGCCACGTGCCGGCGCAGCAGGAGCTGAGGCAACCGTGACAAATTGTTGAAAAGGTTCGCCTGAACCCAACGCTGACAAGCACCTGAGCCTGAGGGCAGCACACAAGCAGGGACCGATCTACTTCACTTCTGCATGCTTTTCTGCTAAAAACATGCAGCAGGAAGGAAGGAGGCACACGTATCTGGATGAAAAAGTTATAGCTTAGCATCTCTGGAATCAAAATGATCAGCAACAGACGGCAGGCAGTGTTCTGAACGTGTACACATAAATCTGAGTGCATTTGCTCTCAGTATTACAGGAGTATTATCTAAAAATTGCAGGTTTTGCTACTATGGAAACATGGACAACATCACAGTAAAGAGCCTTTATTAATATCTAGAAGAAAAACTTGAGACAACACCGACCATCTCCGGAATAGAAATGAACAGCGAAATACGGCATGCATACATAAACATAAAATCTAAAAACTGCTAATATCGAACAGGGCTGCCATTAGTCAACAAGAAGAGGCTTTGTCGACCAAAACTGGTATTAGTCAGTTAGTCGCAGGAAAAAATCACGCAGTCTGCGACGAACAGATCGTTAACGGCAGAAAATCCAAACATTCATCATTCATCGACCTCACATACGGCTTGTCATTTGAAACATGTAAGTAGTAGCAACTTTACAAGTCTGCTCACTCTAATGTTAACCTAGATAAATGTGCACTAATATTTGGCGCATATCCATGTGTTTGTGTGGAGATCGCTTGCTGCGGTGCGATCACTTGCATTTAACTTAAAATACTCCCGTCATTTTTGGTCATACAGATAAGAATAATCCGACATTCAAAACTGTAAAGCGTAAGAAAAATGAACCAACTCAGCATATCCTTGCCTCACAGACATGAGAAATATATCTATGGAAAGCCTGAAATGTCTACTTTTAAAAGAACTGATTCAAATCTAAAACAAATATTCTTAGATTATTTAATCAATATGAAACATGCATATAGGCGCGCCCACTACTGCGGAGATGACAAGTCAGCTGCTGCAAGCTTTATGCGTGCTTTTGAGCGCTGATTAGGCTATGTATTATATATATGGTTTATTAATTTAAACACAATTAGTTGACTAATCGCTTTAATGAATGACTACTAGTCGACTAGAAAAATCTTTAATCATAGACAGCCCTACTATGGAAACATGAGCAACATTACGGTAAAGAGTCTTTATGGTTCATCAGGACAGAAAACTAAAGATGGAAGTGTGTACTGAAAACACAACTGAGATGTAAAGCAAATTAAGTAATGGGTGCAAAAGAAAAGTGTATGTGCGTGAAATAGAGGACAGAGGGAGGGAGGGAAAGAGAGGAATGAGAATAAGGGATAATAAGCCTGATCCCACTAGGTCAACAGAGCCATATGGCGTTCCATTATCAGAGATGCAGATGACTTAAGCGTGGCTCAGCTATTGAGATTCCTAAAACAAATATTGACCACAGCCAGAGTCACCGCTGCCATCGGCCAACCTGCACTCCCACTTCCTGAGGATGAAAAAAAAAAATCCTAACCTCCCATCTATTGAACAAATTTATGCAGCAGTCACAGCACATTACATATCATACATTCATCTACGCCTAAGTGATGTTTGCGGCTTCGCATCAATTCTGGCACACCTCTGATTTACATGATACTGCGTCGGCAGCTGTTTACATAAATGTATTCTGATCTTTAGATATGGGGTTTCTGCTTTATTGTTCCTTGTATACTTGATATTATAGTATAAAAATGGAGTCTTTACAATGAAAAAAAACTGGTGTAGAAACAATTTTAATTCAGAAATTGCTAGTAAATTTCACAAATAATTACAAAGAAAAGGCAAGTAACACTGAATTAAACCTGAAATTCTGAAATAGTATTTTCTTGTAAAACGTACTCCAATAAATCTTTCATTGCAGTAGTCAAATGATCAAATCAAGCTGCTTTTACAGGCAGACTTAATTTCTGATTTATCTGCCATCACTGCCCAACATCTCATCTCTCGGGTTTCTCTAATTGTTGTGGCACAGGTTGTTCCTTTGAATGCATGAGATGGGTTTCTGAGGGCTGGATGATGTTGGCGTGGACTAATTCAATAAAGCAGAGAACAGTGACGCAGGCTTCACACGCCGTCCAAGCGCTTGTCTCTGTCGGAAGCAGGGAGATCTGAACATACAGGAAATACGCTGAATGTTTGCACAGACAGAGGTCTCTTAGATGACACTGCTCCAGAATGCTAATGTCGAGAGAAAAACAAACACGGGACCATTCTGTATTTTCCGCAGGCAAGCAGGAACCTACATAAGTTGTCAATGAGAAGAAAGTTAAGTTTAGGGATTTCCCAACGAGATTGTAATTTAAGTCACCATTTCAGCACCTGTGATGGAAAATCTGTCCAGTCTGATGGAAATGAAACGCAGTGGGAATTTCCAAAAGAACACGACTCCCAAAGGTTCGCGCACCCAGAACATCTACACAAAATGTTTTAGAAAGAGCCGGAGAGAGGGATGAGGTGTCAAAAGGGCAAATTTAACATCCCCCTGAAATGTAAAATAATGTGATGACCTCATTCAAGCACAGGTCAGATTGTGCTTAGATGGGAGAAAGGGATAAAGGGGGGAAAAAGTGTGTAAACAAAAAGTACAATAGCGCTGTTACAACAGAGAGGGAAAAACAGATGAAGCAAATCCACTTTGGAGGAAAAATGTCCTCTAAGCATACTGCAAAGGGGTTTTAACAGATAATGCTCTTTTTCCACTCTTTTGGAGGCCACTTTGCCACCCCACGGTGCACCAGGTGACAAAGGCGAGGCATTAAAGGCTGTCGAGAGCACAAGCCCAGGGGACCGCACAGACTCATTGAGTATTCAGGAACAGTCCAAAACAATCTATTCAACTGGGTCTTCAACCAGAACACTCTGAAGCAGAATACAGTCACAGACGCTTCAACTGTTCTGTACATGTTACTACAATGAAATCGACAAAGAATTGTTTAAAATCACAGGGAAACATTTGGATTTTGATTCAGGAATGAATCTGAAAAATCATTTGTATAGGGGTGTGTGATTTGCATCGTCTATTATAAAGTCGTAATTGTTGTTTTAATGATGTACGAGCTAACATTATTGAGTATGTTACTCTCACTTTGCAAAAACCAAGCAATAAGATGCCTTGAGATTGCACACTTTCACTGTGATGTAGTCTAGTAGGATGCAGTTACAATGATTCAATGACTCATTTATAAAGACAGTCACTGTCTTTATGAAGCAGGCATTTGAATGAATGACTCAAGGACTCACTCATTACACAAACCTATTGGCAGTTTTAGTGTCATCTTTAAAGTATTATTTCATATTTCAATATTCATTTTAAAAACAATATTTATTGATGAAATTTAAGAATCTGACATAAAATATGATGCAAACATCTAATAATAAATGTGCTTATAAAGGTAAAATGGCTCTAGAAATCAATTAAAAAATTGCTGCTGTGAACGGCACAGAATATGAAAATCTTCGGGAGTCAGCTGTCCACGACAGGCATAAAACCAGTCAAGCTACCAGCACAAAAACACATTCAGCAAAATATCATGTCATTACTGGTATCAACAAAATCTCAGAAACACATTGATATATAATTTTTGTCAACATTGCACACACATATTTAGTGATTATTCTAAGTGTGCTAAAACAGATGTTTTACTGTACAAGTAAGTCCATTCGTTTTGATCACCCTACCCTACTAAATTAGCCATCCTGAAATTATAATTATTTCTGACGTGTGTGAGAGGGTGATAGAGTGAGATGAAGAGTATGTGTGCTGTTGTCCAGATGGTAAGGGGTGGCCAGTGGGGAATAAAGAGGTCAAGCACTTTGGCAGATCAAAGCCAAGGTCAGGTGGCAGTAGTGGCCATGTTCAAGGTGCATAGGGACTCACAGGGCCTCAGATGGCTTCTCATTAGCAGTCAGCTCAGGGCCCAGACCCCAGAGACCGCCTTCTGAACCCATCCCACCCTGAAACCCCTCCCCTCTGTCCACACTCACAACAAAAGATCTCACCCCGCAGGACACCTCAGCCTGGATGCAACACTGCTGACTCAGGGTCACAATGCCAGTTTGACAATGCGCATAAATCCATCATTAACATGTTCGTGGAGATAAGGAAGTAGCAAATGATGCAGGGGAACAGGAAAGGACAGCCATGGTTAAGGTTACATCATGAAATATCAGAAAATGGTTCTGTTAATGGACCTTAGTAAAAGTAGACAGCATATGTAGTGTTACGTGAACGAAAACAAGACTGTGAGGAAAGCGGATATCAGGGGCCGGATTCACGAAAATCTTCTTAAGAAAGAACTTTCTAAATTCTAAGAAATTTGTAATAATGTTCCTAGGTGCAATTCTTGAAAAATTCTTAAGTTCTCAAATATTTTCTTAAGAACATCTTTTTTTTTTTCTTAAGAAAAAAAATGCCAGTCTTTGGTTATCTGATTGCATGATGGTAATAATCGTAATAAGTGTTCACGTTATTTCTGTTGCGATGATTGGATTCAGAGTCGCATGTTTTAACGTATGTTTGTAATGTGTGTGTGTGTGTGTGTGTGTTTTTTTAAGAACAACTGTTTTCAAGAAATTTGTTTAAAACAATCTTAAACGTTTTTGCACTCAAAATTATTTTTGATGCTGTTCGCTTTATTTAAACAATTTATTTTGATTCAACACCATTTTATCAGGATTCTGGTTTAAATGTGATTGATTCATGTTAAATTGACTTGAAACGATTACTCTTTGACTTAACTTGACGTTTTCATATTGAAATAACACGCTTCAATCAAGTAACCCAACAAGGAGTTAATCAAACAGGACTTTTACTTCCTTATTACTTCATTATTTGCATAAATCAATTTAAATTCAAATCTAATTGAAACAACAAGATAGACAGTCATTAAATTTCCATAGCCATACATGATCAAGACATTAACTAGTTGGTGTAACAAGGCAGAATTTTGTTGAATTAAAAGTGCATTACCACAGTAACACAATACAAACATTTTGATTCAACTAGTTGCAAAGAAGTTACATTGACATATTAAAATCATGTTTACACTACAAATGTATATTGTGTTCATATAAAATATTCAAAGCAATCCAAGTTTACTTGATTTGATTAGATGCATAATGGGTGCTACTACGATTAAATCATGTTCATTCAACAACTTATTTTTTTGAGTGTGGGAATACAAAATATTCTTAACTGTATTCTTAAGTTGAGCAAGCAAATAAGAAAATAGCAGTTAAGAAGAATTTTATTCTTAAGAATGTTTCGTAAATCTGGCCACAGGTCTTATTTTCACAACCATGTTTTTATGGAATTTTCAGTTCACAGTAAATTTTGTGGTGAGGCATATTTTCAATGTTTTGTTGGCAATCAATAAAAAGAAAATAGTGTCTAACCTGACCAAAGTCTGTAAGAATTTATTCCGTAAGTTTAAACATTAAGCCAATTTTGTATTTACCTTATAAATAGTACTTTGATAAAATGGAACAGGTTTGTGACAAAGTGCAAAGAGCACAGATGGACAAAGTAACCCAGAGGGGCCTGAGGTGTAACGCTAGAGCTATTGCAGTTGGGTTTAGTGCTTTATTAGCATCGCAGGGGTCAATTAGCAAACAGAGGCTTGAGGCCTTGCACTGCTGTGTCTGGTTAAGCTGAAGAAAGGCAAGGTCTGATCAGAGATGGAGGATGTAATTGAAACATAAGGAGCCTCTGGATTTCTAGCCTGAGGACAGGCCACTGCGCTGCACTTCTGCATTTAACTGCAGAGCCTGTGACTGAGATGCTTGAAGCAGCTGCAACAATCACAATAATTCCAAAGTTTCTGCCAACTACACAATTTCATTCAGACACCTTTCTCCGAAGTCTATGGAGAAGTACACTAGGACAAAATAAAACACACACTGTTTTAAAAGTGTAGCCACAAGACTTGGCAAGACACACCTGTCGACATGAGACTAGTGTGATGAAAATCACTAACCAACCTTGTTTGTGCAAAGTTACACTACCGTTCAAAAGTTTAGGGAAAAAAAAAAATAATACTTTTATTCAGCAAGGACACATTAAATTGATCAAATGTGACATTAAAGACATTTATAATGTAATAATACCTGGCTTCTTTCACATAATATGCACACGACTACCAGTGAAGTAACTATCCTATAAAGTACTGTTTAAAGGACATTTTTCTGCTTTTAAACCCTCAAGAATTCCCACAAACTTTCATCGTAACTGCACTAATGTAATCATGACATTTATTCGCTTTCACTGCAGTGTAATATTTTACTAAAAAAGTGACTGCTCAACGTTCATCAAAGGTTCCCCGTTACACTGCTATTAGAATTATTATTTCCATTAACCTCTATTATAGACATAAATGATGGACAGGAACTTTTATGGACAGACATTTAAAGTTTAAAGAGCAAATGCAAATTTCCATCATTTCACCGCTGTAACTATCAAGGCACAGCAAAGGTTAACAATACGTTTCTGCTCACCCCTCTCTTATTTGGCCTCTGAATGGGCTCTTGTGAGAGGACGGAAAAGTTGAAGAACTGGAGAGTGACCATGCATGCTCAACCTCCACTCCAGCCAAGCACCAGCCATTAACCTCGACCAATCACATTGACCTTGCCGTCTAGCTGGGGAAGAGGATAATTGGCTGGTTTAGAAAAAAAGGCCCCGCTGCTTTTGGGATATTGTCCGAGAGAGCGTACTGCTGACATTCTCTGTCTGTAAATGGAATGTTCTGCATACAGATGCCTTTCCGCATTTCTGCTGCACTTGTGCTCTAATTAGGCGCTGACACCAGCAGTCAGATCAAATAGACGGCAGGGCCTGACTCACTTCCACAGTCTCAGCTACGCTCTTGATTATATAGTATCACCACGACAGAGTGATATTGTGTTGTACTGAGATGCGCTTGATCCTGTGTTTTTTGCAGAATATAGTAGAGGCCAAAAGTGATGTCTGGAGGTGATTTTTTTTTTAATAACTCAAGTTTGATTAAACCATCAAAATATGAGGGAAATATTTTATATATTTTTTTAAATATAAGGAAAGAACAAAACACTAAACTTGGTTAAGGTATTTATCTGACAAAATTGTTTGTCATAAAAGGAGATTTACAGCTAAAAGCATCAGGAAAAAATATACAGTGACTACAGCATAATCAGTTATTAATATTTCATTGGTTCTGTCTTGTTTTTACATGCGTTAATATTTATTTATTTTTTTTATGACAGCCTGGCCAAAAATAGTTCACACAATTTGGCAAGTTTCATTGCAATATCACAAATAAAACAATTGACTCCAAGCACAACTACGCAATATGCTTACTAGTGTTGTCAAAAGTACTGACCGCGACACCAAGTCAATACTAAAATTTAAAAAATATGACGATTTGAGCACTGTTGAGCGGATTTGTAAACACCTCTGATTGGCCATTGTGTTCATGCGCCCAACATATATGTCTGTGATTGGCTACAATGATCAACGCACGGGAGCGTTTGAAAGCACACGGAAGCGTTTGGATTTGAAAGCATTTTGAAAGCTGGAGCGGGAGTGTTTGAAAGCTGCTGACCGGTCCACTAATGCTTTCAAAATGCTCCCTCTGTGTAAGCGCTCGGTGAAGAGCGTCAAAGATGTCTATTTACAACATGTTTTTGAAGAGTTGATTATTGTAGCCAATCAGACATTTCTGATGAGTGCATGAACACAATGGCCAATCAAGAGGTTTTTACGAATCCACTCAACAGCACTCAAAGCGTCATATTTTTAAAATTTCAGTACCGACTTGGTATTGCGGTCGGTACTTTTGATAACACTAATGCTTACAAAATCTTTAACAAATTTTTAATAATATTTGACGCTGCAGATTTAGGGCCTCATCACGAATTATACTTCAGTTTTGGTGCAGACGCTTTTGTCTTTTGAAGTATACTCTATTTTACAGCATGCGCAAACACAGGCGCTCGACACATGCGCTATTTCCCTTCAGAAGACTGATAAAATGTGTTTGCTGGCAAAATGAGTCACAATGAGCAAATTTTTAAAAATGAGTTATTGTTATTCTCACATTCTCTAAAATGATGTATGATTTGTTGGAATCCAACAACAACAACAAAAAAAGACTGAGCTACAGCTGTTTGAAGTCAATAGAGTCAGCAAAGTCAATTTTGAGAAAAATCAAGTTAAAGTTTTCTGAAGGTTCCAAAACAAAATCACCTAGTAACCATACCTTAAAATTTCTGGTAATACCACCAAATTTGGCACACACCAAGTCAAAACCCATATTTAAAGGAAAAATATATATTTTTTCCCATGATTTCACAATTGTTTGATTAACATTAATGAAACAGACAGCCTATATATTAAGACCTACTGTTCCACACGGATCTAATATGATGTTACACATCAGATGTTTTTACCTCAACAGTTAACCAAACGTTCACTTAAGACATAACAGATAATGTTTGTGTGAATACTCGCCAAAACAGATTTTTTGAAATACTGTAATTCTGTTTATATGTGTAAACCGGGATCGCACGCTGTCTGAGGCGTATGTGCGCGCGCTTCATTTCTGTCAGTCAGCGTGAGTCAGATCGTTTGGTTTACATCAGCATGAGTTTGAAAATCACATTTCATTGGTTCAGACTCATACCATCAAGAATTCGCACTTAATATTCACAAAGGTGGAATGCTGCGGTTTAAAATGATACCAAACTTGTGCTGAGGGAAGCGCCAGTCGTTGAGAAGCGAGAAGAGAAAAACTGAATTTTTCATGGTCAAAGGAAAGATAAACCTCTTAGAAAACATACAAATAGAGATACTTTTAGATGTTTAATTGCTATTTGTAGCATTGGGATCGCTAGACAAGGGCTTAATGAAATCATTTTCGACCAAAATTGACATTATTCACTTCTTTTGCCTGCAGCTCGACACCAGCCTGTGCGCATTTTGCCAGCACGGGTTACAAATGTCTTTGGCTCACGTTTAAACTAGAGTTGCGTGTACCTCTTAACCTCCTCACACAAGCACTCATCAATGCGGGCGTCTATTGTTATTGCCGTCTTGCATACAAATATGGCTTGCATTTATTCTAGCCTCAAATGTTAAAATATTTCAATGCAACTGAAGCTCAAATCATCCAAAAATGCCGCATTTGCATCAGGTCTGAACTCCACACAGCTCCTGTATTACTCTTCACTGGACATGAATGATTTCCAGTCTCTCATTCGTGTGGGAGAGTGGAAAGGTGGCTTTATTACAGTTTCTGAACATGCAGCATTTACAGAAGTACACTCACACCTTAAATGTTAACTCAAAACGGACTCTAAACGCTCTGCCAATGAAAGAATGAAGTATTGGTTCTATAACTAATTAACCATTTATGAGGGCTTTTATGGGATGGGGGAAAAAAGTGTGTTGAAAAGCAAATCAGAGAAGAGCAAGCAGCAAGAGATGTACAGATAAAAAGAGAGAGATTCTTTCCTCACAAATGCACTTGATGCCAGTTACCGTCAGCTCCAGTGCCCGTGGGATGGCAGGTGTTGATTGGTGGCTTTCACTGGCACCGCTGTAAGTGTACCTGTTGTCACGGTACTGGACGGAGGCGCGAAGCAAGTCTCAGTGGAAAAGCCCGGAGGAGGTGTGAGGTGATTATGGGATGGATGGGGGAGGGAAAGAGAGGGAGAACTCCGGAGAGACGAGTGAAACAATGCTGCTGATGTGCTCGTCATTAGCTCAAGGCCCTGGCGTCTCATTAGTCAGCTTGTTCTCAGAAAGACACGATGATTACTGATCAAGAGCGCTAGAGTGAGCGTGTGCGTGAGAGAGAGAGAGAAACTACAACAAACAAGGGTGGGGACGCATCAGAAACCGTCCCTCTCGTCTTTCAGTCAGTAAAGTCAGCTTCTGAAGGATGTGCGTGTATGTGTGTATCTTCCACTTTAACAAGAGGCTAATTAAGCCCAAAGCCCAGAGCTGAGGGGACAGGAAGGGGAGTTAAGACAGGTTAATTGAACCTCCAGGGGGACGTTCACACCCTCCACATCTCACCTCTCCAGCATCCATCTCAGAAGGAGACGCAGCGACGTAGAATTACGAGCGTGACATCACTGCCCATGCAGATTCCCACATAGAGCTGCCAGGCCGGCCGAGTCTGAGCACAGATTTACGACCGGTTTAAATCAAACATCTACGGGTTTCTCTGCATTACCTGAGCGTGACGCACAAAGGCTCCTCTGCCAACGGCGCTCGAAGTATTGATCCGATCTATGGGTCAATGAAAAGGGCTTGTCGGTATAGAGTGAGAATGTAGAGAGGTTAACAGGTTACACCACACTGAAAGATCTGCCGCGGTGATACAGGTGGCACTCACATTATGGATCTCAGGGGAATTGTTGATTAAGGTGAGGTGTATGTGACTCAGCAGTTCTCCACAGAGAAAACGCATATCCTGAACGCCAGTCCGTTTTACCTTCTCACAGAGAAAGCTCAGAGAGGAATGGGGAAGTAACTTTTGAGGCTGTGGAAAGTGGGAACCCAGGAACACTGGATTTTCAAAGACACAACTGGACGTGTCTCTCTGAAATTTTTACTGGTCAACCAATGGCAACGCCAGACTGAACTGCAGCAAAATGTTCTCAACTTCTGGTCACATAATGAAGCCTTGCTTTTGTGAGCCCTTGCTCTTCAGTCCTCTACTTCCTTGCAACAAACCATTGCCATTGAAATCAATGGATTTGCTGCATTCAACTCTAGTGTGTAGGCATCTAAAGACTTTGAGAAGATTGCATAGCCACACAATGCTTAACTCCAAATTCTACACTCTTATTTTTTTTTAACCCAAATGCTGGATTCAGCCTGCTGGGTCATTATATTGGGTTATTTTTAATATTTTTACCCAGTGCTGGGTAGTTTTTCTGTACTCAGCTGCTGGGTCATTTTTACTGTCAATACAAATGATGAACCCCCTTCACATACCTACCCAGCGCTGGGTCAGTGTAACCCAATGTTGGGTAGTCTGCCAAACTGGTTAAAACTGGATACATTTGTTAATGGTCATTTTGTGCTCTGTTCTGAAAGAAAACTTCCTGAGGGGAAACCTCCTGAATGAAATTAAGGTTTGTATTACATTGTATTCCTATCAAATTATTACTGTACAAAGAGGAAAATGTGTGTAGTCTCACATTTTGCCTTTTTTTGTTTACATGTATGTCACAGTTAATGTCTGCTTGGAACGCTAGCCTTCTAAAAAAGCAGCATACACCGGATCTACACTCAAAGCGAACAACGCGTCAACCACCGTGGAAGTTTCACGGCTGCCAAACGAATGTGTGTCCAGGGCAGAAAGATGATGCGACATTGCTGTCATGAGTAACAAAGTTGCTGTGCGCTCCACTGACTATAATAGGAGCGCTGTTGATCTAGTGCGCTAGCGTCGCAGCTGTGGTCACGCTATGCGTTTGATGGGATGAAACTTAAATATCTCACAGGCGAGATGGCACAAGGTGAAGCTGTTTTTGATGTAACTTTTCAAAAATGAATATATAAGATTGTCGTTTAATGAACTGGAACAGCCTACTGATACCAGTTTTCTTTCCACAGATTCCCACTGGCTGCTCCTGTCACGTCCAAAAACGTTACTAAATGTTTTTAAATGTTTTATGATTGTAAAAGACTGAATTGCCATTGAATAAAAATATTGTATATGAACTGTTCCTGTCTTATATACATAACAGAGGTTTTAGAGTGCATTTTTATTATTTGAAATGAAAAACCTTCAAATTGACTGACCCAGCACTGTCAAACAAAACAAAACAAAACAAAACAAAAAATGTTAATGTATAAACCCAACAAGCTGGGTAAAAATAACCCAGCAATGGTTGTTTTTAACCCAGCATTTTTTTAGAGTGTAGTGAGCATTCCTGCTTTCTACTGTCTACATAGCAAGGCACGGACAAAACCTGTTGATCATCTTGTGTGTTTGACCTTTTTGTTCAAAGGATCAATGTCAAAAATTTGCTTATTTGATTAATGACCTAGAGCAGAGGTTCTTAAACCTGTCTCGGAGGACCCCCAGCCCTGCACATTTTGTATGTCTCCCTCATCTATCACACCTTATTCAACTCATGTGCTCATTAGTAGAGACGGCTAGACCTGAAATGGGTCAGAAATAGGGAGACATACAAAATGTGCAGGGCTGGTGGTCCTCCAGGACAGGTTTGAGAACCACTGACCTAGAATCAAACAAACAAAAAACTTAAATGTATAAAAAAAAATTCAGTTGTGGTCATTATACATTACTATAAAAGAGATTTTTTTTTTTCTCTATCTTGGATGATTTTGTAATCTTTCCAGATAAATGTTTTAACAAATTCAGAATGTCAGAACTGCAGTCATAGCTTTTTTAAGTCACACACTGGTAAGGGCTTTAAAATGAGATGCAATGAGGGAAATAATCAAGCAAACAAATCGCTACTATAAAAGACAATTGGCAACAGTGCCGCTTTTAAAAGAAGTTATAATAAGATGGAGCCATCAAGGCAGACGCATCTCAAGTCAGAGGTGGGCAGCGCAGGTTCTTTGAAGAGCTCTTTTGTATCAGACACAGGCCTCTTTGTGATAAAAAGCTCCAGCTTTTATAAAACCCTCCTCACTGAGACAATGAGATTAATTCACATGCGAATATGCATCGGGTGCTGAATAATCAGCTAAACATGCGCTTCTGAATGGATGTGGATTATAAGAGAGATCCTGTGATCCTCTTGTAAGGTATCAGACAAATGCATGAAAAATTAATAAAGGGTGTTAAACAATGCTCCAAAATCTGACAAGGACAAAAAAATCTCACTCTAGTTTCAGTGAAAAAATCCCAGTCTTTCTACAATATAATTAGTACAGAGTAAACTAAAAAAATGACAGTGATTTTAACGATAAAAGACTAAAAAAGACTGAAAAACAGTTAATTGGTTTACATAAAGTTTCCATACTATATATGGTGAATAACTGTAATAGATCTAACGGTACATTTAATGTCATTTTACGGTAAAATACCGTTAAATTTACAGTTTTTGGAAGTGAAAAATAACAAGTCATTGTATAATTTGAAAAACCATAAATTGACATTCCCACAATTCCCTGCATGACACTTCACATTTGATGTATTTTCGGTCAAATAACTCTGTTTCTTCTTAGTTTTTTCTAATCAGTTATGTACATTAGGGTTTTATGTTAAGTCTAATGTTGTTAAATTAATGTTTATTGCATTTTTAAAATTTTGTGTGTTACAATTATGGTGTTTAATGTTTGTGCACCTTCTATATATTAGTATTGTTCTTCTCAGCTTGTGGAAAAGCTGCTTGTGATGAGCTTTGATTCATCATGTGACTCTCATCACCACTCTGTTTGGTGGTTGTCATAGTATTACAAAGGTACAAAACAGATATTAGTACTTCAATAGGTTGGTAAATTAACATTTTATCAGTTAACGAAATACGTTTTTTACCGTAAATTTAACAGAATTATTATTATTTTTTTTTTTACAGTGTGTAAAATAAACAGTTATGAACCGTAATTATTACAATATAAACCTTTAAATTATACGGTTTTGAACTGTAAAATAGACAGTAAACTAAGTGCTGTCCCGTAAAATCTAAAATGTTGCTACCATATTTTTTACGGTAAAGTTCTAGCAACTACAGCTGACGTTTTTTTTTTACTGTAAATTTTACGGGGATTTTTTTAGACAGTTTACACAGCAAAACCCACTTGACTTTGCTAAAACATATGAAAATGCGCCCTAAAATAAGTCTGGTTAGGGTCAGGTGAACCTGAAACCAGCCTACAGTAATTACACAGAAACCTCATTAGATTCATTAGTCATTCAGGCAACCCATGACTAGCTGATTTTACAGCTGTGCACATTCATAATGTGTGAATGTCCAATATGTTGAGTTGACCAAGTTTCTGTACTGTCTGTAATGTACTTTTTTTTTTTTTTCCAGAATGTCTGAATAATTGATAATGCCTGATAAAACTTTAGGGACTGTTCACTTAATATGCATCTTTGTTTATTTTTTATTGGTTCTACTTGCTTGTAACTTGTTTCTTAATTAAAATAATAATAATAATAATAATAATAATAATAATAATAATTACTTGGAAAAACTGTGATGTATTGAAAATTGCCTGAAGGCTACATTAAATTGTTTAATTTGTTTTTAACCCCGTAAAGCCTGATATATGAAATAATAATAATTAAAAAAAAAAAAAAAAAAAATAATAATGTATACACTCCAAAAATGGAATGTATTGAGCTTTGGGACAAAATCTAAAAATAAATAAATAAATAGATAAACCCAACTTTATGGATCATATAGTCTGATATAGTGAGGATATGGAGCTCAAACTTGAGGAGGAAAAACAAAACAAAACAAAACAAAAAAAAAAAACACTTCAGTTTTATTCAGAGATCCAAACTGAGCAAAAATATGCAATTTGATGTAGCTGCTGATATTTATACAGTATGGCTAAAATTTAAGATGCAATTCTAATAGTTTGTAATGTAAATCAATGAGATCTTTATAAAAGTATAGCAAAATAAAATAAAAAAAAGATGTATGGATAATCAAGTAAACCTAATTTGCTTCAGTCCAGTAAGTGTTCAACTATTTTACTAAATATTACTAACAATATAAAAGTTATTTTACACTCAAAAAAATGCTGGTTTAAAAACAACCCAAGTTGGGTTGAAAATATTAAATAAATGTAATTAAATCCAACATACTTTGGGTTCATTTTAACCAAGCAATACAGTCATTTTCAAACAATAGTTGAGTTAAATAAAGCTACCAAGCAGGTTGGGCAAACATTTAACCCAACCACTGGGTTAAAACAACCGATCCGCTGGGTTAAAGCAACCAAATTGCTGGGTTTGTCCATTTTCAACCCAACTTGGGTTTTTAATCCAGCATTTTTTAGAGTGTATGATTACTTCATAAAAATCAGTAAATATTTTACAGCAAAAAGACACGTGAACCAAGAGCTAAAGGGGACGTTTTTACAGTTATACTAAAAGACCTTTTACTTGCTAAAAAAACATATCAATCAGACGACAGAAGGACTGTAGTAGATTGTGTGCAACAGGTTTTTCAGCAGAGTTTTGATCATGTTGATCATTTAGAGCCTTTAGAATTTTGTGTATCAAATATGATACCATAGGCTTTAAAGGGTTTATATATATGTGGTTTAATATTTAACTTTAAATAAAGAAGCATGTTCAGCAGCATATCAGTTTTTGCTGAGGTATGAAGTTTCACTGGTATTAGTATTACCTGGTGAAATGTTGATATCACGACAATCTGATCAATCATAAATGAAAGAAAATGAGATTACGTCTAGATGGATGGTAAACAGACTTCTGGTGTAGCAACTCTTTCTCTCCATCTTCTCTTTTTTGGGGGGGTGTAATTCCTGCCTGCAGGCGCTCTGTGCAGTCAAGCGCAGTATTACGAGGCAACAATTAAGCGGGATGTGGAAGCCGGCACCTGGTCCAAGGCATTCAGTGGCTTTCAGCAGCAGCTGACTGTACAGTGTCCTCCACACCAGGTGGTCCTCCTTCAATGACATTAGCTAGTGACTCCAGGGTTAATAAAGGGCCCGCATTGGCCCAGTGTGCTTGCACAAATCCCATTCACTTAGCCACAGACACTGGCTCTTTAAATGGGCTGACCAAACAATGTGCTCTCACAACACCCACATAAAGAGAGCTCCAAACACAAGTTGAGAATGTTACTTGTCATCAGAAAGCATACAAGCTGTCTTTAAAATGTAAATACATCTTATGGATATGCTGCTGGAGCAGCTGTAATGTTTCCTAAAATTGGGCTCCTTTTCTGCACAATCACAGTGCTGTGACAAGACAAACATATCTATATTTCTTACAGTGATCCTTAGACTGTTTTTTTTTTTACATAATACGTTTAATCAATCATTTGTCCTTTATCAAAGGACAAAAGGATTAAAGGGGTTAAAAATGATCCAAATGTCACTGTGATGTAACATTCTCAATTGTAACATATTTAGCATCATATGCCACCAGTCAAAAGTTTGAAATAATTAAGAAAGAAGTCTCTTGTGCCCACCAAGGCAGCACAAATACAGTAAAACAGTAATATTGTGAAATAATATTACATTTTAAGTTTTATATTTTATGTAATTTACTCCTGTGATCAAAGCTGAATTTTCAGCATCATTTCTCCAGTCTTCAGTGTCACATGATCCTTCACAAATCATTCCGATATGCTGCTCAGTTGTAATCAATTATTATTTGTGCTCAATTATAAATAATGGTATCAATGTTGAAAACATTTTTGCTGCTTAATATTTTTTGTGGAAACCATGATCCATTTTTTCAGGATTCTTTAATGAATAGAAAGTTCAAAAGAACAGCATTTATTTGAAACAGAAATGTTTGTAACATTATAAATGTCTTCACTTTTGATCAATTTAATGCTTCCTTGCTAAATAAAAATATTAACTTCTTTCTTTCACTTTTGAACAACGTTTTCAACATTGATAATAAGAAGGAAATGTTTCTTGAGCACCTGATCAGCATATTAGAATGATTTCTGAAGGATCATGTGACACTGAAGAGTTTTTGATGAGGTAAAAAAGTAGTAATATTTCACAATATATTTTTGATTAAATAAATGCAGCCCTGGTGAGCATCAGAGACTTTTTTCAAAAACATTAAAAAACATATTCATTATTCCAAATTTTTGACCGGTAGTGTATGCATTTAGTTGACGATACCAAATGGATAATTCATTTTATAAAATAGAGATAAAAAAGTGATTTAATTGCAGGAGAGGAAGATTTTGTCATCATATTCATGGTAGATCAAGACAAAATGTTTGGCTGGTGTGGGGGAGGAGCTATAGACACTTCCTCATAAAGCCCGTGGCATCCTCACTTCACAGCTTTGTGCACTAACCATCAATGAGACTCATATACATGACAACAGCTATAGATTTGTAGTGGCTCTGCCACAGTAATTAAAAGGCTGTATGAACTGTTTGAAACCAAGACTTGCAAATCACAATGAAATGCTAAGTGCTTTCATTTCAGCAACATGCTGGATTGTCTGGCAATCAAAAGGAGCAGCAAAAATAAAACCAATCACAGAAACATAATGAAGTTCCAAACAGGCGTTCAAAGATGAAATGACCTCTGGTTGAGGCACTATTTTATAATGAGCATTTTCGTAAACAAACAAATGAAAAGAATCACTGGGAAAATTACGGCATTATTATAGGCATCCAGTGTAACATTCTCATGCCAGGAAAGCTGAGGAACATTAGCAGAGCTTAGCCCTTCACCGAGCAAACTGCACTCCTCTACTTCACAATGTAAAGAAGCTCCATTTCCACATCAAAGGCCGTCTGGAAAAAAAAGCATGATGCACACTTTTATGTCGCTCTGTGGTTTTTGCTGTTTTGTTTATTCCCCCTATCCTCTTCGCAGAGACTCCGTTTTGTGTGAACATGCAAATGGAGAAACACAAGGACATCCTTTAGCTCAGAACAATCACGGACAGCGCGTGGAGGAGCCGTCTCTGCCTTTGAACTGTTTAAAGTGGTATTAATGGCCAACTTATAAATAATCAACTAATTCCTCTTTAAAGATATCCGCCAGTGGGGCACTGGAAACTGGGAGCGCTGCAGTCTTTAAAGAAGCAGCCCTCTCTGGCCCCAATGCTCAATGTTTTATTCATTTTTTTTTTTAATGCTATGCAATGATTTGTAGCTTGAAAAACTTTATTAAACAGCTTCAATCAAAACTGTTGCCCATGTTCAACCAGGTTTCTTCATTTACATAAGAATAATTTACAGGCATTAAGGGTGTGCAATTTTGACAAATAATAATATCTCGATATTTTGGATATTTTGTCGATAACTATGTTTAGGGCTGAACAATTTTGGAAAATAATCTAAATGCGATTATTTTTACCAATATTGCGATTTAATATGCGATTATTTTTTAAGCTCTTTATCTTCTGTATTATTCAACAAAGACAAGCAATAAATCTTTGTTGGGGGGGGGGTGTCTCTTAAGGCACCTCACGATTCGATTCTGATTCTAGGAGTCGGAGTCCGATTCCAAAACGAATCTTGATCTTTTTTTCTTATTGATTAGTCTTATTAATAAAACTTTTTTATTATTTAATTACATATGCAATTATAAGTACTTTTTAAAATAATTACACATTAAAAATTTAATTGAAACAATTGCATGTTAATAATTTTAAATAAACTAATATAAGACAGGGCTTAGATTAAGTCAGGATTAGGCCTTAGTTTAGTTAGGACATATAAGTAGCTTTTATAAACGTGCCTTAGAAAAAACAAACAAAAAAAACCCCCAAAACATTACTGGTGCGAATCTTGAGACAAAACAATGGCACAGAGTAGCTTAAGCCTTGTCTGTGAAACCGGGGGAAAAGCTACTAAATAAAAAAAGAGGGGAAAAAAAAAAAACAACAACAACAAAACCATTACAAGCAATAAACAAACAGTGCTTTTAGTATTTAAGAGTATTTTCCTTTCAAGAGCTGTGAGTGATTTTTCTCTTTCTCAGCTTTACTGTTGTTGATTATTATGATGACATCATAGAGAGCGGAAAATCTAATAAGCTGCATTCACACTAATGCACATATCTCTTTTGAAATATAAGATGTGGTTTGTCCTGTCTGTTTGATCCCTTAAGACATAACTGACTGTGTTTACATTAATTTCGCATCATAAAAGCATTTTCAGATGCAAGTATATTTAACCACTTAAAAGGAGTCACGCACAGCCGCATGCGCGAGCAGCACTCTTCACAAAGCGTCATCAGCATTTGAAACTGTCATAACGACATAACTGAGGCAGCGTTCGTAGAGCATTTGTAAAGAAAATACCAGCGGACGAGATGACACACTGCAAGTGTCAGCAAAGCACTAGTTTCTCACAGCGCATCCTGTGCAATGAAGCGCGCGAATGTCCTTGTAATTCGCTTCAACCTTTCCGAACTTTATTAAAGATAATTTTGTGGATGGTTCGAGTGGTGTGTGTGTGTGTGTGGAAGCACATGCCATAGCGCATCTGTGGTTAAAAACTAAGCTCAGAATCGACCCAGAATCGTAAGAGAGAGAATCTTTTCTCCCATCTCTATTGTATAGTATAAACAACACAATATTAGATAGATTAAACATAAACTGTGCTTTTCTGCAGGCCAGGCATATGCGTAGTGTGCCAAGTTGATGCTTCCTCTGCAGACTGCTTACTCTCGCGTCACGTGACGAGCGTGTAATCGCAGCCTTTGCGGTTAAATAACTGCGTTTTGTCAAATCGCGATATTATCGCAAATGCGAATTGTTCAGCCCTAACTATGATCAGATGATATTTTGCGCATATTATATATTGTGCACATTCAAGAGACCACGAGACCACAACAACGCATACGTGTTGTTGACAAGAGAGCAGACGTTGTTGTGTGAGTGCATGTTGTAGTTTTTTTTGTTTTGTTTTTTTCGCAAACAATGCACTCGCGTTGCTTCATAAAACTGAAGTTAAACCACTGGAGTCACGTGAATTACAGTAATGATGTCTTTACTACCTTTCTGGGGCTTGAAAGTGGTAGTTGCATAGGCTGTCAATGGCTGTCTCAGTTTTAATCAAAAATATCTTAATTTGTGCTCCGAAGATGAACGGAAGTTTTACGGGTTTGAAACGTCATGAGGGTGAGTAATTAATGACAGAATTTTCAATTTTGGGTGAAGTAACCTTTTAACCTGCAGTTACAAATGCATAAATAATGGTTTGATGTTTTAAAAATAAAACAATGATTGAAAAAATTGAAAAGATACTTTAAATATGAAACTAAAGCCGCCAGTAGGTGGTGGCAAGTCACTGTTAATGATCGAATCATTGGGTCATCAATTCAAATGGACTGATCATTTCAGTTACGAAACACCACTGTGTGTTGCTCAGAGACACAAAACAGTTCTGCTGTGGCTTTTTTGGAACTATTTTCGTTGGTGAAATGGAGCAAAACAGGCAATATTGTGTCTAAAATGCAAGTCACTTTATTGTTTATTAAACTGTTGCAATAATGCTGATATTTGAAGAAAAAAGGCACTCTTTGTGTGACTGCTTAACTATAGCATATGATATAAATATAGCCCAAAAGACAAATACTCATACAGGGGCATTTTTACTGCATTTTAATAGAGTAAATCACGCATTGAGGGAATGCAATCTAAATGGGCACATGCAGTAGTCTAACCTAAACTGAAAAGGCTACATCATGCAGAGTATGCACTCTCTAGGCATGTTTTTGTTTAGTTTTTGCAAAGTGAGGGACATACTCGATAATGTCAGATTGCACATCGTCGATATATATATTGCACATATTCCAGGGCAGCATCTGAGCAGCATCTGTGCATTTAGAAATTTGGTGCCAATTCACATTAAGAAATAAATTGTTTTTTTGTGAGGAGTCATCTGAATGGTCTACGCTCACATGAGATGAGGAGTGCACTCAGAAAAGCTTTCTATAAAAAGTGTTTAATTGTGTATAGTGAGAGTCGCCTATCAATGTATTTAGGCAGCTGAAATGACGTGACCCACTAAATCTCGGAGAGAATCACTGGCTGCCAAGTTGCTAGTGTTGCTGGATGATGCAAAGAGTGAAAAGTAGACAACAAAAGTTATCATCTTGAATCAGTCTCTGTACGACCGAAAAAGAAGAAAATGTTGTTCATGCCAAGCTTCTTTTTTGTCAGGCAGGTAAGGGAAACAGGCACGATCATGCTGATCCACGTTAATAGATGGCAGTGCAGCGTTTAACAACTTTGTTGTATCGGTATTTAAAGTACACAACAAAAAATGTGTTACCGGTGCTGTAATGTCATTTGGATGTGGAGGATGTCCTGGTTACGTGTTACCATAATTCCAGTGTCTCAGGAACTAATCGTTCCATTTGTGAAAATTTCTCATACTCAAAGGGGAAAAAACACCTCAGTTTTAATCAGAGACCCAAACAGAACAAAAATATGCAATTTGGTGCATATGCTGATATTTATATGGCCAAAAAGTAAGATGAAATTCTGAAAGCTTGCAATGTAAATCAATGAGATCTTTATAACTGTATAGCAGATACTAACATTAAATACATCCAAAATCTCATTTTACACTCACATTTTAATATGATTTCTTGAAATATTACTAACAATATAAAAGTTATTCTTACATTTTCTTCATAAAAATCTGTAAAGATTTAAGTAAAGCACGAGCTGAAGGGGGACATTTTTACAATTATACTAAAAGGCCTTTTACTTGCTAAAAAAGTGTAAACTACTAATTAGATGACAGAAGGCTTATAGTAGATTGTGTGCGACAGGTTTTTCAGCAAAGTTTTGTTTAGGTTGATCATTTAGTGGCCTAAACTTTTTGCGTATCAAATATTATACAGTAGGCTTTATGGTTAACTACATTTCCTCTACTTGTGCTCAAAACACAGTCATTAGATTGAAAATACCCAAGAATATTCCTTATAATACAGAGCTGGACTAAATCAAATGTGTTTGGTACATACACGTGTTTAATTAAATTGCTCTATACACCTAACTTTTTTGCTGTAGTGTTTTATTATTGCTAAATTAGGGCCACAGCCGCTTTACAGAAACAACACGACACAAAAGGAAAAATGAACGTATCACGGGACGTACAATACAGTTGGCGGGTTATATGGCGGCTGACATTTGAGTGACATTTAGGGAAGAATTGGATATGTGTGGCATAAGAGAGGATAAGCAGCGGCGGCAGTCTTCATTCAGGCTGAGAGAGCCAGAAATGAGTGACCGAGCTCTGGGAGATTGAATGGTAATCAGGGCACTGCTGATATTCGCCGATTGAAGACTCTTTCTCACCATTGGAGGATTTCAATATCACAAGAGCCCTAGAGGCAGTATTCTTATCAGCAACGGCCTCAGACAAAGAAACCCCCCGAATGAGATATGAGCTTTAACGAGGGCCGGTGCTGAACGACCGTGACGATTAGTGAGAGGAGAATCAGGCATGCGTGAAGACGCAAACACAAAGGCACGAAAAGCCCCTCTCCTGCAGACGTGTCCACATCCTGGCACGCAATCGCGCAGATGAACACGAGCCTTGAGACACCACAACTCTTTTGAGAAAGACTATCATGTGAAGAATACCTCTGCTGCCGCAGGCAATTTCATTCTAATGAGCGAGAAACAAAACACAAACAAAACAAAGCAACAGTGCTCTGGAAAAACGCAGTCCGATCTTGCGCACACACACTCTCATACATTCAAATACTCCCACACTTAAGTGCAGAAGCTTGCCAGAATTGCTCATTATCACTCCCTTTACAAGACTATAGACAAAGCACGCCAGAGACAAAACCCACACACGGCTCATCAATGCGAACGCGTTCATTGTGTACAAGGGCGACAAACAAAAAGCGGAGCGACATCCATTTGGATAACCTGAGAGGGCTAACAGCTTTCTCCCAGAGTTGGCAGCCTGAGGAGGGAGGAGAAGAAAGTTCATTAATTAAACAGGGCTTGGGCAGACAGATGGAACCGCTAGCTGGATGCTAATTACTCTGAGAAGACGAGCAGGTTTAACACTCGTCCTCCCCTCCTCCGCCATCAATCACAATTAGCATGGCTCCGAAATGTCCATCCTGCTCATCGGACCAACAACAGGAAGAGTGAAAAAAAAAAGCAACGGAGGCAGGAACTACGACCAACTGGACCACTTCATGTCTGCTTAGAATCCAAAGAACATTTTTCGCAGATGCACAGGCGTAGACTTGGGTATGGACCGGAAGATCATGTACCAAAGTTACGAGACCAAGAATCCCTACCAAAAATTTCTAGTGACCGATTATATGATTCAGTGCCATCTTGCCATTTGTGAAATGAATATTTTATTACAATTTAAAGGATTAGTTCACTTTAAAATGAAAATTACGCCAAGATTTACTCACACTCAAGCCATCCTAGTTGTATATGACTTTCTTCTTTCTGATGAACACAATCTGAGTTATATTAATAAATTTCCTGAAGCATCCGAGCTTTATAATGGCAGTGAACGGGATCAACGAGTTTGAAGCTCAAGAAAGTGCATCTATCCATCGTAAACGGATAAAGGCCTTCTGAAAGGAAGTGATGCATTTGTGTAAGAAAAATATCCATATTTAACAAGTTATAAAGTAAAATATCTAGCTTCCGCCAGACCGCCTTCCGTATTCAACTTACGAAAGTTGAATACGTAAGGCGTAGGACGTAGTGTAAGCGATTTGAACTGCGAGAGGCATTACACTTTCTTCCTAAGTTAAATACGGAAGGCAGTCTGGCAGAAGCTAAATATGGCAGAAGCTAAATATTTTACTTTATAACTTGTTAAATATGAACATTTTTCTTACACAAATGCATCGATTCGCTTCAGAAGGCCTTTATTAACCCCCCGGAGCCGTGTGGAGTATGTTTATGATGGATGGATGCACTTTCTTGAGCTTCAAACTCATTGGTCCCATTCACTGCCATTATAAAGCTTGGATGCGTCAGGATATTTATTAATATAACTTAGATTGCGTTCATCAGAAAAAAGTCATATACACCTAGGATGGCTTGAGGGTGAGCAAATCTTGGGATAATTTTCATTTTGAAGTCAACTAATCCTTTAAATGAACACCTAGCAAAAAGCTAACCTGTGCACAGTCTTGCTAAGGTGTATCTGAGGCCACTGAGAGAAAATTTCAGCTGAACCAGCATGAAAGAGCAGTGAGAAGTAGTTGCTTGCCCAACTTAACATTTACTATACTCAGGAAAATAAACAAAATATTATGGATCCCAAACTTTTGAATGGTAATGTACTTTTGCACTATATAAAAAAAAACAAAACAAAAAAAAAAAAACAAGAGCTGTACAAAAACCATGATTTATTTTTTTATTAAAACCAGTCTATTGTGTGGACCCTGTACGTGAGTAGGGGACAAACATGTAAACATAGAGACATTCGGTTTCAACAAGAACAACTGATCAGCCATAAGAGCTAATTTCACTGTGCTCATGAAACCATGACGCATTTGTATAGCATTTGATGTTAAAATCCTTGCTTGGAGGCAACCATTTATCCATTGTTTCGCGTTTAATACAGTTGTCTCTCATCCACACAAAATAAACAACAACAAAACAGGAGAATACTCCATGTCAGAGTGCAAAAACACAAGCTGGCAGGTGCCAACAAGAGCCGCTCTCACGCTTACAGGCGGTTTAGTAACGTCACTCCTGAGGGAGCATTAATAAAGGAGCAAGCTCTGAGTAACTCTACCTCTCTCTCTCTCTCTCTCTCTCACACACACACACACACACACACACACTGGGGGATCCAACCCTGATCTGGCAATGGCTCCTCCATTCACAATAGTGGCAGAACATAGACAGATGTCAAGCATGAATGCCTAATGGAGTGCTAGTGATTTTTTTTTTTTCATTTTGTGTGGGAGGAGACGGAGGTTCAAGTTTAAACGTAGATTGTCAAATTCAATCACATTGGCGCAGACGTTCTGTGATGTAAAAAAATATTAGAGAAACAAACACCCAGTAGTTGCTAAAACCAGGCAACATTTTGTGGAAACTTAGAAAAATCTTTTGATTTGAGCCAGTGCACTCTTAAAGGTTCTTTACTGGCATCAATGGTTTCAGGAAGAACCTTCCATTTCCATTCCAAAATTTGTAATTAACAGTGGAAAAAGAAGGAAAAAGTTATTAACAGTTCTTTGAAGAAATTTTCACTGTAAGGTTTAATGGGGAACTAAACATTTTTTCTTCTATGGCATCGATATGAAAATCTCCTTTTGGAAACTATTTTTAAGAAAGCAAGGACATCCTGGCAACCACTCAAAATGAGTTTTGCATAAGCAAGCACTATTGTATTCAGAAATGGTAAAAATCTAGTTTACAATATTACTTCCCCATGCCTTCATCCTCTTAGCAGGAAAAATGAATATTTAATGCGTAAAAAATTGTGGTTGGAGCGGCAAAACAAAAGAAAAAAAGAGAATATCATCAAGTGCGTATTTCATTTCATGTTGATAAAGTATGAAGAAGTTTGACCCAGTAGCATGCTGTACTCATATCGAATTAGACACGACTCGATGACCCGGGAGTCTTCCTGCTCCCTGCGGAAATTTGATTAAAAAAGCTATTGAGGATTCCGAGCATGATGATGATGTGCAGAAAAGAGAGCCCAGGCAGGATGGATAAACATGAAGTACATGAGATCCATACACACACCTTTTACATTTGCCACCTGTTTTTTCTTTTCTTTTTTTTTTTTATTCTCTCACTGAGTTGTTTACTGACCTGTGTTTAAGTCCTGGGTTTACCATAAGAGAAAATCCCCCACGGGCATTTGTGTGTGCGCGCATGTGTGTGTCACTATTCTTTGTTCCAGGCATCACAGGCAGCAGGAGGGGTAGAGAGAGCTAGAGAAGAGTAATGCTATGAGTCATTCAGTGTTAGAGAGAGAGAGGGTGGGTGGGTGGGTGGGAGAATACTTGAGTATTTCATATAAAGAGGCAGCAGTGAGACGCCATATGCCATATGGCCAAAACTGACTTTCCACTCATGGCTGGGCTTGACAGGCCTGTGGATGGGAGCCCCCCTTGATTGTGTATGTGTGTGTTACAGAGGCTATGTTCAGAATAAAATATTAACTTACTGAATAAAATAAAATATGAACTTACTGTACTGTGCTTGAAAAATATCAAGTGAAACAGTAGGCATTATTTCACACAGTAGTATGCGACACTATTGTCACACACTGTAAAAATTGTTGAGAAAATTTCAAATTCAATGCAACTTGATTCATTCTGATTTTTATGTTCTCTCAACTACACTATATACTATGTAGTATATAGTATGTTTATATAGTTTTATATACTCTCTCTCTCTCTCTCTCTCTCTATATATATAGTTGTGAAGTGAACTATGCTATGTTTGTTTTTGAAGGTGCATTCCCCTTACAAAGCAAAAATATCTGGATATAGTTTTAGAAGGGGTCTACATCGACCTCAACACTTGACGTAAACCTGAAGAATGGTGACAATCAACAAATGTAAAAAGATGAGCTCCACAAATAACTAACAATCTGTAATAAAAGAAAGTGCTGTAACATTTAAAAAAGACATTTCAACATTTGGCAGTCTCAAATAATGAGTCAAGAAATCATTCTTCAAATTGGAAACGGAAAGCTGAGTGCATTGCATTGTGGCATAAAATGTTCCATATATTTCATTTTATATATACTACAGAAAAGGCAGGGGTAGTATGGCAGTATGCTATTACAAATATAGTCCACAGACTGTGTCTTTGAATGTGTGCAGGCATGAAGGAGAAGAAAAGGAGAGAAAGAGATGGTTGGTGTAACTCAGTGATCTGAACACACTGGACTTTGTCAGGACCTCCAGTAACAGCTGGCAAGTTGAGAGACCCAGGAAAGCAGACTGGGGAGGGGGAAAAACATGGGGGTGGAAAAAGGAAAGTGAAAACGGGATTAGAGACCCTGAACTGCTCTCCACTGAGACATCGTCACTCAATTCTCCTCTCAAAGATGCTCACATCAAAAGGGAATCTTCCCAGAAAGGCCAGAAACATTCTCTTACGCAAGGATGCAAAATGTAATATGCATGCTAATAAGCAACTAGTAGAAGAATTGGACACTAAACTAAAGTGTTACTGGACAAAGGAACAAATCCACAATGCTGGGTTTCATTTATTTTGAACATACTAGAGATCACACTTTGTTCCACCTAGCGGCATTTAGTCCCCTAGTTGGTACAGTACAGCCTCCTTTAGGAGTGTTACAGTTTGCTCCATTTAAACTATATTTAAACATTCAAAGCTTAAGCCCAACCCTCCTATGTTTAATTTTCCATGTTCCACTCCGTTTTCATGAGCGCAGAAAGACGCATTTGGCGCGCGCACTACCTAGTGGACTTTGTTTTTTTAAAGCGGTCAAGACATTCACGTATGCTCTGTCCTTCTTCTGCTCTTTTTCTGTTGTGGTGGTTAGCAAACTGCATTGTATTAACATGCACGCCCCCTTCTGGACTGGAGTGTGGATCACCTGTGACTGACTGTATTCATTGTCTGCATGAACCGAGCCGTGACGTCCATACCGTATGGTTGGAGACGAACACATGTACAGTTACACCCCTACTTCCAATGGGTTGGCCACCAAACTAACTATCTAACTATCTATCTATTAAGAAGCAATAACTAATAAAAATGACAACATGACAAAAACATTAAAATTACTGAAACTTTAATATAAAAATAAAAACTAAATATTCAAAATATTGATTAAAACTATAATAGTATCTCAAATATACTAAAATAACACTGACTCAGAGACACAACAAAGTTTTTTTTATATGTTAATATTTTATATTTCTTTGATACTTTTTACTTTAGGTCTACACTCTCATTTTCAACTGAACTTCTTCAGTGTTTTAATACAAACATTTGTAGAAACTGCTGCAATTATCTACTATTATACTATGTTGGTCTATTATCGTGGTATCATTAATGTCAAATGTGCATGGCCCCACAACGTCATGTAATAATGTAATAACAGAGATGTTAGCAGGATGGTCTGTTCCAGTTTATCTAGGTGGTTCTTAGCCAGAATAATCTGCAAAGTATTGGCAGTCAGAAGTCGGACTTTGCATCAAGAAAGGATGTAAACCATTTCATCACAGTTGACTCAACCCTGACAAGTGATTTCAATATAATGTGTGGATCTTGTGTTTCTACAAGAAGCTACTATGAACACAGTCAGATCTAATATGGTGGGATGGCCACAATGAGAAAATTACTTGTATTATGGCTTCTATGAGACCACATCCCCAACTTACCCTGAAATATCCTCCAACCATCACGGGTGCTAAAACTGAATCTCGCATGACTGACGGTGGGTAGGAACAGATTATGGCTATTGATTGGTGCCTAGAGATGGATCTGAGCCAGGAGGAGAGAGGGAGTAAGCAGGCTAACTCCATCGATTCTTGTTCAGCAGGGGAGGCAGCAAAGAGACTGAAGGTCAGTGAATCTCTGCCTCACCTCTTAAAGGCCACTGGACTGCCATCGCAAGCCCATATGGATTAAAGCACCTCGGCTTCACGCAGAGAATAAGAGAGAGAAAGTGAAGAGACAGTGTATGACACACTGACCTTAGGCCAAGAAAGGGCTCAATTGTGAAAGTGTCAGATCAGCTGCCCACTTTTCAACTCTAAATAACTCAATAATGATACAGAATGCCATGCCCATGGACAGTTGATAGACAGTGGAGAGTGGAGAGATTTCAGCAGTCTTTGTCCTGTATTGCAAAAGGACATTGTGGCTGCATATCAAGGAAGAGAAACAAGGACAATGCACAAACCTTCACTATACAGCATCTGAAGACAAATGCAGTGCGGTAAATATTTAGCTGTTCTGTAAACAGAGCTGTTATAATCTCTTTTCCATCACACGGCAAATAAAACTGGACAACCAATAGGATTTGTGCTTTTGGTTACATGTCCAGAGCCGCTGCTGTTACATAAAACCATGACTTGCTCACAAACAGAGCATTTTGCTAAGCGACAGCAGAGGAAGAATCCAGAACAGCCTCTTTTGTCTTTGTACTTTGGTGTTATTTGATAAACACCATAGCTAATACTACAATTGGAACAGCTGTTTGAAAACATGTAAATAATGTTGGACTTACTTTCTTCTCCATGACAAGTGAGTGTCAGAAATGGAAAGTGAAGTAATGCTTGGATTCCCTGAGTAACCAGGGCATTTCTGTTTTTCTAAAAGTGCCATCTACCGTCAGATAGTGAATCTGCACACAGCCTGTCCGCCATTTTTTATGCACTGGTCTGTGAAAATCAGACCGAATTTTTACGCCAACATTTGTGTTAACGTGAACAGGCCTTGACTCAATATGCACCAATGCGTCTGCAGAGGTAGCACCAAAAAGTCACATACAATACGGTTTGTTGGGTCATCCTGCCCACAAACTGCCAACAAGAAATGCCAAACTGTTTGTTATTTCCAAATGCAGAGAAAAGAGTTGAGAGGGCAATTAACTTATCAGGGAGTTGAACTGGTGGGGCTGTTAAGGTTCAACAACTAACAAAAATGGTCATAAACTACAACAACACCAAGCTTCATGACAATTTTTGATAAATAAATAGAATTTCAGAATTTTCACCAAACACTAGCATATGCAGAACACCTGCAAGTCGTATTTTTTTGTTAAAGCTAGAAGTTTGTCACTACTCGCTGCTTATATAGAACTGAATTTAGCTTAATAATGACACTTTTGTCTTCTGTTGAATCAAATCAATCAAATTAATTTCATAATTGACAAATGTTGCAACATCCACATTCACTATTGATGAACTGAATTGATTTAAAATCGAACTGACTCAAGCTGAATAATGACACTATTGTCTTCTGTAGAGCTGCTTATAGCTGAAGTTTTAGTTATTGGAGTGAACTGAATAAACACTGAAATGACTTAAGCTGAATAATGACACTATTGTCTTTTAGAGCTGTTTTACAGCATAATTTGAATTTGTCTCATATCTGATGACGTTTGCATCATTGATTCTGTTATTTTCCTGTTTATTACTGTGAAGCTGCTTTGAAACAATCTGTATTGTATAAAGCACTATATAAACAAAGGTGATTTGACTTTACCTAATATATGGATGAGCTTAAACAGAACAATTTAAAAAATGTATCCTTTTGTGATGTCAAAAAGAAAGAAGGTCATACGGCATAAGAACAACACCAGGGCAAGTAAATAATGATTGAATTTTCATTTTTGGGTGAACAATACCTTTAAAAGAGCCCATTATGTTCCTCAGCAATACAAAGAATGTCAACAAGAATGAGAACACGAAGGAACAAAAGCCTCTTGTATCAGCTGAAGATGAATTTTCTTCATTTATTGATCTTGTAATATATCCTAAGTTTCCCTGCACAGGGCTTCAGCATGGCCCACTTCAAACTCGCAGCAGCTGATGAATCAATAATCACGACACATTATGCGCAACGTGAAAGGTGTCAGCAGGAGTGAGGACTCTCCATTCAAGCTAAGCCCTTTGGAAAAGCATAATCCCAGAGTCGGGCGGGACAGAGATCCATAGATTAGCTCCGAACACTCACCTGCATACACAAACACGGACAATAGAGCGCAGGGATGTGGGACAGCACAGGGCACAAGGGTGGATTGCAGTGCCCCATGCCAAGCGCTGGTGGTCATTTCACCAAAACCCATCCAATTAGAGCTGAGTGATGGTGTAGCCCGCTGGAGGCCCCTCCATCTCTGTGGCATGGCCAGAGAGAGACACCTGCTTTTATCAGCCTGCGCAGGGAGTATGAGGACTCTCTTTGAAGAAATATTCAACTAATTACGTTGGAGCACCAAGCACAACAAGCAGGAAGATTGCAGGGACCCCGACCCATTGTGAAGCAGAAAACTCCAGAGAAGATTTCATCTCCGCACAAAAACAGACGTCTTTCAGACCGAGAGGCAAGGTCATTGTTCTGACCGGGAGCGACAGACTGTAAGAGAGAGAAGGAGGAGGGAACCGAGACCATGTTCACACTGCAATTGAATGTGGATCAAATCAGATTGTTATTTTCCCCTCTCACATTTGATGAGGATCTGTTTCTGAATGACAGTGTAAACGGTAAAACTAACACTCAATCTGACCATTCTGATCTGGGCCGCTTTCATACATGGAAATGAATCATGTATGTATCAATTTTTTTATAATGTGACTTCAGTGTGAATTCTGAAGTTCTCAAAGACAATAGCGTCAGTGGAAGCATTAATGTTGAGGTCCCACTATTCCTTTTAATTGGTTAAGGTTCATGAAAGTAGCGACATATCTTTTTTTCATATTGTAATACACATTCGAGTAAAATGCATTGTTCAAGAAAAAATGTAAGGCAAGACTTGGTTCTATCCATTGGTTATTGATATTAGATTTTGAGATGTGTGAGGCAGGTCTGAATGTGAGCTTGCAGTCAATTGTAAGAAAGGGGCAGGATTTAAGCAAACAAAATTATTAGAGAAGTCTCAGTGCTGTTATTGTTAACTAAAATTAAAATTATCAAAATATATATATATTTTTGTCAGTTTAAAAAATCTGAAATAAAATAAAATTAGTTGAAAACTAGAAAAATTTGAAATGTTGCCTTGGAAGCTAACTGAAAGAAAAGTTGAAGTACTAAAATTACGAACTGAAATAAAACTAAAACAAAAAATAACAAAAGCACAACATTTCAATAATGTTAAGATCAATGCACATTCAAAATAGGTAACCTGAAGATTTTGCCCACGCCTCTTCACCTTCATAATTAATCACTGTTGTTTTATGTATGTGGGTCAGTGCAGGAGCACCGTCTGTTCAAGCCAAAGTCTGACATGGGACAAATTTCAAATGTCACAACCTCATACCAGCAACAACAACAAAAAAATATTATTTGATCAGAAAACTAGAATTGGGCTTGTGTCGTGAACTTGGACAAAGAGATGAGATGAGCAATGGAAAGACAAACAGAGACAGAAAGACACACACAGAGACAAGTGAGAGAGAGAGAGAATGCACTTATGTGTGAATGTAAGAGGTGACTGTTGAGCAGATGTTCTTGTGACGGACAGATAAGAGACAGTGGTGTAGAAGCAGCACCCAAAAGCAGATCAATTATTCATAGAGACAGATCAAGTCATTGCAGGAAGCTGTGAAAGCAGAATATCCTTAATGGCCTTTCACACCCTATTCACAAGAGACAATTAACAGTCACACACACACCCACACACCCACACACAATAATGATCATACTGACGCAATATCATTCCAGAAAGGAAAGAGCAGAATTAAAAAACCAGGCATGATGCAGCGATATATACTTGCAGTATGATCTGTTCTCCGTAGCGCTACAGGTGTTATACAAACTTATCACACAATGCTATGGGAAAACCTGATTGGTCAAAAATCAATGCAGCCAGGCAACTGATATCCTACATGCACTACCATCCTATTTCTATAATAAATAAATGCTTAAATAAGTCCTAAAAAAACATGTATCATGGTTTCCACAAAAATATCAAGCAGCACTACTGTTTTCAACACTGATAGTAATCAGAAATGTTTCTTGAGCAGCAAATCAGCATTTTAGAATGATTTCCGATGGATCATGTGACACTGAAGACTGTACTAATGATGCTGAAAACATATGAATATAAAAAAGTTATTTTAAATTGCAATAATATTTCAAAATATTACTGCTTTTGCTGCATTTTTGATCAAGTAAATGCGGCCTTGGTGAGCAGAAGAGACTTGATTCGGAAACTTACCAACGCAAAACTTTTGAACGGTAGTGTAGGTCTTTCTTCTCACATATCAAAATTATATCCCCTCAAATCAATATTCTGTGACCATATTTTATTTATTTGGTAGGAAGGGGATAAATGGGATAATTTGTAGTCAGCTGATCATTATCACAAAGTAATGACCTCTGTTTTATGTCAGCATTCCTTTAAGGTTCATTTTGTGATAATTGCCGACTTGATATTTTCCCATGTAAAATTGGTTGGCATACTTTCCAAGAGTGTTGATTTATTATTTACAACTACACAACTTGACAGATTACATTACTTCACTTCTTGCCAAACACTTTCAAACTGGTAATGGCTGCTTACGCTGTTTTTATAAGCAAGATGCTCAATCGGTGGAGTAGAGAAGAAGTTCTACATGCATATAAAAAGTTATGAGACAAACAAAAATACATTTAACAATAGTACAAGCATAACAGCTCATTCCTGGCCAATGAATTATTGATAATTAATGCAAACTTGAAGTGCAAGTCTTCCACATTTCAGCCTCAAGTTGGTCATTGATTTGTAATAATTACATAGCAGGTCTGTTTCAATCTGCTCCCTAGTTCTGTAGTAAATATGCACTACCCAGGCATTTCTAGGGCCATCTCATTGTCAAAATCATTCAAGTGCAATGAAACACTTGCTCCCTAAAAATTCCCAGAGTACACCATAAACACCAGCAAGCATCGGCTAAACACAATATTTACTTACCTGAAAATGGCGAAAGGTCTCCTTTGTGTATCGGCCATCTTGGGTTTCTTATTTTCAAGGATTTCAAATGGATCTCGGACGAGCCCCCAGTTTTAATGAGAGTGATTGGAGGATGAGCTTTTAAGTCCAAAAAAGTACATCCATTGATCATAAAACGTACTCTACGCAGCTCCGGGGGGTTAATAAACTACGCTGCGGAAGTTAACGCTTTTTGGACATACATCGAATGTGTGTGGCTGTCACGCCGGAAACCCGTTATTTTACTTTAAAAAGTTTTAAATAAGGATATTTGTCTTAAACAAACAAATCGATTCGCTTCAGAAGGCCTTTATTAACCCCCGGAGTCATGTGGAGTACGTTTTATGATCGATGGATGCACTTTTTTTGGACTTCAAAAACTCATCCTTCAATCACTCCCATTATACAGCTTGGACGAGCCAGGATATTTTTTATTATAACTCTGATTGTGTTTGTCTGAGAGAAGAAAGTCATATACTTCTAGGATGGCTTGAGGGTGAGTAAATCATGGGGTCATTTTCATTTTTGGGTGAACTAACCCTTTAATGTGTAACCTCATAATGGCGTTGCAGTGTCCCGATATTTAGTAGAAGTCATGTTCACGATATAATGATTAGGAACTATAGGGAATGAGACACACTCAGAGTGTGTTTTCCCTACAGGTACTAAGTTAGCACCAAAATCACTGACAGTTCACTGCATCACAAACCATAAAGGTGAAAGGATACAAACTCTGGTAGAGTGGCAGCCGAGACTTCACGGCCCTGCTTGCATTGATGCACGTGGCCCGCACCAGACTCGGCAACAGTGTTCCAGTCACTATCGCCCCGTCGAACAGAGGCCCAAAGAAAGGAACCTGGTCAAGACAGAGCAAAAAATGAAGAAACACTATGTTTTAAACATTAAATCAATTTACATGAAGTCTGAGCCCGATGTTGCATGCAAAAGGTACGCCACAAACAGACAGGAAAAATCAATGCACTGGACAGCTGAATCTAGTCGATGGATAATGCAGTACTTCCATTTGCCAAGGCTTGCATTTATCGAGTGGAAGACGAGAGTTATTTGAGTGGAATAGCAGATAACAGTGACACAGCTAAGGGAATTTCACTAATTGCAGCCAGTGACATGGTGCAGGAACCATACATCTGACAGCATCCAGGCCACTCAACACACAGCAGTCAAGACTCACAGAGGTGACGTGTTTACGAGAAATTACAAATGATGTACGCTTGGTTTCTCTGGGGATCTAGTGGCAGACACGGGAGGAGGAAGATGAAAGGCAGCTTGACCACGATGAGAGTGGCATGCCGACAGTGCAGTAATGGACTCTGAGCATTAGTGCTTTCAGAGAACAGACAGGAAGAGATACCATCCAGCCACAATCCACATATCCTGACAATCAACGAAACATCGCACATCCTGGCGAAGATCTTAAGATGCCTCTGGAGAGGCATTTCACGTAATATATGAAAATCTGGTAAGTTATGGTGGACGGTTGTGGTTTATAATGTAACGTAATGTCATTATCTTCAAGATGGGGGACGTACCTGGGTTTTTTTCATGATCTGAACAAAGAACATGTGGTTTTTCATCGGGTAGATGATGATGAGAACATCTCCGAAGTCGGTGGGAATGATTCCTCGTCTGTAATCCCGCGTGTGCTCCGACCACACAATGTGCACTTCATCGTTTCCCAAGTGACGAAGCTATGACCAACCAGAGGCAAAATGCATCAATAAATCTGACACAAAAATTGTAAACATTAGTCATATAACTCACAAGGGCTTCATGTTGGAGAAAAACAAACAGATAATCATTTGTACAGCGCAAACTTCTTGAATAAATACAGAAAAACAAATTCTTAGAAAAACATAAAAAAGTATGACTCAACCTCACAAACATGTATGTTTTCTTAGTGATCAACAATAATTCCAGAAAGAAAAAGACTACATTTATTTTAGTACATAACAACTCCTGAAATTATTTTGGGAATTTTCAATCTGAAGTCAAATGAGCTGGAGAAATTGGGTTCATTATGTTTCAATCATTTAAACAAATTGACTTTAGCCAGAAAATTGGACAGATTTTCATTTTACATAAAAATATACATACATTTGAAGGAAATGCATTTTTCAGAAGCTCATTTTTGGCAAGGAACATGAAATACATGGGTGCTGAGAGTCTGATTAATATGTAGCTCTAATGTTGAAGCACCAGTAACCTATTGCAATAAATGTTTAATGCTGTAAGTGTGAGGAAATATGTACATCAGAGCAATGGGTTCAGAGATGTGGTACTATCAACTGTCAAACCTGTAAAGTCTTTTAACACCCTGGAGTCGGCGGTATCGCCGACGATACCACCTCGTTTTTTTTTTTATCAGTGCGAAAGAGACTAAAAATACTCTGTCAATTTTGGACATATCAGTTAAGAGTTATATACCATTCTAATCTGTGAAATGTCGTCTTTTATTTGTGTACACTCAGAGTAAAAACAAAATATTGTCCTTTTTGCAAAATAAAGAAAACTAACATGATGCGCGAGCCGCAGTCTCTCTCTGAATGAAGTCCAATCTGATACTCCCTCAGAAAATGAACTGTAACGTAGTGAATACTAATGACACAAAAATGAGACTTATGTCTAAAAAAAACGTTGAAATGTCAGGTTTTAAATCATGTAAGTCAAATCGAAAACAAATATTCTCGTAATCTGTATGAAAAGAGAGACATGTCAGATGTTGGCGGCTCAGCTCATTGTCCACTAATGCGGCCACACCCACGGACCGCTCGCGCTATTCAGATGCAAATTCTGAGGCTATCAATGCAGCAGAGTGAACGCCCGCGTCAGCTCGGAAAAACGCATCAAGTTAAGTCAGTTTCATGTACTTTTCATCGTTTTGAGATGCAGTGAGGAATAATTCTAAAAGGATTTACCTCAGAGGAAAAGCTGGTTTCACTTTCATTTCGAGGATCAACTATTGAGTCGATGATTGTGAAAGGTAAGTTGTTTTTTATTTTTAAATTCTTTATTCTAATCGCGATAAAGCCTAGTGTCTGTGACTATTAAACCGCAAAAAAACTGTTTTAATATGAATCCTGCAAGTTTTGTGTGTCTCGGTGTGAATTAATGGGGCAGATCAACGCTGGGTTTTGTTTACTACACAGCTTAGTAAATTGCCATAGCTATTCCCAAACTATATTGCTATACTGAGATGAGTGAAATACCATATAGGTAATATGAATGTTTAGATGCTTTGCATCACAGAAATACATTATTTTTTAAAGTATATTAAAATAGAAAAACATTATTTTAAATTGTAATAATATTTCACAGTATTGCTGTTTTTTTCTGTATTTTTATCAAATAAATGCAGGCTTGATGATCATGAGACTTCTTTCAAAAACATTATATAAATATCTGTTATCAGCATGCTCACAGAGGGTTTTTTTCTTTTATCTCACAGATTTGAGAATCATAGTGACCAGATATTGGCCCACACTGGACATTTTGAATGAATATAATGGTGAGATCACTGACTGGAAGCAGGGAAGTTTTTTTTTTTTATTTCTCCAGTGCAGAAACACCAAACACCTTGGAATGCCAGGTAAGTGATGCTCACTTATATCTTTGAACAGGATTTATTTCCAGGTATAACTATATACTCAAAATGTGCCCTTATTTATTCAAAATGTGTCTCATTTATATTGTTAACTATATTCTGAATAAACTACCAGAAAAAAAAAAAACCCTACTTTGTACTATTTTTTTTAGTGCCCTCTCACATAGCCTACCTGACTGAAAGGGCTCATTATGCGGGTCATTATGCAGGTCTTTGTCTTCTCAGGTGTAATTCACAGCATTATTCATTAAGATTCACACCTCTCGCAAACTGTCTTTCTTGACAAAAAGTATCTTACAAAATTTAAATCAATATATTGTTTTATATGAACGAGTAGGCAGGATAATTTTTACATCAGTTTGAAGCAAAAATTCTAGTCTACAACCTCCAATACCCAGAAGTCTTGTGAACACATATTTAATACTTATTTTGTGACCATATTTCAGTGACTTAAGTTTTTTGTTTTTTCAATAACCACGCATAAAGGTTATTCTCTCAAAAATACAAACATGTATATACATGTTGCCCACATATTATGGTAGCCTAGTACATGCTGAATACAGTGTAATGACACTTTTGCCATTAATATGTTTATAAGCAACTGAAAAACGCACAAATGTCAGGGTATGTCAAAACTTCTCCAGGGCCCCAAAAATCCTCAGACCCCAGAGGGTTAAGTTCAGGAAGGAGAAGTTAAAAATATAACCAGTATAAATTGTTTCTAGAACTTGCCAGATATGGGTCAATGCTGATACAAATGTCTAGAGAGCTTGTAACCTACTGCTAAATCTAAATTAATTCAATAGTTATTCAAACTTCATTGAAATAGATTTTGGAACAGACAGGCGGAATGACAACTTCTGTTAATCACCAAGTGGGCATGGGTATCGAGCAATGGAAATAATCTTCAAATAATCTCAACATTTCCAAATATCGAACAGTAATCATCTGGCCAAAATATTGTTTATTCCTAATTGGTTCAATAATTGGTTCCTACACGCTGTTTCGGTAGCAAAATGGTTTTGAAACAACTCCAAATGTCTAAATTGAACTGTAGTTTTAAATTGACTGTAAAAACTACAGTTCAAGTTTTGACAAAAAATAACAATAGTGCTGTCAATCGATTAAAAAAATTAATTAATTAATTACAATTAAAGACAGTTTTTAATATTGTTATACTGTAATATTTTCACAGTTACTCTCCAAATTAATGTAGAATCAACTTAAAGACAGTAAATTGTAAATATTTGTTTAATGGCATCTTTTTATGAATGAAGGTCAGTATCACTGATACTAATACTGGTACTGATGTCTCTATTAAATAGATTTTTTTTTTTTTAATTTTAGACATTCAACATTACAATTTAACTAAAAGCTATCAATTTCAACATTTATTAGGCTTTTAAAAAAAACAACTTTTAAGTGAACTTAAAGCAACCTTCACATAAACCCATTATAATAAATGTCCTATTTACCTGTGGCCTTCTTACCTGTCTATTAGGTATATACAGAAATTGAATAAAGTTATCAAACACTTTACAGTCTTCACTGCATGAATTATAAATTAAACATATTAAAAGGCACAATTTTCTCTGTTACATTTGTTCTTTAATTAATATTAATGACAGACATCACAGCAACTGGTTTATTAGGCTGCTGTGACTTTAAGAGCTGCGGAACATGACACGGATCTGATACACATCTTATTTTCTCACAACTCTTTTAGTTCATTTAAGATGTTTTTTAACTCATTTAAGACTGCTCTTATGAGGATACTCGACAAAACAGCCATTTTAGTATAATTCTGTGTGTTATTGTTTGTTTAAGCATGAAAGAGAACTCGATACGCACATCTTTCTGTGCGAGCCGTGTGTGTCACACAGACACGACATTCACGGACTGCACGTTCTTGTTTGTCTTGTGGCACTTGAATGGTTTAAAAGCATTTGCATGAATAAGAGCATGATCATATAATGCAACGCTAGCCAAATTATGACAGAAAAAATGGATGCTGCGTTAATTGCGTTAAATATTTTTAATGTGTTAAATTGAAAACATTAAAAAAAAAACAAAGTTAAAATTGCATTAACGCCCTAATTTTGATAACACTAAACTATATATATAGGCCTGTCATGATAGTCAATATATCGACTTATCGCACGATATATGGACATGACCTCGATAATTTTTGGTGACGCGATATACTGCCAATTATGTTTACAACCGAGACGCCGACATTTTGGCGAACGTGCTGCCTCTGTCATCTCGTCTGCTCTCCGAGGCGAAAGCGGGGCTGAGCTCCTTCATACAGAGCTGACATCGACAGGCGGAAAAATGCGCCATTCGAGTCGTCATAGTATGTTCCTGACAACTACAGACAGTTTGGAAGAATAAGTGCAAATGCAGTCAGTTTCTGCAATCCACTGGTGCAAATATAAACATGACAGCGCGAAATGGTGCACGCTCACAGCTAGTTTCACACAGGACGCGACAGTCGTGAGTGTCTAGTTCGTTTTCATATAGAACGCGTTTTTGCATTCCACTGCGCCGTTTTTCCATGGAAACGTGTTTGTTTGACTGTTGCACTCGCGTCTTTCGCAGCATTTAGTGCATGACACGGCGCTCAAGTTAAAAGAAGTTTTTCAAACACACCTCTAGAAAAACAGATACCTCAACAGGCCACATTTGACTGCTAAATCTGTGTCTTTGTTCATATGGACATCTCACAAAAGCGTGCACCCTTACTTCACTGAGAAAATAAGGTTAGGGAAAAACCTGTAGATGGAAAATCTCCATAAGTGCCTTTTGTGCATTTGCAAGTGTTTTTTTCTACTTGTTATTTTGCAGTTTTTGTTAGCAAAGGTTTATTTATTATTTATTCAACATTATTATTTTTTGACGCTTCAATTCCAGTATCTAAATATTCTTAAGAGTTAAGTTCATTGTCATTTGAAAGTATGTAGGCCTACTCGCATTATTATGCTGTTATATTATGATTATATATTCAGTGGCATAAAATGGTCTTAAAATGACAATAATATCGCATAACACAATTATTTCTGGGGCAATATATCGCACAACAAAAAGTAGTTATATATATATATAAATAAAGAGTTTGGTTCCAAAACACTATAAATCCATTTTGATTAATTTGAGTAAAAATGTGCTTTCTTTACCAACAAAGCGGCAAGATGAAAACCACTATTTTCTGTTTCAAACTTTCACATAGCATCTTTTGGTTATAAAAACATTAAAAATTCAAATCTAGATTTTGATTTTCAAAGGTTTATTATAAAAACGTAATTTTTCCCCCAAAATGCAATAAATCCATGACACGTTTTTTTTTTTTTCAAAATGCAATTAATCCATCAATATAAAAGTTATTTTTCATATTGAAAATACACAACAAAGTAAGTTGATTCACATATATGACAGCCTCTGAACTTTGTCAATACTAATCTTATATACAGGCATTTGACTAAAAATACATTCAGTCATCGCTCCCAAAATTAATTCAACGAGGCATCTTCTTAATGTTATAAATTAATCATGTCTCCGTTTGTCCTTACCGTTTAAAGAGCATCTGGTGCCACCGCAAGGTTAAAATAAACACATTTGCCGAGTAAGTTACTTTGGAATTGATTGCAACTACCCAGGGGTGTCGCTATACTGATGTAACAAAGTAAAATATAGCTGTTAAATCCTTGTCTGACAGTGCAGATTTTGACAATCATATTGTTGTTGTTTTCAGATGTTTAAAAAACAAAACTAGTGATCCCAGATTCGAGAATTATTCATTCTTGGTCAAACGGCTTTTAAAAACTGTTCATGATTCAGTTTTGGGGACCATGACAGAAGTTTGATGCTGTCGTGGAACAAGCAACAGCCGGCATTTTTCCTCCTTCCAAGTGCCTGATCTTCTTAGTCTCCTCACGTAAATGATTACATTTCGATGACTTTTTACCCACTGCAAAAACCACCACAGGTTCATCAATGCTGTCAAAATTATTCATTTTTCTGTTTTTGTTGATCACAAGTACAAAGTAGATAAGGAAAACTAGGATGCCGGGTATATTCAGAGCACCGCCATTACTGTTTACAGTGCGTGGAATGGTGCGCTGTGATTGTTTGAGAGGATATATCTCATTCTGCAGAGAAAGGAGACTGGCGTTTGTCGCGGTTTGGAAAGAAAGGGAGAAAACATGACAGAATAACAAGACGGATATCGCATTTTGTGCAAAATTAATAAATGACTTTTCAATACCGACCAGATATAATACTGATTTTGGCGGAAACTCAATTTTGTTTTTTAAAAAAATGGCTTTTATCGCGTTTTGGAACCAAACTCTTCATATATACAAATATAAATGACAAAAAGTATTGCACACATGATGTGATAAAAATGATTTTTCATACATGGCATCATTCACAGTCTCCAGCATTCACAGTCACGAAACAAAACAGAAGCAGCGCAGACAGACCATAAAGACTTTATTCCAAATAATTAACAACAATTAAGTGGACTATTACCAAAATGGTGAGAAATTAAAGTGACCTCTGTAATCAAAAAAGAGGAGTCTTGGAAGCATTTCGCTGCAACAGTGCGGCCTTAAGCGAGCTCCTGTCAATGGGTCGTTAAACATCTGCCGATGCACCCATGCCTAATGAGCCATTACCAAAACATGTCCTCTTCACCAAAAATGCAATTACCACATTTCCCCATAAGCCCTTAATTATGCTAATGGGCTAAAATTAAACAAATCCACAACAAGCTGATTGGGTCGGCGCATACCGATCCATTTGGAGAGTCAGCAGAAGAATTGGCGGCATGTAAACAGGTTGGGGGAAGAGAGGAAATGCACAACACATTGTACACATACACCAGATGCCATTCTCAATGAAAGGGATCAGATGTTAAAGACTGCAGACTTCTAAGAAATGCAAACTTTAGAATAGGGTGAAGTAGAGTGCTGGTGAATGAGCTGTGGGTGGTTGTCATGCTGTTGCTACGCATTGTTAAGATGTTCTATGCGGTTGCTAGGGTATCTGGGTGGTTGGTGGTTTGTTCCTGGCCCAAGTCAAAAGAGTCCCTAAGACCCTTTGATATGCTGGTCTCTAGATATAGCTCAGGTCATTCCACCAATGAAAGGCTTTGGGATTTTTTCACCCATTTTATCACTCACCAGATGAAAATCACAGTGATAGAACAGCTTTTCTTAAACCGCATAACTTGCAGTATCATTCCTGTCTGTGTTGGACAGGATTATTTGCACTTTTTAAAGTTTAATCAGTTTTTTTTTTTAATTCAAAGACGTTTTACGACCTGCACAAATAAAATTAATACAGAGGAAAAACAAACAAACAAAAAAAAACCCATACAATCTCAAAATAAACCATGTATCTAAGTGTGTGTTCACACTTGTAGTTTGGTTCGCTTGGTTCGTTTGGTCTGGACCAAAAAAAAAAAACAAACAAACAAAAAAAAAAAACATTTAGTCCTGGTCCGCTTAGCGTTCAGAATGGCATTTTTATCATTGAACCAAAAGATACCAAACCTAAAGGCACAACCAAACCTAATGGCACAGGGACAAGTTCACAATCGGATTGTTCGGCGTTTATGACGTATTGCCTATTTTGAGTCAAGAAGTCAAAACAGCAGCAGGAATCCCTCCGTCACACACACAAAAGATCTGCTGCAAGGAGACACGGCTCTGACGCCTATACCAAACTATGATGGGAAACATCATGACTATGAAAAACCGATATGCGTGAGGATTCTGTCCTTTTTAGGTTCTCATCTACCTGTTTTTGGTTCGTTTACATGTCTTTGATCCGTGTTGCGTTCATATATCATTCGAACCACACCAGAGTTCGTTTGGAAGCGGACCGAGACCAATCTTTTCAGCGGTCTCGTTCCGCTTGTTTGGTGCGCTCCAGGGTTGGGATGGTAGCATTCACACATGTTCAAATGAACCGCACTAATGGAGCAATCACACGAGGGTTCATTTTAATCGAACCAAACATGCCAAGTCAGGGTTTCTACAGGTTTCATCAAATCTAATTTAATGCTTTTTAATGCCAGTTTTTAAATTTGTAATGCCATATATGTATGTCGGTAAATGTCGATAGATGACGTCATAAGGCAATTAGAATATTCATCATGTCATTGTTGCATTCGTATTCTGCCAAGTGTCAGCCCTTTACATTTCTTTGCTTCTCTGGTGCTACCCTTTTTGCTCACATAATATATTTTAATACAGCCAAATTCCCAATAAAATTGTTTCATCTATATATTTTTCTGTTTTTGTTGTCAGACATTATGAAATGGTGCCTGAAAAGCAGCCCATTAAGACTACATACAGGGCTAGACATTAAGCCTTTTCATTCACTTGTATGATTCATGTAAAATGTATGATTCATCTTTCATTTTAAATTCTTAAATTCGATCAATAAATTTAATTAGAATAAGACACTAAGAGCTGTTACCAATCAAATTAAATAATTTACAAATTTACAATAAAAAAATTACAACTGCATTAAATAATGTTATGGGATTGTACGAAATGTTGGGGGAAAATGATACGTTTAAAAATGAAACTCAACCACCAGTAGGTGGCGTAAAGTAACCGTCTTAATAAGTGAGTCATTCATTTAAACAATTCACTCCAATGGCTGATTCATTCAAGAATGAGGCAGTTGTTTATGAATGGGTCATTTAATCTTTGACTCAACCGATTCATTCAAAACGCTTAATCATTCAGTAATGAAAACAAGGCTGAGTGTTGCGCTATGGTTCTGCTGTGATCTTTGTTTGAAACTATTTTTGCTGCTAAAATAGAACAAAAACAGTCAATGTTCCTTCTAAAATGTAAGTGACAATATTAACTATTTGTTAACTGAACAGTTGTATGAAATCAGTGTCACGTTTTTAATCGTGACAGTAGCCTATTTAGGAAAACAGCAATCTTGGTTGTGTGATTTTGCTTACCTGTATCAAGTTATAAAAACTTCTTTTTGTGTGTGCTTCGCTAGTTTCCATTTCTCCTCGAGATGGTGCGCGAGCCTCAACAGCTCAACCTTGTTATCGTCACTACAATATACAGCCTATTATTATCCACTATGGATTGCCACTTAAACTAAATGTAATAAAATTAGTCATTCTCGCGTTTTTTTTGTTTGTTTTTTGGTATTTACGTTTTAATCAGGTCCTGAAATTCTCTTTCACTTGCCCAAAAAAAAAATACACTCATCCGGACTAATTGACAAGCGTTAGTGTCGAGCCCTGACATGTTAAACCAGCGCTAAAATCCTGATTTATAATCGAGACGTTGTCTGACAAAATCACCTTACACATAATATAAAGACATTTGCTGTGATTGTGGCTATATGTACACGTAAAATGATCACTCAGGTTAGAAGCAATAGTATCTATTTTATTTGTTCTCTGACATCCTCAACTGAATGCGCTGCTCCTCTCAGCCACTCACTGAACAGAGCAGACGCAGGTACGCCTGCGGCAGGAAAGCAAGACCTCGCGCTCGTGCGGCAGTACCGGGGAGTCTCGGAAGCTAGATCAGGTTAACAAGTATATTCGTCACAATGCGCTTTCTTGGAAAAAAGTCGCAAAAGGGGTCTGAAAAGTCGCTAAGTTGGCAACACTGATTCAACCTTCCGTCTCCAGGTCCCAGCCCGAAGCTGTCCAAAACGGCGTTACGGCAATTTTGCACCGGCCAGAGGGAATTACCAAACTGGTTCTGTGTGTATCACACCAATGTACATATTTTGTGACAGCAAATCAAAGTTATTAATTATGAAGGCCATATTCAACATAAACTGGTATTATTTTCCTTCAAAACTATCTAAAAAAATTAATGCCTGTAGGAATAAAATTTAATGCTTTTTAATGCCATTTAAGGCCTTAATTTTCGCAAAATCCATTTAATGACTTTTAATGCTTTTTAATGCCCCGCGGATACCCTGCAAGTGTGAACACACACTAAGATTCTTTTACTTGATTAAACAGGCTGGGGCATACATTCAAAACAGGGAAAACATTGTAAACAGGGTAAATGTAAGTTAAAAGACATGTTTTATTCAAAATATACTGAAATTGGTTTGTGTACCAATATATAAATACATACGAATTTTAGATCGACTGATATTGGATTTTGCTGATACAATAATAATGTTTAAAAAAAGGAATAAAAAATGGGATTTTAATTATAAACAAGACTGAAATACCATGGTACTCTTATTTTGAAATGTCAATGCAGTGCTTCCCACATATAGACTTTACTTGGCCGCCCAAGTATATTTGGAGACACATTTATGCTTTTATTATTTTTATCCTCTTATACTTTTGTATCCGCCCAAGATAATGAAACCATCCGCGATCGATTAACTAGTTGAAAATCTCCCCTCGCCCTACGTGTTTCGTACCTGCTCGTTGTGTGTGCGTCACAACTGTTTACTCCCGCTGACATTCCCACGTGCGCTGCAGAGATGCGGTGGATATTTCACAAAGAGCGCTGCATGTTTCAAAGTCACAAGGCGGCGCTGTTGCGCGTTTTACAGGCTTGCGCAACAACGCTTCAGACAGCTTCAAAGTGATTCTCAATCAATGAAAAGCGCAGATTTATGCCAAGCGATTGCTAATGAACTCATGTTGATGAATTATGACAAGTTCTACTTTATGGCCTTTATACAATGTTTTAGACGGTTGTAAGAATCTGAAGGATCAGCCCGCAGTTGTGTAGATATTTCAAAATAAGAGTCCCGGTGTATTTTGGACTTATTTATTATTAAAAGTCACAGGCTAAGTTTTTTTTTTTTTCCTTCTGGGCATTATTGGTATTTTGGTTACACAATAAATTGTATTTAATTTGATTTCCATTTAATTCATAGTAAAGTATTGTAGTCTCCCCCACAGGAAGAAAAGACTAAGAACATTATTTGACACGTATATTATTCATTATATAAATTTTACTAGTAAAATCTGTGTCCTATTCACTGAGAGAGACACTATATGACAGCAAGGAGAACATAGGAAAAGGAGAACCATAAATGCTGTAATTTTGCATAATTTACAATGCATAATAATGCATAATATTAATATGTAATTAAATGTAATAGTATGCTATGTAATAAAAATTAATTTCATTAAATAAAATACCGTTAAAAATTACACATTATTTGTTTGTCACATGTAGTAGACCATTTTTGTGCCGTGGATAATAGGAGGATTTTTCTCCCGGCTACCACAGCAAGTATATTTCAAAGCTGTGGGAAGCACTGCAATGCTTTACTACTTTCAACCGCTCATTCAAAATGAGGAGTGAGATAAAATACACACTCCATATTACAACCATATTAGCATAATAGAAAAAAAAGTAGACATTGTCATAACTTATCAAAATTAGATCATAAGCAATCGCTTGGCATAAATGCATGGTATTCATTGATTGTGAACTGCTCTGAAACCATGAGCCTGTAGAAGCGCAACAATGCCGTGTTTTAACTATGAAATCACTGCACTCACATTTAAGTCAATACCTTTTAAAGTTTAATAATCACATTAGGCTGTATTGTGATTCCTGTTTTTCATCTCCAAATTTAAGACCTCATAAATCATAACTAAGACTTTAGTTATACCATTTAATATATTTAAGACTTTTTATGATCTTAAATTTGATCAAATTAAATTTAAGACTTAAGGGTATGCTTTATTTGTTTAATGCCAAGGATTGTTCAAACTTTAATACCTTAAGTATGAGCAAAAGAAATAGTGGCATTTGTATTAGCAAACATGAAAATATGAGGACATTAGTGGCCATATGTTGGATAGAGGATAAGATTTACAAAAAAAAAAAAAAAAAAAAAAAAACTGGTGAAACAATTCACTCAGAAATAGCAAGTAAATTTCACAAAAAATTACGAAGCATCAGCAACACATTGAATTAAATGTGAAATTTTGAAGTTGAAAGACTGAAATAGTATTTTCTTGTAAAACATGCTCCAATAATCTTTTTTTTTTTTTTTCAGTGTACATAGATTGTAAACACACAGACGCTGAGCAGAGCAAGAGATGCCTTGAAGCTTAAACGCTGCCTTGTAAAGAAGCAGTGTCCCTCCCTCTGAAACAAAAGAGTGTGTGTGTGTGAGGTGCCTCCTGACACTGGGCCTCGCATGGAAACACCCTCCCAGTAACTGCATTACTAGCCTGGCCAGCTGCTCTGCTCTGTTCTGCCCCCCAGCACTCAATTGGATTCAGGAATTCTTCTCTTTTCCCCCCTCTGTTTTCCCTCGCTGTCGTCTCTTCACCCCTCCTTTCTCTCACTACCTCTGAAAGTTGCATTTGCAAATTAGAGGAGTTACTTCCTGTCTGCCTGTGGCTGATAAAACAGCCCTTTCACCCCTCCCCACACACGTGCCGCCCAACAGTCGCCCTCTCTCGCTGCCAGAGAGGGAGCGCGGCAATTACAGGGCCTGATGTCCAAAATGAATCGAGCATGGCTCGCGGCACACACGCTCCCTCCCTTCGCCTAACGGAGGAAGCAGAGTGTGGCTGAGATGGGCTAATATGAGCTCTGACAGTGAGAGGCTTCAATGTCCGGGAGCCTGATGAATTTTTCTCTCTGCAGGCCTGCGCATGATCGGATTGAGCGCTCAAACTAAGCAGGTTCCCACCGGCTCATTTTGCCAGAGTTAACCTGCTAACGCATGTCGATCGCTATCCCGCCGACACAGGCGGAATTCGATAGCAGGGCCCTGCTGGTATCCGGCAGGCCTTTGGCCCTTGCGGCGTGAGTTAATGTGCTGATCGGGGCCCCGGTCACAGCGCGCACAGGAGTCCAGAGACTGAGAGCTGTTACTAAACCTGCACATGCTCGGCTCCCTCGCTGACGACACGGTCTCGCAGCTCGCAGCAGTCTGACAGATCCGTGCAACCAGCAGCACGGTCCAAAAGTCACGCTTTACATGAGTGTCACTCACCTGCTGTCAAGTCTCCACAATGAAGTGCAATCATTAAATCACCATTTTCAACGGAATGAAAGTGTTTTTTAGGGATAAGCAAACATATATATAATGCTGTAAAAATTAACACGTTAACACATGCGATTAATTTTTTTAGTTTAATTAATGCAATTAATGCAGCATCCATTTTCTCTGTTATTCTTTGGCTGCGATCACGCTATCATTCAAGTGCTATAAAACCACTCAAGCGTGATAAGACAAACACACACACACAAAAAAAAATTCAAATCTGTACTGGCGTGCTGTCTGAGAAGCGGCTCTATGTGAACAAACACCCGAAACGCGTGCACAGAATACCACTTCAGACAGCGCCACATTGAGTTCTCTTTCACGCTTGAACAGACAAAAACACACAAAATTGTCAAAAATCCCATTTTGTCATTTTGTATCCTCGTAAGCACAGTCTTAAATTAGTTCAAATGTGTTAAATGAATGTAAAGAGCTGTGAGAAAATGGGATGTGTGTCAGATCCGCATCATGTGCGGCAGGTCTTAAAGTGACAGCTGCCTAATAAATCTGCTGCCGTCTGTCATTAATGTTAATCAAAGAACAAAAGACAAAGAGAAAATCACTCACTGCTCTTGACTGAATAACTTTTGTAGCTTTAATAAGGATTAATTTATGTAATAATTTATGCAGTGAAGACCGTGTTTGATTATTCAATTTCTGCATATTTACCTGTTAGACCTATCTGGAAATCTTAAAGCACTGTTATTACAAGGTTACATGGGTCAAAAACAATGAAGACAATAACTTTTTTTGTGCATTTTAGCAGGGCAGGTAAAAATCTAAACCATCTTGACTGGGCCAGAAAAAAACCTTAGCGTTGAGCCCTGATATATTAAAGGCACAGCTAAATATGACATTTATTACAATGGGTTTATGTGAAGATTGTTTTAAGGGTGTACTCACACTAGGCGCTCTGAACCGTGCCGGAGCGCGTTTGACCCCCAAAGCCCGGTTCGTTTGACAAGTGCGATCGCTCCGTTCCGTGCCCGGGCGTGGTTCGTTTAGCTGGCCCTGGCCCGCTTGGAAGAGGTGGGCCAGAGCGCGGTTCGGTTGGGCTCGAGCGCGGTTCGCATGCAGTGTGAGCGCTAACTGTGCCAGAGCACGGAACAGTTACTACTTTTGTGTGCGCTACTGTCATCATGACGGCAAACATCTTTATTACTACTTTGATAGTACACTACAATTCATGTAATTAATTTGAGTGTATTTGGGTTTATAACGGTCTGACAATCACGCTCGGGCTCGGTTCAAGGCAACCGTGCCTAGTGTGAGTACACCCTAAGTTCACTTAAATTAAAAGCTGCTATATTTTTTAAAGCCTATTAAATGTTAAAATCAGGGCTCCGAAACGGTTTAAGGAACGAAAACAAAAACCGTAAACGAATGTAATTTTAACAGGAACATAAAAACGAAAACAAAATCAAGTTTAATCATTCTGAACAGAAACGCTTAGGGCCCTATTTTAACGATCTAAGCGCATGGTCTAAAGCGAGCAGTGCAAGTGCACTTGGGGCGTGTCCGAAACCAATTTTGCTAGTTTAACGACGGGAAAAATGGTCGGCACGCCCATCGCATGGTCTAAAAGAGTTGTCCCCATTCTCTTAATGAGTAATGGGTGTGTTTTGGCTGTAATGTGCAATAAACCAATCAGAGTCTCATCTCCCATTCCCTTTAAAAGCCAGTTGCACTTGCGCCATTGCAGATTCGCTATTTACATGGCGGAATTTGCAAGCGGAAAAACTGAACACTTCTCTAGTGAGGAAACGGATCTGCTCGTGTGCGAGGTTAAAGCGCTCAAGCAGACCATCTACGGGAAGAGCCAGATTCCACCAAAGCATTTTTATCTTTATGCACACAATAATTTTTTACATTGTAATCCTTTTATTTTTAATATTTGGCATGTTTAATATTTGGCATGTTTCTGCTCCGCATTCCTGTGTGTGTAATAAGCGGAGTGTACGCACGTTGTGCACCCACATATAGGCGTATATTACTAACGCACTTTAAATAACAAAACAAATACTGCGCCATTGACTTTAGACCAGGTTTCAGTTGGTCAATGGCGCAGTCTATTTCAGTTGCCTCAAAATAGCAACGCACCAACAATGCGCCTGAACACACCTCGTTTTCAAACCAGCACGCCCATGGACGCACAAATGGGTGCAAATGCATTTGCTATTTAAACAATGTGGCGCAGGATGTGAAAATGATAACTGCATCTGGCTGAAACTAGCAAAAAACACTTGCGCTGCGTCTGGCGCTGCATTGTGCCGAGTGTATGATAGGACCCTTATTTGAAATTACTATTTTATCGCTCAGCTGTCATGTCATCATAGGTGAGTTGCTGGCATTAGCTTCTGGATCTTAGGAGTTTTTCCTGAGGATATGTAACCAACCATTAAAGTATTATGAAAATTAATGTCAGGTAATATCCAGCATGGTGTGTGTTTTGAAACCAGCGAAAATTGCAGGTTAGTGTAGAACATCAACTATGCAAGAAAAAACAAAGAAAAGTTGTCAAAGTTAGTATTGTGGCTTTATGTATGGTCAAACACTCGTGTGTGTCATTATATTATTAACATTTTCCCGATAGCAGTTACGAGGTTGTTCACCAGCGAATGTCTGAGACTTGTGTTTTGTCAGTCATTAACGGCCGCACCTGAGGCAGCGAGTTCAGTATAACGTTTTCATCAACTTATAGATTACAAAGTTCATTGTAGCAATGTGGGCGCTCAGTTTTTCCTGTCGTTTAATACGTTTAGCCAAAATCTAGTGTATAAAAAACGCTGTATTGGCTGTGATTAGAGGACAAATAGCAGACTGACACTCTTCACGACTACTCAAATACATAAAACATTAGTCTTTACGAACATTGTGTTTTTTTGAATAATGAAAACGCAGCACTTCATTCACGATTGAGGTGGGTGGAGCTACTGTTTGAGGTTTTTCCGACAGTTTGAGGATCCACTGGAGTTACAGTGAGGTTAAGTCACAAGCTCTAGTTAGAAATAGTTATAAAGCTCTGGTATAAAGTATAGGCAAAAAATAAATACATAAAAAGTAATAAAATTACGTTATTAACTGGTATTTTTTCTAATCAAACAGTTTTCGGAACGGTAATGTTACTGAACGAACGCATGAACAGAAAAGTTAAAATAACGATTCTGTTCAGAGTTAACCGACTAATCTTTTTTTCTGTTTTTAAGTCCTGGTTAAAATTGATAGCTTTCAATTATACTGTAATGTTGAACAGCTGTAATTAATGGCTAATGGCTAATTAATGGCTAGGTATCAGTGATTCTGTCCTTTAGTGCTTAGTAAAAAGATGCCATTAAACAAATATTTAAAATATACTGTTTTTATGTTGTTTCTACATTATTTTTGAGATTCAATGTGAAAGTATTACAATATAAAAATATATTTAAAGCTTTAATGTTAGGCGTGATTAATCATGATTAATTACAGAAAAATCTGTGATTTATTATTATTATTATTTTTTTTGTCTTTATTCGAACAAGACAGCAGTGAGATTTGACATGGAAATGAAGATGAAGAGTGAAAAAGGGGCGCAATTAGAAGTGATTAACCAAACGCACTACATGTTAGAGGTTATCGGCCCTGACCCACACATTTACAATAATAAATACATATATACATTTTTGGCATATACGCATTTGTTGATTGACTTTTTTTTTTTTTTTTACAAATGTGTGAGCGGACATATTCCTTCTTTGATTTGTGTTGTTTTTAATTTAAAACAATGTCCACATACAGATATAATTTCACTTATTTTACTTGTCAAGCATTTTCAAATAAATATGACAAATGCTTTCATTCTAAAGCTTCATCAGTTTGCAGACTTCCATGGCTTACTTGAGACAATTTTGGTGACTAGATATGATTACTAGATTACCAATGCACTCAGTTTTCACTCGATTTGATTGCTTCTCTCTAGGTGCTTGACAATGGCGGAACAAACACCAAAAGGAAAGCTTGATAATTATAGCAACAGTGACTAAGAGGGCATGGTTTAACGGAAGGTCATTTTAAAACCAAAGAGCATGCACTTTTTTCTTTCTCATTTCCTCTGTGAATGTCACTGGAATGCCTGCACTTTTGACCAAGCAGTGATGTAATTTATGATACTGATAAATGACAAATGTCTACCTGTTTATTGTGTAAATCACTCATCTAAAACCATAATGGTTTCTTTTAAATGTGCATGGGCCTTGTCAAGCAGGAAATGAGGAACTACCTTTTTGGTGATGGAGTCATCAGAGTCAGAAGGCATGCGAGTCGACACATGGAAGATGACCTCCACGTTAGAGGTGGCGTAGTATGGCGCTGTGCTACCTGTGCTGCCATTTCTCTGCAAACCACCCATAAAGCCACAGTGAGTGGCCAGATTCACCTGAAAGAGAGAGAGAGAAACTTCCTGATGTTCTGACATAGTCACAGGGCATGATTCCTGCTCACTACAGACTCAATAAGTGGATCGTATGTGTTATTTCACCTCCCATCCCAGCCCAGAGACAAAGTCCTCATAAGCCTGACTGCCCTCGGTGTTGGACAGAATGGAGAATTTGTCCTCTTGGCCTTCTCCAATATAGAACACGGCAATCTTGTGCGTCTCTCGACTGGAAACAAAAACACACAAGATGAACTGACATCATGCAAAAAGTTGTAACATCATGACATTTGAGTTGTCACCATATTTGATGTGCTCAGTGTATGTAATCAAAGATGATCCAGAAGAATGGGATGCACCTGAGCTACATTTGCAAAGTATCATAACAATGGGTCTCAATGAGATTTTTTTCTTCTTTTTTCAGTTTTTTTCTTCTTTTTAATAAATTTAAATCAAAGTTATCCAAATCTGGTTTTGCTTTGTCATTATGAGGTATGAAGTTTAGATTAGTGTTATTTTAGCATCATTGGGATACTACTATAGTTTTTATTAATATTTTTTAATTAGTTTTAATTTTTATATATTTTCTTTTCATTTTAATTTTAGCTGAAGTTTTATGTCATTTATGTCATTTTTAGTTTTAGTTTTGTCAGAAGTTTTCGGTCACACTTTAGTTTAGGGTCCAATTCTCACTATTAACTAACTATTAACTGTGACCTTTACCTCAGCAAACTCCTAATTACTAATACTAATTAACAGTTAGTAAGGTAGTTGTTAAGTTTAGGTATTGAGTAGGATTAAGACTGTAGAATAAAGTCATGCAGAATAAGGCATTAATGTGTGCTTAATAAGTACTAATAAACAGCCAAATATCCTAGTAATATGCATGCTAATAAGCAACTAGTAAATAGTGAGAAATGGACCCTAAATTAAAGTGTTAATAAGTTTATGGCTTTAGTTTTAGTTAAAAATAAGCAAAAAACGGCACACTGCCACTGTTGCTCCCAAAGATCAATTTATTAAAATAGACAATGTTTCGACCCAAAAAGGTCTTCGTTTAGTTTTAGTTAACTATAATTTTGGCTTAGATTGATGTAAAAAAAATAAATAAATAACACTTTTTAGCATAAGGTTGCAACATTAAAAGTATATATATATATATATATATTTAAATAGTTAAATATGATGCTTTTGGTAAGTTCATATTTCATAATTGTTCATTTTAATAGTGCTCTCCGTAAAGAGCAGTTGTGGTGTAATTTCATTAAAAAATGTAGTCAAGTAATAGGACATCCGGTAACCTATAGGTGTCAAAACCTTTATGCTCATTAAATTCATCCATATATATATATATATATATATATGTAACTTCACAGCTATTGGCTAACAAATACAATACTGGTATGCGCTGTGTATGTGTGAGCAGTGTGTCCCTCTTTGAGCAGTGTTGCTAAGGAAGCCTCATGCCCTTGCAGTGTGATGTTTGGCATGCTCAGTCAGCGGTTGCCATGAGTGGGCCGGCTATGCCTGCAGAGGGAAACGGTGGCCCGATCCTGGGGGTATTCTTTAATAAGCCTCTGTAATTAGCCACTCTGAGTGCCTATTGATCGCTGTTGGCTGAGAAGTGTGGATCTGTGATCAGCCAGACGTGGGCAGGATTAGGCTGTGAGGAGCGGAGTATCTGAGAGTGTTCTTAAGACATGTCTCCTTAATAGTGCTTTTAAAGGATTTAGCCACTCTCTGTAGACTGGCATTAGGCTGCTTGATAGAGCTCTCCAAATGCATGCTGTTGTTTGCTGCTGATTTTTAGCGTTAAGTGCAGAAGAGTCAGAAAGAAGTTTAAGATATAATTCAGTTTTCATGTCACTAATTTACTTGGTGTGTGATTATTTGTATGAAACTTTATTGCATGAACATCAGATTGTTGTCGTCTTGTTTTCAGACATTCTGAAGCAGAAACCCTTACCACTGCCTTGAGTCCAAATTCTTGAGCTCTCTCAAGAGCTTGGAGTTCTTCTTTAGCAGGTGAAAGCTCTTTCTATAAAGAGAAATGAAAATGGAACATCATTAGACTTTCCATAAGATAAATGGTGAGACAAAAGTAAATCATTTTTAATGTTAAAATCTTTTCTCCTATTCCACGGCAACCAATGTCCAGGCCAACAAAAAGTACAGCATGCAGGTTGATTCCTATGTTTTCCTATGTGCCTATGTTTTGTTGAATCTATCACGACATGCAGTGTGGCATGGTTTGGACAATTAAAGGGTTAGTTCACCCAAGAATGAAAATTATCCCATAATTTATTCACCTTCAAACCATCCTATGTGTATATGACTTCTTTTAGCCAAACACAATCTGAGTTGTATTAAAAATATTCTGGCCCTTCCAAACTTTATAATGGGAGTAAATAGTAACTGAGGGTTAATAAAGGCCTTTTGAAGCGAAGCGATGCATTTTTGTAAGAAAAATATCCATATTTATAACTTCATAAACTATAATCACTAGATTCCATTCGCGAGTCTACTTCTGGCGGATGACGTATTGACAAATGCGGAAGCACAGAGGATAGAGCAAAACAAAACACTGGTCACGAATTAGAAGTCTAAAATTAGAATTTTAAAAGAGAAATGTCGAAGGAGCTTGAGTTTGTTGCCCATCTCTATTTGTTTGAACCGCAAGAGACGTCTACTCTCACCTAAGCTTACGCTACTCCTACATCCTACCTCATACGCCGAAACTCGACTCTCTTGTGAACGTGCAGATGGATGTTACTGGAAGCTAGTGATTACAATTTATATAGTTATATTTATGGATATTTTTCATACAAAACGCATCGGTTCGATTCAGACGACCTTTATTATCCCCCTGGAGCCATATGGATTACTTTTATGATGGATGGATGTGCATTTTTGGGCTTCAAAATGTCTATTACTCCCATTATACTATTCGCTCCCATTATAAATCTTGGAAGAGCTAGGATATTTTTTAATATAACACAATGTATTTGGCTGAAAGAAGAAAGTCATATACACCTAGGATGGCTTGAGGGTGAGTAAATTATGGGATCATTTTAATTTTTTGGTGAACTACCCTTTAAGTCAGTTCGTAATAAAAGAAGATTAGAGGAACTGGTTCTAGTATTATTATCGGATGAGACAGGCAACTAGACTTAAGAGATCTCTTTTAGTTCCTCTGGAGAGGAAAGATAGACCGAAGTGTTCCAATTTTGTGATTAGTGCCTGTTCTGTCTGTGTTTCTGTTACTTAAATACACTACTGTTCAAAAGTTCGGGGACAGTAAGCTCTTTTTGAATGCACATTAGATTCTGGTCAATCCACCGGTTAACATTTACAACACAGCGTGTATGCTGCGTAAAAAAATGGGTCGATTTTTTGCAATGGTCTAAACAAAAAAAGCAGATGGGCTGATATCTGCCAGTAGGTAGCGCCTATGGAACGGCAGAAATACAGCGGCTACCCCGGTACCCTTTGTATAAGCTGCACTCATAAAGGCTACTTTAGGCATTATACAGATGCAAGAGAAAAAGTGAACTAAAGGCACTCAGTTCTCTTCAGACATACACAAAATTCATCGGATTTGCACAAATCACGTGAATGACCTATTTCAATGTCAGAATGAAAGGCAACGAATTTGCAGGTATGAAATAAACACCAAGTGTGCCGTACACATCCTGAAAAGTGACGCCAAAGCATTTCGCTATAAAATGCATTTCACATGATGCAATAAAAACGGGGTGCAATGTCATGATTGACAGCTGTGCTTGCTATTGAGTCTGCGGGAGAGGGAGTGTGGGCGGGACTTTTTAAGTCCTCTTGAAATTATAATTAAGACATTTCTTATACCATTTAAGATATTTAAGAATTGTATGGCCTTAAATTTGATCAAACTGAATTTAAGACTTTTTAAGGACCCACAGGAACCCTGTTTTACCACTAAGCGAAGAACAAAAAAAAAAAAAAACTTTGCTTGAGTATTTCAGGCCTTAAGAACCAATGTCCAATGATGTGGAAAAGAGCAGTTTTGCAAGTGGGTGAATAAATGACTGAATTTCTATCTTGTGATGTACTATTTATTTAAGAATGTTTACTGTGAAAGTTCATTATTTTCCAGCAACTTCCATGAAATATTGTACCTGCGATCCCATGAATTCATGCCGAGGTCGTTGAGGAGAAGTCTGCATAGGTAAAATGGTGATTTTGGCTCCTGGTGTGTGGGCTCTGTCTGTCTCTCTGCTCTTATGCTGGGGTCTTCACTCTGTCTCCGCATCAGCTCCTCATCCTCTTGCTTCGTCTGTCTGTGGATGGCATCCATGATGAGCCCTTCCATCTCAGGGTTCATGCCCATGGGTGGAGATGGTGGTTGAGTGAGCCTCAGCTGGGGCTCAGGCAGGCACTCAGGGCTGCTGTGGCCGAGGTCTTCCAGTAGCTGGTCCAACACATCCACGCCATCCTCCATTTCCAACTCAGAGGAGCAATTACTGGAGCGGACGGAGCTCTGCTTTTCAGAGCGACCGGTGTCTTGTGACAACTGATCTCTGCTGCCACTGGAACTCAAGCCAGTTCCGTCCAAAGTGCAGAAGAGAACACCGCCGTCCCACGAGTACTTTCCCGAGATGTCCCTGACAATGACGCGAACCTCAGAGGAATGATCCCTTGGGTTGGCACTTACTGCGGCCGTGCTGGAATTATCAGAGGGGATCTGAAGGTATGAGACTAGTGTGCTGTCATTGAAGACAAAGAGCTGTAGATTGGGGCTTTTGAAGACTTCAGAGGAGAGTTCGGAAGACTCTACGTAGGGGTTATCGTGGTTCTCACTGACTAGACTGTTTAAGAGGGCTGGGCCGCCGCTGAGAGGATGGTGCCCCAAATGATTGACCAGGTGTGTCATTACCATCCGAGCAGTCAGGGGAATCAGCTCCATGCTTCTCCTTTTCTTTTCTGGGATATCAAACAACTTTAGTTTAGTAAATTAGAAAACAGGTATACTCAAAGGATTAGTTCACCCCAAAATTTAAATTGTGTCATCAATTGATTTTATTTATTTAAAAAGGGACACTGAACATTAATAAATATTCACATAAATGTTAATGTACCAGAGTTAGTCAAAAGCCTAATTCTCATCAGCACCCATTTTGCCTTGTGTTATTAGGCAGAAAAGAAAAAAAGAGGGAGAGAGAGAAAAAAATAAGGGTACAGTACAGAAAATAGCCACATATAATACACTAAGATAATAAAATTATAATATTAATAGAGTCTCTTTATGGATGCAAAAACAACATCACTGTTGGCACTGTTGATCATCAAGAAGCCAATTCCTTAAGTTATATTTAAATGAATAATAGGATAAATATGTCTCATGTCGTTACAAATACATGACTTTTGTTCATCTTTGAAACACCAATGAAGATGTTATAATAAAAACTGACAGATGTCTATCCCTTGATTAAAGGCTTGTAACCAAAACTTTGATGCTTCAAAAAGTCCATAAAGGTACCGTAAACATAACATTCAGGTAAACATTCAAGTCTTCTGATGAGACACGACCGCTTTATATATGAAGAAGAGATTTAAATTAAGCTTTTATTTGCATATAAACAATGCAGATACATAAAGTACATCAAATTTGGTAAAAGGAAGCTCAACCCTACTTGCTTGGCATGCAAGAACAAACTTCATTTGTTCTTGCGCATCAATCACCCTGTCAGAATATATTTTGCAATAATAATTGGCTGACTGTATTTTCTCTTACTTATCTTTCTCAAAAGCTAGCTGGTATACTGGCTTTTAGCTGTCATGACCAATGGAGGCAGTTTTCCCACGTTTGCACCATCTATATGGGTGTCCACACAGACACCTTTAAAATATCTATTCAGTCTCCTAAAACAGACTCAAAGGGCTGCACTAATGAGCATCACACCTTTCGTGATGAGTGAATAGGGCTCTGCAAGCACTATGAATTAAAGTCCTCTGAATGCTGAACACCTCTCAAAGTGAGAAATCTAGTGTTGTCATTAGTGGATATTAAGATTAAGATGAGAGAGACAGGAGGGGAAAAAAACGAAGTGCTCACATTGTGACAGTGCTATCAATACCATCATCCCCATCAAAGTGGAAAAAGCTCTTTGCAAAGACGAGCAAGTTGCATTAGGGATGCACAGAGCTTTGAAGTGAACTAATCAATATGAGCTAGGTACTGGGATATTGCTTATGAGTTGCTCTTTGGCTGAGGTTGTTTGTTTTTTTTTCGTACGCAGAGATATAAAAGGCATGTCAATGGATAGAGATGTTTGCGTTGCAAAAGCCAGCAGTCTTTTTCTTCCTCTACTCCACAGATATAAATGTACTGTCATAAAAGGCATCCCTGTTGGAAGAGGAAAGAACAGACCCCCCCCCAACAGCCAACAGCCAACAGCCCAAAAACAGATGACATTTGATGACATGCCAAGGTAGAGAACACACAAGAAATATTGCCTAATGGATAAAGCAAGGTCGGAGGAGGAAAAAAATGATTTCTTTAATAATTGGCATAAATGGGCTTGCTTTGAGTGGATGAGGGAACTAATGCACACCTCTTTAAAATTCTATTTCATTTCACATTGTGCTACATTTGCTCTAATATGATTCACGAAAGCTCAGTATAAACTCAAAGGACAAATTAAAAAGGTCCCTTTTTGTATTTTCTTTGCTTTTCAAGGGAGATGCAGCAGTTTCACAATTTATGATTAAAAAGTTGACATAAATTTGGTAAATTTGCCTTTACATTACATACATTAAAGACTTGTGTTGACGTGTAGCAAAAACCGATAAATATGATGTAACAAAATAAAAAATTGAAATATGGTTAATATATAGAATTTTTTGGGGACCATTAGAAATAAATTAAGTATAACAAATACTTGTGTGTAATAAATTTAAATATTTTACAAAAGCATTTAATTTGGAAAAAGAAGGCAAAAAAATTATGATATTTTTTTTCTTTTGATTTTAGAGCAAAATATGACCCAGCAGGGTTTTCATGAGATTTCCCTAGGCACACTGTAGATAAAGTGTTATAGATAACAACATAAAACAAAATAGCAATAAGATTAACTGCATTCTTTATGTTCCTCGAGAAAGCACAACAGTATTTATTAATGTTCAAGTCCTTACCTTCAGCCACAGTGAGGAGATTTCCAAAGTCTCCCATGACATTGTGTATGGGGGGTGGTTCAAAGCTCTTGACATTGCCTAGAGTAAGGAAGGGTTCGTAGTCTGTCGACAGATCAGCAAGGCTGAGGAGGTAGTGACTTTGTTGAGTGTGTAGGTTAGACCCTGATACACAAGTGTGCAGCACCTAAGACAGCAGAACAGTGAATTGAGTATACCAGTGATACACTACAGAAAGAATGACTAAACAAAAATAAAGAAGAAAAGTTTTGTGGGCCTAATACAGAACCCTGGGGAACACCTTCAGAAAAAAAGTGAGATTACAAGGATTATTTATTCAATATTGAGCAGCTTTCTCTCTTGTTATGTTGTTAGAAAAGCACAATGCAATGCATAAGGTACTACTGACATTGTTTAGATTTAGTGCCTTTTTGAAATCTAACGAGATTTTAATAATAATTTTCAAATAGCAAGCTCTGTTATGATCAACAAGTTGATCTTCTTGGCACACCACTGAGATGCATTAAAAAGAAATCTTTAATAGATTGAAACATCGTTGTTACACCCAGACGGTGTGGTGGAGTGCTGCAGGGCCACCATATGGAGATGGGACGATATTTACAATGCTAAGCCAGGAAACCCAATGAGAGGGGCTTTATGAGCTAATAATCTATTTCTCCTGTGATATGGTAGTGTATCGATGTGCAGAAACAGATGGCCATGGCTCTATTGGCTGGAGAAGATAAGACACGGTCCAGCACAGTTTATCATAGTGCCTGAACAGGTTTGCTCTGTTTGATTTAATTAAGGCTTTATCCCTTGGCTCATTCTCAAACACCACACACTGATGCAGCAAACGACGACAATGTAAGCTACATAAACATGATCTGATATAAATTCATATTGTAAAAATACCTAAAAATAAAACCACAGAACTTTGATTTACCACATAATGACCACCATAGAGCTATTAGTGCCATCTGACTCAACTGGAAACTGCTGATATATCAGAGGATACAGGTTATTCAATGGTGTGATGGATGTAAATCAGTAACGGACCAAATCTTACAATGGACTTTAGTCAGGCCATGTTTACTTGTAGGGGCAGAAATACATTAAGTGCTTTTTGACCACTAGACTATTTTTTAATTGGATTTTCAATGTTTCCAACAATAAGGTACTTTGCAACTGGCTTGGCTTGCTTAGGTGGGGTTTAAAAGACACTTATATTCAGTAATAATTTCATTTTGACTACACTGACTAGTACTGGACGAGAAAAAACTTAAATTGAATTGAGCTTGATGAAGACACCCCTGTTTTCTGTAGAGCTGATTTATTCCTGTTGATTCCTGTTTATTTCTATAAAGCTGCTTTGAAACTATCTGTGTTGTAAGCACAGGTGATTTGACTTGACTAAGGTACAACCAACTTCACTTCTATCCCTCACATACGGACTGCGGAGTGCTGCGATACCTCAGCCATAAACTGACTGCTTTTCCTGTTAGATAAAGTAGAAAATCAAACTGACGCAGTATAAAGCCATCACTTAGTGACAACAGGAGAGAAAAACAAAACAAATTCTGGAAATAGAATAGAATGGAATAGAAGTGGCACTTCTCAAACTGTGCTGCATAAATGAACCAAGACTCCACAACCTTAAAGGACAGTTTTCATCAATTACTATTTGAGTAGTACTATAAGCTTAATATGCTAATCATTAATTCTTGCTCTTAACTGAGACATGGCACTCGAAAACAAGAGTATTGGTGTGCTGTCCTGGTGAGGGTTATGTACATGTGCTCGTGTTAGATGCTATTCAGCTCTGACAAATGGGAGATTAAAGTAATCCCACTGAGCATATAATAACTAGCAGAAAATGATTAACAGTCAAACGAGTGCAGAGGAAAACAAAGGACATTTATTCTTCCCTTTTCCCCTTTGCAGCAGGTGCATTTTCTCTCATATGATGATGAACTGAATTCTTGAGTTTGGCATTCATTGGTGAGCTTATCAATCCAACAATGGGACATTTAAATAATTTGGCCATTTTTTTCTGGGAGCATGACATCTGCACAAAGGTCCGTGTCTGTCTGCATCTGCACAACAGCCCGGGACTAATATCTCATTTATTCCGTGCCCCTCAATGCCCTCTCATTAGTGTCTGATGACTAAATATGAGCTGCGAGGGGACGAGTGCATTTATAATAGAACATAACATGCACACACACACACACAGGAAGATTTCTGCTTTAATTTCAAGTAACAAACTCGAGTAACAGTCACTCTTGTAGGGCTGCACGATTAATCAAAATAAAACCAAAACTGCAATATGGCTTAGTGCGATTATCAAATTATAAAGGCTGTGATTTAATTAAATAAATTTATACAACAGTTCTTTCTGGTTTTCGAATCTGAGAGCCGTGTGATCTTCTAGTGATAACAGCACTCCTGCCTTTACACCGTTTGAATCACTCCGCTTGAAGCGACTGTCATGGCGGCGGAGCAAATTCACCATACTGTTGTACCACGAAGAGATTTTAGGCAAGAATGTAATTGTTTAGACCTGAAATATGTGACTCATATTTAATTATAGGGCCTATTTTACAATTTGTTTAGACATTTTCGGAGATGTGAGCTCCAGGCCGTCAGCGGCCGTTCAGTGCTCGTGTACCCGCCGAGAACAGCTTAATTTCAGCCAGTGCTTTGGGGATTTGCTGTTGTCTCTTATAGTGATTAAACATGAGATTAAACATAAGGCACATAAAATGGGCAATCTTTGGTCTTATTAATCTATTACTTGTTTCTGACAAAATTGAATTGGGCTATGTTAAATTGAATAATTTAATATTAAGGCTATATTAATTAAGGGTATATAAATAATATGTTGCATTTGGTATTGAGAAAGAGTCCATTAGTGCGTAATGTGGATTGAGTTACATTAATACGCCATTAGATGGCGGAAAACTTTATGAGTGAATGAGTCAGTCGCAAGAGACCTTTAAATTGAAAGAGACTTGTAAACGAAGGACGTTTTAGCGCTATATGTTATGTAAAATTCCCTTAACTGTAAAAAGGACAAAAACAAAGATCGCGTTCCTCAGCGGACATTCAAACGGATTTTTATAATGGGTATAATATTATGGACATCGAGCTGAAGAATGAATGTTATATCAGACTCAGGTTAATGCTCGCTCAGGCGATCTCTCTCTCTCTCTCTCAATAATACTGTACAAAATACAATGAGTTTCAATGGAGGAAATCAACATTCCTTCATTAGTTCTAAAGTGACGTTTTAGAATTAGTAACGGAGGCTTGGTCAAACTGTCAACTTGAGATTTGAATCCGTGGCAGAAGGAAGTAGTGCTGTACAAAAGAGGGTTTTAAAGACACTCCGTTGTTATTTCTTATTTATTTACACACTTGTGCCGTCGAACTGTTGTATAAACGCAATATCGTACTCGTAGCCATGCGATACGGCTGTACATCAGCACGCTGTCATTACCTATGGCACTCAGCCTGTGAATCACAGCTGTGCTGATATACAGCCATACCGCGCGGCTACTCGTGTGATATTGCTCATATATGTGCTATGTTTCAGCACAAACGCAGCACTTTGTACTTACACATGAGCAGCTCATGATCTGTCGGTGTGATGTTTCACAGTAAATGCTGCTCCACCTGATCTCTGCATCTGCTCTGTGTTCAGGTCACCATAACGTGCTTTTGTGAACACAACACGCGCCAATCATCTTCCTATACTTGTAATAAGCACTTATCAACAAAAGACAAACTTTAAGGGCTCCTGTAAAAATGCACTTGTTGTATGTGCATACAAACGATGGTATTTTTACCAGCTAAAAACTCGTAAAGAGCTTATAAAATGTGTAAAGGAGTCAAATCAGTGCCAGTAATTCCTCCGCTATGCCAAGATCTTCTGCAAGGATACAGTGTTTCCGGTGCTTGTACCGAACAGTAATGGGCAACATTGCTCCTATGACAAGAATGCTTGAGCATTCTGTCCGTTTTAGGGTCGCATATTGTGACATCACGTCCTGGTTTTGGTTCGTTTAGATGTCTTTGGTCCATGTTGCATTCATATTTCATCAGAGTTCCACTGGAAGTGGAGAGAAACCCACCTTTTCAGAGGGTTTGGTGCGTACCCGGGCTCGGATTGGCAGCATTTCTACTTATTCAAATGAACCACACTAACAGAGCAATCAAACTAGAGTTTGTTTTAATCGAAACAAACCTGCCAAGTGTGAACACACCCTAAGACAGCTATACATATTTGCAGTAGTAATGTAAAATAAAATTATATTATTTTTCTTCAATGTTTTTATTTTAGAGTTAAATACTACAATAGTAATATTTCTTATTTTGTTTTTATTTAGTATTTTTTATATTTATTGTTATTATTATACAACCATATTGATATATAATCACAAAATTTTCATAAAATTGTGCATCCCTACAAACAAGCACAGCAAAAATTTATTTATTTATTTATTTTTTTAAATCGTGCAGCCCTACTTCCCTAATGAAAGTTCCCGAGGCCTGTACCCACCCTGTAAATGTAGTCGAGAAGAGGGGCTTTCTGTGAGGTGGGGTCGTCCAGCACAGGCATAGTAATGGGCTCCAGTAGGATGGAGAGAGGTACGGCCATGCACCAGTCCAGCAGGCACAGCAGTAGAGACACCATTAACTAGAACACACGGAGAAAGCATTCATTTAGCACACTCATGACACCGCTACAAAACAATCAATAAACCTGCCAAAGACAAGCTGTTAGGAAAGATGGAACAACGAGCAAAGAGACAGAATAACCGAGAGCTGACTGAAGTGCCGTGTGCTGCTCATTCTGAATTCCCATGTCCAACATCGCTTACACAAACAGAGGTCTAAATAAAGACTCCCAGTCCTGCTTTGCTTACCTTTTTATCTGCCTCAACTGTTGAGTGTTCAGCACTGGGCAGAAGAAATGCTATGGTTGCTACAAAAATCTACAACAGAGGAAAAGCAGAGATTAATCAGGCATCACTTGCACAATACCAAAACAGATGCATCATGCTGATGGAGATGCTTCATACCTCTATAATTCTTTTGGGAAGGGACAGCTCCAGCCTCTGTAAGTGCTGCCAGTGAGAAATCAGTAGCTGAAAGATGTCACAGGCCACATTGGCCACCACCTTATTTCCAAACTAAAAGACAAAATCACATTCACACTCACGTTACAGTCTAGGCAAAATGAAAGACAAAAGAGACAATAGAAATGACTGTTTTTCACTAAATGAACATGATCAGGAAGAAGTATATTTAATAATTCTTACTTATATGCAGAATTTGATATAAAGCTAGATGAGGCTTTGAAGTAGATGAGGCTTTACCTCTTTTGCATTATAAACTTTAATCAAAGAAATTAATCAATCAAAGAATCCATAAAAAATATGAAGCAGCAAAATTAATAATAAGAAGAACTATTTAATAATATTAATAAGAAGAAAAAATATTTCTTGAGCAGCTTGACTGGAGTAAATTCAGCTTTAACATTAAAAGAATAAATAACATTTTAAAATATATTAAAATAGAAAACAGTTGCAAAAATATTCCACAATATAACTGCAGTTACTGTATTTGTGATTAAAAAAAAATGCAGCCTTGCAGAGTATAAGAGACTTCTTTCAAAAAAAAAAATAATAATAATGAAAGCAACACTTTGACAATGATCACAGAAAACAACTGGAATGTTCTTAACTCAAATGAAACATTTCATTTGACTGATTCTTTCAAATTATGGCTCACTTCACATAAAACCACCTGTTCTCAGATCATAACTCGAAGTTTATGTAGATCAAATATGCAACTTAAGATAAATCTTTTATAAGGTTTTACAGCTGAGACCTTAATTTTTGTCAACACCATTCGATATTAGCAATCTGACCTGTGATAAATCAGATGACACTGAAAAAACGCAAATAATACATCATGATTAAAACACATGCCATTATTTGTGACATTTCTACTTTGACGTTTGTTATTTCTATTTAGCACTAACTTATTCAAGAGAAACACATCTCTGAGTGGATTCCAGGTTAATGGATTCTGTCTATTGCTCTACCCACAATTCTCTCTTGCTCTGGGCTTCAGTCATGTGGAATCTGAGGTGAGAGAGTGAGTGTTTTCTCCGAGTAATAGAAGAGACGAAAACACACATAAACTCCCAACAGTTCAGCACATGCTTTTAGAGATGGAAACCCTGTTCCTTTGCCAAAGCTTTATTTTGGCCTGACCTGCTGTGTGTCAACATGAACAGGACGTAATTACGGCTGCATGAGGACGGGAATGTGAAGACTCAATTTGGAAGGTATCGTTTTAGAATGAGTGGTTTCAAATTACAAAAACTACAATTCAGAGAATCTTTCCAAATACACCATTTGGATTTTATATAATCATAGATTTGTGATAACTTTACATGTTATGTTATACTGAAGTAATTTTCTACAAAAAATACCTTTGCCTTTTTTATTTGAAATTTATTTTGATTATCATTTAATTTTATTATCATTTTTGTTTTCTTCCTGGTTGCCGTCTCTTGTCAAAACAGTTTTTCTACAAAGGAAGAACAACATGATGTTTATATTTGTGTGTATATATATATATATATATATACACACACACACACACACACACATATACATATAACAGAATTTATACAAACATACTGGGTTGGACCTCCTTTGCCTTCAGAACTGCCTTAATTATTCGTGGCATCGATTCAACAAGGTGCCGGAAACATTCCTCAGATATTTTGCTCCATATTGACATGACAGCATTACGCAGTTGCTGAAGATTTGTCGGCTGCACATGGATTGAGATTTGTTGACTGTGGAAGCCATATAGTGAACTCCTTGTCATGTTCAAGAAACAAGTTTGAGATAAATTGAGCTTTGTGACATGTCGCTTTATCCTGCTGGATGTAGACATCAGAAGATGGTACACTGAGGTCATAAAGGGATGGACATGGTCAGCAACAATACTCAGGTAGGCTGTGGTGTTTAAATGATGCTTAATTGGCACTAAGAGGCCTAAAGTGTGCCAAGAAAATATCCCTTACACCATTAAACCACCAGCAGCCTGAACCGCTGATACAAGGCAGGATGGATCCATGCTTTCATGTTGTTTACGCCAAATTCTGACCCTACCACCTGAATGTTGCAGCAGAAATCAGACCAGGCAACATTTTTCCAGTCTTCTATTGTCCAGTTTTGGTGAGCCTGTGTGAATTGTAGCATCAGTTTGCTGACAGGAGTGTCACCGGTGTGTCTTCTGCTGCAACAGCTCATCTGCTTCAAGGTTCGATGTGTTGTGTGTTCAGAGAAGCTCTTCTGCAGACCGTGGTTGCAACGAGTGGTTATTTGAGTTATTGTTGCCTTTCTATCAGCTGAAATCAGTCTGGCCCTTCTCCTCTGACATCAACAAGGCATTTTCGCCCACAGAACTGCTGCTCACTGGATATTTTCTCTTTTTCTGACCATTCTCTGTAAACCCTATAGATCTGGGGTATTCAGTTAAAGTTCCAAGAGGTCTGGTCTCTATATTTCCTTCCCAGCAGAGGTCCGGACAATACTTTTTTGGATCAGTTATACATTTCCTTCGGGGTAGCAGTCGTACTTTGTAAAAGAAAAAAAATCTTAAACACTCAAATAGTCATCAAAGATGAGAATCTTGGGCCCCGAGAGCCAAAGCAGTGATGTCTAAGAATTTTTACCAAAATTTACCTAAAAAAAAAAAAAAAAAAAAAAATCTCCCAACTGAATATAAATATAAAAGGTTAAATCAGATGTTGTATCAGGCAATTTTTATTTATTTTTTATTTTTTTTACATTGAGACACCTATGTGTAACAGCACATAGAAGGCCTTGGGACTGAGAAAACATATAACCAGACTGGGGGTGCATAGTTTACCTCTTAAGAAAAGTATGGGCCATTTTTATATTTTGTAATAAACTACTAAAAACAAAGGACATAGTCTAATAAGCAAAACTCTCATCATGAGCACAAATTAAAGTTAACTAGCAATTTTTTTTTCCTTTGCCATCTCTAAATAATTTTCCATATTATAACATTGTTTATTATGAAATGCTCTTAATATGCAGATTAATAATGCTAAATATGGGAAAAAACAAAATGTCTAAAGATGCCTGTTTAGTTAAATGGTCTGAGTCATCTGTATGACAGATAAAAATAGGAATTGTATTTATTGCTGCATTCTTGTTTTCTGCAGCATTTTAGCAAAAGTATCTTGACTAAAAACGTTGACTAAAAGTATTTTTCTGCTCACCGTGTTTCTGCTCTTGTTAAAATAACCACGTCATCTGCAGCTCTTAATGCACCGCTTTACGTCTTTATCGGGAGAAAGCAACGTGCATGGAGCAGAAAGAGCTTGAATGAAGCGCATTTGGCTCTAGATGAAAATATTAGAGGATGCAGCACTGAAAGATCATTACAGTAAATGACCCTGAGCGCTTGTGGTGTGATCCGCTCCTTTGTTTTGACGCGCTGCTCACTTTAATCTGTAGAAGCGGTAAAATGGCACAATTATGTCCCGCGGTCCGGATGGAACTAAGCCGAAGTCCGGAACCAGACAGCAGTCCGCCAATTGAATACCACTGCTATAGATGGTTGTGCATGAAAATCAGCAGTTTCTGAAATTCTCAGACCAGCCTGTTTGGCACCAACAACCATGCCACATTCAAAATCACTTAAATCACTCCATTCTGATGCTCTGTGTGAACTTCGGCAGATCGTCTTGACCATGTCTACATGCCTAAATGCATTGAGTTGCTGCTGTGCGATTGGCTGATTAGATATTTGCTTTAACAAGCAGTTGAACCGGTGTACCTAATAAAGTGGGCGGTGAGTGTTTGTATATATAAAACACAGGAAAAAACAAAAGGTTTTCTTCTGAAGGCTGAATGTCACAAACATGCAAAAATCGCACACTTAGGAACTTTTTGGAATCTGTGGTTGCTTTCAGAAAAGTGAGATACAGTTCAAACTGGTACATCATTATCTTCACTTTTGTGGATTACAAACCATGCTAATACAACCAGTACAGATTAGGAGGACAGACTAATACAACTTCAGAGTAAAGAACACATCAAACTTAATCACCTTCAGAGTGACACCCAGGACGTTAATTGCATCTTTCACCTGATGGTGGGTTTCTGTGTGTCTCAGCTCCTCACACACCCACAGCCCCAGACTGCAGATCGCTACACACCTAAAACATGGTCAAAACACACTCAGATTACTGCCAGACCAACAGAGCAGCCATTCAAATCAGTCGCAAGGTAAAACAGATCAGCATGGTTGTAATCATGCATCACATTTAAAAATAAAAATTAAATTTCAAAAATTAGTACAGAATCACTAAACACATAAGGCTCAGTGTCCTGGATTGGATCGTTATAATAATAGAGATGGGTAAGGAATTATGTTGCTTTACCTGGCTCCTTCACATGTCTCATTGCGTGCAGTCTTCAGAAGAATGTTTACAAGGTAGTCCTACAAACAGAGAGCATGACAAAGACGGTTAATGCTAATACATTTGGCAGCTTAATGAGTCTAATAGAAGTTTCCAAGGTTCAGTTTTGTGGTCATGGTTTTGGTAATGCCTAGAGATGTTGGTAGGAATGGGGTAACACATGTGTACACCTGACGTTTTGAGTAAAACCTCACCCAAAAATGTAACCTCTGTCATAATTTACTCATCATGTTTTTTTAAACCCAGATGACCTACTTTATGTGGAACAAAATATGTACATTTTCAGGAATATCCTGGCTGTTGTTTTCAGTTTTATGAAAGTCAAGTCAGTATAATTTGTAAAGTGCTTTTCACACATACACAGTGTTCCAAAGCAACTTTAAAGGAATTCATACTGTTCATGTTTATTACACCTTGATGCCTTAAAGCCCACATTTAGCAGTTGGATGATATGATTTTGGCAAAAATATAAATCAAGCCAGTTAAGTGTATAGTATATATTGTTTTATGTATGTGGGTAGAAGTTGGATAATCATACAATGGCTATAAAAAGTCTTTTGTACCCTTCTCCTAATTGGCACCTCTTCACAAGATACTTTGAAAGCTCTTTGCAGGCCATGGCTTAACCAATAACATGCGATCAAGAAGACGTTAAGAAAATCCTAAAGAAATAGCTGATTTCTATTCAGGGTTAATCACTTAAATAATGACTGGAGGATTATTATTACTTTTTAGTAAGAATTTGAATGTGATTGGTTAATTCCAAATTAACATGCATCATTAAAAAGGGTGTGCACACTTATACAGCTGGGTAATGATAGGTTTTCATTTTTCCCTTTTTTCCTTAAAAGGTTGTATATGTTTGTTACATGACTTTTCTTTGTTTTAATATATTATTAACCCCTTTCAATGCAACCCCCATTTTGGCAAAAAGGACATAAATGACATACCCAAAATTAAAAGGTTGCTGCTCATAAGTCATTCTGAATAGACGTATAACCATCATATATCTAGAAAGCCAACACTTGAGAGATTACAGTTCAAGACTCAGAATTACTCAAACTGTTATTAATATGGAGATATATAAGCTTATGATTAATTTGAGTAAAAATGGGTTTTCTTTACCAACAAAGCGGCAAGATGAAAACCACTATTTTCTGTTTCAAACTTTCACATAGCACCTTTTGGTTATAAAAACATTAAAAATTCAAATCTAGATTTTGATTTTCAAAGGTTTATTATAAAAACAGATTATTTTTTCCCCAAAATGCAATAAATCCATGACACGTTTTTTTTTCAAAATGCAATTAATCCACCAATATAAAAGTTATTTTTCATATTGAAAATACACAACAAAGTAAGTTGATTCACATATATGACAGCCTCTGAACTTTGTCAATACTAATCTTATATACAGGCATTTGACTAAAAATACATTCAGTCATCGCTCCCAAAATTAATTAAACGAGTCATCTTGTTAATGTTATAAATTAATTATGTCTCCGTTTGCCACATTTGCCGAGAACATTGGTATTAAAAACGGCTTTTAAAAACTGTTCATGATTCAGTTTTGGGGACCATAACAGAAGTTTGATGCTGTCGTGGAACAAGCAACAGCCGCCATTTTTCCTCCTCCAGACTCGAGTGCCTGATCTTCTTAATCTCCTCATGTAAATGATTACATTTCGATGGCTTACGTTTCTTCCCCACCGCAGAAACCACCACAGGTTCATCAATGCCATCAAAATTATTCATTTTTCTGTTTTTGTTGATCACAAGTACAAAGTAAATAAGGAAAACTAGGATGCCTGCCGTATTTAGAGTGCCACCATTACTGTTTACAGTGCGTGGAATGGTGCGCTGTGATTGGTTGAGCAGATAAATCACATTCTGCAGAGAAAGGAGACTGGCGTTTGTCGCGGTTTGGAAAGAAAGGGAGAAAACATGATAGAATAACATGACGGATATCGCATTTTGCGCAAAATTAATAAATGACTTTTCAATACCGACCAGATACAATACTGATTTTGGCGGAAACTCAATTTTTTTTAAAAGTGGCGTTTATCGCGTTTTGGAACCAAACTCTTCATATATATATATATATATATATATATATGGTGTAGCAACTTAGAAACACAATGAAGCTGAAGCCACAAGTCTGCTTATGCTTCATTTAAAATAATAGTTTCTCTAAAACTATGAATTTTATGAAACATTTTCTAAGACCATGTCATGTGTGTTTTTAGAGAAGGCTAATAAAAATATATTGCCCCTGTAAGCTCCCTTGCAGTCTATGTCTGGAGTTGCGAACTGCCCCATTCACGTTTCTACTGTTCTCACTTGACAAACCTTTCACACATCTGCCAGGTATGAGACCTAATCTTCATTATTCTTTTGTTTTAATTCAGCCACCATTAGCCTTTGCTCTGGTATTACATGGATTGCCCACTCACATTGTTTTAATCCTAAAATACATTTATCCATCTATTATAAATAGTTTTTTTAGAAAACAAATCTTTTTCTAACGAACTTACTTGATTTTTTTTTTGATAAAATATATCATGAGATGATATAGAGCTATAATTAGCATCAAGCCACATAAGACAATTTATTTGATTACTCACTTTAAACCACAAACGAATGTATACAATAACTTCCAATTGCAATCTAATGTGGAATTTGGTCATATTATGTTGTTGAAATATGTTATTTACAGCCTTCTATAAGAATCACTGCACCTGCTTAGAATTTCTCATGTAATCCTTTATTGTTATGAAAGTAAGCCAAATTGCATGAAAATACAACAATACGCACATACAAATCATTTACTACCTTAAATGCATGATCATTAGCTTCATGTTTCACATGTAGAAACATTTCTCTGGGTTTATTTACGGAAGAGAATTGCGTAAATCAGTGGAAAATTAATTGAAATGATGAAACTGTCTTAAAAAAAATAAATAAAGTAAACTAAAAGACTAAAAGAGTCTTCCAGCTGGAGGCTGGAATCTTTCTATACTCAGTTTGTCCAGATCAAGTAAGAGTGTGATGTTTTAATGTGCAATGAATGCTGAACAACAATAATCTGGGGCCGTCAGAGATCTCTGCATTTAAAGGGGTCAAAGGTGGAAAAAGATCTGAAATCATTTTTCTAGGATTAATTTTTTTTTTTTACATACCAAAACCTGCAATTTTAAATGGGATGTGTATCAGTTTAAGTTTGTAATAGGTTTATTGCAGTGATACTGAAAATTATGTAATATGTATGGCTTTGGTGTCAATTTACCACATTTTGGTGCAGTGACAAACTTTTTCAAAACTACAAAAGTTTAATTTTAAAAGTTTAAACATTAATGAAATTAGTTGTGGTGCACAGCCCTAGTACCAATCCCTGGGTAGTTCAGATTTACAGGATTTGGTTCACCTGTATAACAGCATACCTTCATGTCCTCGTTGCCAACTACAATATCCTCAGATCCGGGAACAGACTGCAAAGATGGGATCTGTTGATACAGGTTAGGGAAGCACACCAGCGAACCAAGAACTGTCTGAGCCTCGATCCGTGGAGCCTGACAAGAACATGAATGAAGAAGATACCAGCATGAAGCTGTGTTCTTCTGTAGAAAATGTAGATGTGGATATACTTATTTCAGGACTGTGCAGCATCAGCAGGTACCTCAAAAGAGTCCGTGTTGAGGACACGAGCAGCTGCGGTGATGAAGTCTCCCACCAGCATGCTGAAGCCCGGCAGGCCCAGGAAGAAGAAACGGGGTGAGCACCACCTTATCATCGTGTTCAACACATCCTGAGCAAACCAGAGCAAGAGAGAGAAGGGACAAAAAAGACAAGATAATGTTTTAGGATATTCTGTGTGCTACTTTACAGGGGAGATATCATGAAAATCTGACTTTTTCCATGTTTATGTGCTATAATCAGGTCCCAGGTGTATCTACCAACCCAGAAAATGTGAAAAAGGACAACCCAGTAACATTGTTTTGGTTCTCTGCAAACATGTGAAAAAATGAGCCACCCAGATTTCGCTCCCCTTGTGACGCAGGAAGAGGATCTTATTATAATATTACCACCCCTTAATTTGCACATTTCCACCCATGGCGCCATCATTTTGTTTTCGCAAGCAACAACGGTGTACCAGTTCTAACGCCATGGCAAAAGTTTGAGCAAAGCATGTCAACTGTTCTGTCGTTGGCTGCACAGACAAGCACAGAACACTATTAAGTGTCCCAGCCTCAGAGGAGACAAGAGAGCAGTGGATTTACTTTAGAGAAGCTGCTTTAGAAAAGAAGAGTTGTTGCCATGCCGTCATTTTACGCTGGACTGCTTCACAAACGAGGGTCAATTCAATTTGCACAAAAGATTAACATGACGACAAATGCTAGTCGAAGAGTTGAATCAACTGCGTGAGATTCTCCAGCTTTGTTGTTGAGCAAGTGAAGCACTGTTAAGGCTCCGCCCTCTTTTCAAAAGCGGGATGGGAGCAGCACCTCCTTTGCATTTAAAGGGGCACACACAAAAACGGCATGTTTTTGCTCACACACAAATAGGGGCAAATTTGGCAAGCTATAAATGATATGTGGGGTATTGATATGTGGAGGTATTGTGATATACAAATGATATGTGGGGTATTGTGAGCTGAAACTTCACAGGTACATTTTGGGGACACCAGAGTACCACTTATATTACATGTTGTGAAAAGGGGCATTATAGGTCCTCTTTAACAGTAGGACAGTAGAGCAGTTGTGGATGAAGTAAACAAATCAGGTTCAAGTAGGAACAGATACCCTAATAAAATATGGTTACACTTTAGACATTCTACTAACTATAAGTAACTTTGCAACTACATGGTTAGTAGAATAAGTTGACATGTACTTACAAAGTTACTAATAGTCAGCAGAATGTCTGTTGGGGAGCATCAAAATAAAGCGTTAGCAGATATTAGATAACAGACAGTCTACTAATACTCTAATGACCGCTAGATGACATGTAGCTGCAAAGTTACTTATAGTTAATAAAATGTCTAAAACTTTACTTATTTTGTAATTTTATTTACTTCATCCTACAATAAGGAAGATTAGTGGTTGATGACATTGAATATGTACTGATCTGCAAATTAACAAATGCCTTATTGTATTATCAAAACATTAAAACAAACTAAATATCAAAAAAAAGTGTGTAATTGTGTGGTGACAAATAGTATCAGGCTCCAATATAAAAACAGACGTCACATGGGGCAAAATGTGTTTACATTTAAAACTATGCAAACATACTCAATTTATATAATTTGTAGCCGCTTTAACAGCAAAAAAGATGCATGGGCATTAATTTGTATTATTTTTACAGGCAATTGTCCACATTCAAGCATTTCAATGCAATAGGCTTAAACAACTTGCTTAGTTCACAAATAACTCAAGACATAAATAAGGCTACGTCCACACGAAGCCGGAGCTTACCCTATCCGATCTTTTTTTTTTCCTCATCTCAAGAAATATCTGCGTCCACACGCAACCACCAGACCAGTATGTGGCGCTGTAATTCTGCCACAGAGATACACTTGCAACAGCGAATAAGACTTGGAGTATGCGCATAAACCTTGCGCGCTGTATACAAACTATAGTAAAGCTTAGAAATAACGCTTTATTGTGGCTCAGTAGCTTCTGCAGCACGAACACAAGCATCTAGAGTCTGCTATTGTTGTTGTTTTTGCTGTTTTGTGCTGTTAGCGGCGTCTGACAAGGGTCGACACGTGGGGTGATGACATTATCATTTCACAAAATATATGGATAGGTTGTCCACACGAAAACGCAAAGACGGCGTTTTCAGATTTATCCACTCTGGGACTCGGTTTCAAAAAATAGCGGTTTCACCTTCTGAAAACGCCGGATCCGTGTGGATGAAACGCCTATCCGATACAAAATTTGTGCGTATTCACAAAAACGCGTCTCCGTGTGGACGGGGCCTAAATGCGTAATTATGTATGTATTATGTAATAATCAATACTAAAATTCAGCATTAATAACATTACTCACACTATCAGTCACTGTAGACTCAAGTTTCAAGGATCTCCTGGCACATTTTGTGTCAGAAAGACATGGACAGTTTAGTGACTTTTTCACTGACTTGCTCTGACTTGATCACTGAATCAGTGAATTTTTGAATTTTGTGAAAAAAAAAAAAAAAAAAAAAACATACTCTAATAGAGTACAGATGTTTGAAAAAAATGTATTTAAGTAAAGTAACTAATTAACTACAGAAAGGAGGTTCTGGAAATAACTCAAGCTCAGATTCAAAATGTTACTCGCATGCCACATTTCGAGGCTCTATCCGTTAGGTGTGAAACATTATGTAACTCAGAGTTTATGCTTTTAACGTGTAATAAATCACTATTTCTGTTTCTCTCACAATTCCTTTAAACCAACTGTGCCATGCGCACAAACAAACAAATGCATAAACAAGCGCGGCTGCTCCATAACCGCTACATTCATCTTCCTTAATTGAATCCTTTGTAAACACTGTCAGATGAAGAAGAAAAAAAAAAAAACAGCAATATAGGCAACCTAGCTGCATAAAAAGAGTCCTGCTGAGAGGGAGATGTGAAATTGGTGGAAGCGGTGCATCTGCAGGGACATTTTACCCTCATTCTGCAATAACTGACCTTTGCAATGCTTAGCAACCAGTAGTAATTAACCGCCACCAAACTGCTGCGTGATTACCCAAAATGAGCATTTTGGAGGAAGAGGCAATTCTGCAAAGCGGGACTATTATGCAGCGGTAAATACAGAAAGCACAATCTGAATCTACAGTGTGTGTATGTGTGTGTGTGTGTGAGACAAATCAACATGGCCCAATGCTTTAAAGTGTCAGAGCAGTGCAAGGAAATGTATATGTACAGTATGCATGAGTGAAAGCACTGCGATTTGTCCTTTCCATCTGAAGACTCTAGATGTGCCACAGCTAGGACAAATACTTCAATTTGTGACCATTATATGACTCCAAACGGTGGAGGTAAAAATCAATGTGCTGATGGTCAGTGTGTATACTAAATCCAGCCAGCAGTCCAACACCTGTTAGCAGTGCTCTTATTTGTTGACTCTCCTGTCCCTATAGCGGCACACAAAGAAAGGTTTAATCATTAACTACAGGTTCTGTGTGATTAGGTTCCAGTATAGATACATTTTGTAACACAATGTTACATGTCCCTTTTTCTATAGTAAAATAAATGCTATCGAAAACTCATTTTGAACAGTAAAATATAAATATAACAAAATAAATAATTGTCATGATTCACTCAACGGGTTATTATATGCTTGAAAATCTGTCTCGTGATATTACCATGATGGAGTGTGAGGCTGAAATTAAGATAGAATATGCCACCGTTACGTTTACATTTCCACTGTCGTTTTGCTTTTTATAGAAATAAAAACCATTTAATTCAGTTGGATAACGGTCGCTTTAATCCCATCCAACACGAGCTGCTGAATCAGAGTTCACGGATCATGTGACGAGAGTAAGGGACGAGATGACTGTCAAGACCATGGCGGAGGTTTCGTTGTACAACAGACCCTAAGCGCCTGACAAATGTCTGATCTTGTAGAATTTGTGCTCGGCACCGCCTCTCCCTATTCACAGAGTACACGCAATTGCAAAATCAAAAGCGAAAGTAAAACAATCGCATTCAAACGTGATTTCAATGCCCTGCATTTTGAAAGCAGCTCCCTGATGCATGCAAATATCTCCCAATATGAAAGTTATCTTACGCTGGACTGTGTAGTTGTAACCATCTCTTAGCTCTGTATCATGCTTGAAAAAAAAATTGGTCTCTATTTGATGACTTTGATTATGGTTGCACTTATTGTTTGCACTTAGAGAAAACCGTGTTATTTTTATTTATACTGTTTTTATTTCTATGATCAATTTGTGGAAAGGAGTTGGAGGTCAAAAGTTGTAGAAGCTCATAAATCATGTACAGTTCTAAGGTCTGAAGAGACTCATATGAAATCAGGAGAGAAGCCAATCAGTTGAGTTTGTGGTAAAACCTTTTGCAGTGCTTGAGTATTGTTGTCTTTTACTGCATATGATTATTCATACTCAGAAAGTAGAACTGAAATGACATTCATTGCAAGATGATTAGTTAAAACATTTCAAACTATTTTTCTAGTCATGTATTTCATCATCAAGGATTTCTTAAAAATACTTTGTAAAAATCTCAACTCGTTCTTGTGACACGTTTGAGCTTCCAGAAGAGGTTTGTTCTTGTGCATTATTCAGGTTCGGTTGAGCTTCTGTTTATGTTCACTGATCAGTGTTGTTACATGTAAAAGCCTAAATTTGATCTGTTCATCATACAAAGCATCTATGGAGGGACAAAAATCTCAAAGATTTCATCAAAAAGATCTTGATTTGTGTTCCGAAGATGAACAAAGGTCTTACGGGTTTGGAACGACATGAGGGTTGGAATTTTCAACTGAACGGAATTTTCGACAGAATTTTCATTTTTGGGTGAACTAATCATTAAACATGTTTTGTACAGGACTGGACTGCACATGTAAAATCTGTGTTCAGATTTAAAGCTGTCACACAATGTTTTTTGGAGGAGGATTAAAAAAAAAGAAAAGAAAAGAATTATATCACTGACTGTGTTTCCACACTTTTGACTGGTGTTTAAATGCAAAAAAACAAGAGGTACACAACTCTATAGAGTTTATGCTATTGTACATTATTATTGATTTTAACAGCTATTCCTATTACAATGCTCTAGAAAAGAACTGACTAGTATAGAACTGTGGTTGAATTTCAGCCCAATTCAAGTAGTTTTTGCAGGTGGCTGAGAAACTGTATTGCTGTCAACATGAACAGTTGTTTCAGAGGTGTGTAAGATGTGAACGTTAAGCTCCATAAAGTGAGTGGTAAAACAACCGCAGAAAGAGACACTTCTAAACTACCATTGTCTCTGAGCTCTATCTGGGCTTCAAATCTGCCACCATGTGGATTTGGAGTGAGACTCCAAGCCAAGAGTGACACAAATGGAATCTATTATCTACACTTTAAAAAGATCCACAATAGTGGCCCAAAGCACTTTCACACTTTCAAAATCTCCATTGCTTTTTCATTGCGTCTGCACATTCAAGGAGCTCTTATTTTTTTGTCTAGACCAAATAAAACAAACACACACGAAGAGTGTCGCAGTCTACAGGCTGTAGTGGCAGCACACACACAGCACTGGAGATCTGAGCATATTTCACTACACTGCATTATGATCAAAACCATAAACAAAAATTAAAATAATATTAAACCTATAGTATGAAACAAATGTTGAACATATATTAGTCAAAATCAGATCAGACTTACTCTCTTTTGATTATTCAATAATGCTTTTTTTGTGAATGTTTAGGATTCAAGCATTTTATTATCTACAGAATCAGGGAGCTTTAGAGAGCTTTTACTGCATCACAAGAAAGACTGTTACACCATCTAGTGGTCAAAGGCATGAAGGTTTTTCTTTTTAACAGAATATTTTAGGTTATATACATGTAGAATTGATGGCATGCTGAAAAAAAAGAAAAAAAAAGTCCTTCAGATTATAAAAAGCAGAATGGAAACAATTAAAGCAATGTATTTTCAATGGAAGTATAACAAGCTTTACTTGTTAGTGATGCGAATTTGTCTAAAACCTCTTTTTATTAGTGAAAGCACTTGGAGTTGGATGAACTGTTGGTTATGATTAATATTTATAGATTTATATGTGGAGTTTGCAGCTCCCATGTCACGTCCCTTCTTGATATTCTCATCTCTTTAATATACAATTGAAGAGTTCCATTGCAAAAACCTCTAAGTCTGTCTGACATATTTTCTTTTAAATTAGCATTTTTTTCACCAGGCTCCTATGTTTAGGTTCATTAACTTAATGGCAATGAATAGGTTATTAGTCAGTTATTGAAATACCTTTTTTTCAAAAATGTCACTTTAGTCAATTCATTGATATTTAACACTTTTTGGACAACAAGACATAGTAAACGTCCGTTTCTGTCAGTTTTACAGCAGCAAAAGGAACACAGTTGTGTTCACTTGCTATTCGCGAAATCCTGTCACTGTCCAACAATGGACAAAACACAAAAAAAACTTGCACCTCGGCAATTGAAAGCCGGCTCATACACACACCGTCATTCATCTGGAAATCATATGATTCAATTTGCGTCTTCCGATTGGTTCTTCTGTGAACTTAGAGGCTTTTGCTGACAAAGGGAAGTGGTGTTTAGCGGTTTCTGCCAACGAACCGGTATTTCTGAATGGGCTGACGCTGGGATTTAGTGGATTTGAAGAATGAACGTATACTATGTGTGGAGAGCATTTGCTCAACATCATTATGTCATTTTTGACGGAGGTGGCTTTTAGCGGCCAACTCTTTATTATGTGATGTTATAAGCCATAATTCAACAAACAGAAATAGAACCTAAGTAGGTTTAATAAATGCATACATGCAGAATCAGTTGTACCTGATCGTCGCTGGTGAAGCCTTTGTGCATGACGTGGTAGAGGTGCACCAGGAAGTCACTGTTGGGCAGCACGTCTTGATGTTTCGTCATCATCTCACAGATCAGCTTATATGCCTGTAGCTTCCCAGCCTTGAACTCTGACGGCAGCATGGTAGCCTAAACACACATCACAGGTCGTTCGGTATTCAATATACCCTTCCTATTCAAAACAATTACATACGGGAAAACATGCTGCTAGTACGATATGCTAATAAAAAGCATACTAAGGGTGTATTCACACCTGTCTTGTTCGGTTCGATTGAATCGAACTCAAGTTCGTTTCCCCCTTGGAGTGGGTCTTTTGGGCAGGTGTGAATACAGCAATCGCACTCAGGTGCGGACCAAACAACCGTACCGAGACCCAGCTGAAGAGGTGGTCTCGGTCCTGTTCCAAACAAACTCTGGTACGGTTCTCTGCTTGAGAATTTCTGTGGTTTTGTTTACAAATTTTGGTTCACTTGCAAAAAGGGCAGTGTGAAAGCGAACCACACCAAAAAAAAAAAAAAAAAAATCAACATTGTATTTGGTCCGGACCAAAGCAAGTGAACTAGCAGACTTTCCTGGTGTGAATACACCCAAAAAATATAAGTGCACCCCAGGACACATTATAAAACAATAAAACAATGCAGTTTATGACCCATTTAATTTAATAGCACAGTGAATATTTAGAGCTGCTCTAGCAGGGCTAAATGATATGATTTTTTTTCTACTGGCCCGGTTGGGCCAGTGGTTCAAATTTTTAGATACCAGTGAAATATCACAATTTTCAAGTGTAGAAATTGAATAAAGTAATCAAATGTAAAATAACACTGCATAGTCTTCATTGTATAAAATAAATCTAGATTAATCAATTAAAGTTACAAAAGTCATTCAGTCAAGAGCAGTGAGTGATTTTCTCTTTGTCTTTTGTTGTTAGATTAACATTTTATTCGTTTATTTTATTGGTTTATTAGGCTGCTGTCACTTTAAGAGCTGCACAAATCCAACGTGTTTTCTTTCTCAACTGTTTACATTAACTTAAGACATAACTGACGTTTTTTCACAAGGATACTTGCCTATACGGGCATTTTAACATAATTTTGTGTGAATTTGTCTATTCAAGCGCATGAATACATGGAAGAGAATTAATAGGGAATTTAATAGGGTATTTGCGCGCTGTCTGAGAGGCAGCTTTCTGGGTGCAGGCTTCGGATGTTTGCACACAGAAAACTTCTTGAAAACACCATGTGACAACTGTACTGCCTTCCTAATTTAGGGAAACATTCAAGTAACCATTCATGTTTTTTCTTCACATACGATTTAGTTTTAACCCAAACGACGCATGTGTGCTGAGTGAACGATCAACAATTAAGATCATGCAACAGAAGTTCTCTCTCGCTCTCTCTTTACTGTCAGTTAACGTTAGTAATATGCTCTCGTTTTATTTTCTTTGCTATTGCCATATCTGATCGAACTACAGACTTAGTTTCCAGCGGTGTCTGTGAAAAAGGGATGCGATCGTGTTTCACTTATCAGCTTGCGCACACCAGCTACAGCGTGAATATTTAATTTGTTTAATATTCTGTTAATTAGATACATTTACTTCAAAGAACTAAACCACCTAACCCTAAACTTTGGCTGATCACTTGTGAAACAGGGCAAAACAGTTGTAGTCTAAAATTCAGAGAACATTCCTGATGGACTATTTTGAAGGTGTTACCTTGAAGAGCCAGGAGGCCAGCATGCGAAGAGGAGGGATAAACAAGGGTCTGGCCATGGCTGTGTCTGTATCCACTGTGATCCCAAGATTATCTCTGATCTGAAACAGGAGTTCATGTAAACAAGAGTTCGACATCAAGATCTTTTGCATTTAGTTTCTTAAGGTAACTGTATAGAAGGCTCTGCAGGGAATGAAGGGAACCCACCTTGGCCAGCTTGTGCCAGAGCTCATAGAGGTAACTGAAGACCTTGGCGTGGATGCGGCCACAGCGGATGCTGTTCACATCACCAAGAATCCCCAGGATTCTCCTCCAGAGAACGAAGGCTGAGTCAGCGTGCCAACCGGTCAAACTGCCACCGGCGATGATGCTGACATCATCAGCCAGAAACTCACTGCTGTCTGTTAGGAAGAGCAGGCACACAGAGTGAGTCCATTACAGGAAGTAACATTTATACTTTAAAAACCTTTTAGTATGATTGTAAAAACGTCCCCCTTCAGCTCGTGGTTCACATGTCTTTTGCAGTGAAATCTTTACTGATTTTTATAAAGTAAACAAGAATAACTTCTATATTGTTAGTAATATTTCAAGATGAACACTTACTGGACTGAAACAACTTATGTTTACTCGATTATCTATACAAAATGTTTTAGAAAAATCATGTTTTAAATGTGAGCATCAAATATGATCCATTTGGATTTGGAGGAACATTTATTTAATCATTTCTTAATCATCATTGTATGGAGGTTATGCACAAGAAACTTCCATAACACAGGTTGCTTCACTTTTTTAACATTCAGCATGAAGCCTATTGCATTGAATTATTTGTTTTAAAACTACAGAGCTTTGATCATAAAACTAAGCATTTAAATATCATCTTACTAAGACATTATTGGCAGATACAGAGTGATGATTGATATGTATTTGTATATGTATTTTATGTTAGTATCTGCTATACAGTTATAAAGATCTCATTGATTTATATTACAAGCTTGGAACTACATGTGCATTAAACGGTTTTAATGCTCTCCTTCTAGCCAATCAGAATCGAGTATTCAGACAGATCATGGTACAGTCCACTGCATGAGAAAGGAATGAACGAAAATGAATACGTGAATACGAACACTGATGTAAATATCGAGGAGGGCTGTGAAGCTAACATATAAACTATTTCATCACACACACACAAACAGTGCATTATACACACACAACATTATACACAAGAAATATAGTCAACGGCAGCTCAATGGTACTTGCATGAACCGAGAGAAGAAACCTTAAATGGTTTGTGCATCAAACAAGTGTGTTTAAGCTTTTGTTTACCATATATGAAGTATGTGCGTTGAAAAAAATAAATTAAAAAATAAAAATAAAACATGATCCTTTATAAGCTGTGTACCATTAGGCTAGACTCCCATGTGTTCATACTGAATTTTGAGCTGGCGTTAACACTATTGGATTGGTTTGGCATTACATTGAAATTTTGTATATCATATAAGCTACTTATACCATTGAGCTAAACTTGTTAAACTTTATAATCAAAACCCCATTGGGGCTAGAGTACTGTTAATCTGACAATGCTCAACACTATAGTATCAGAGTGCTACGCTTTGGCAATGTAAAGCCTTTTTACTATGCCAATAAAGATACTTAAATCTGAATTTGTCTGAATCAATCGCTGATTGATTTCTGTTGTTTTTCAGACCATGCCTCTGTTCATGGTATTTAACATTCAGTTATATATTTTGAAATATCGCCCTGTCGATTCTGATTTCTTTCGTGTGACTGATCAAGCTATTACATGTAGCTAGTATGAGTAACAAAAACGTACACTTCAAATCAACATAAAAATCTCACCTTTAACAAAAGTATTTAATAACGTCTAAATATATATCCAACGTTCCCAGCAACTAGGGAACACACAGCCATGTTTATATGTTTATATATATATATAGGGCTATACAGTCATCTAGTGGTTAAACGATTGTATTACAAATTATAAAATGGTGAATAAGTTAGAGATAAATATTTAGTAATTTTTTTTTGGTAAAAAAAGAAATACAGTGCTCGGCGTAAATAAGTACACCCCCTTTGAAAAGTAACATTTTAAACAATATCTCAATGAACACAAAAAACAATTTCCAAAATGTTGACAAGACTAAGTTTAATATAGCATCTCTTTAATTTATAACATGAAAGTAAGGTTAATAATATAACTTAGATTACACATTTTTCAGTTTGAATCAAATTAGGGTGATGCAAAAATGAGCACACCCCACAACAAAAACTACTACATCTAGTACTTTGTATGGCCTCCATGATTTTTAATGACAGCACCAAGTCTTCTAGGCATGGAATGAACAAGTTGGCGACATTTTGCAATATCTGTCTTTTTCCATTCTTCAAGAATGACCTCTTTTAGAGAGGATGAAGATTGATGCTCAACTTGTCTCTTCAGAATTCCCCATAGGTGTTCGATTGGGTTCAGATCAGGAGACATACTTGGCCACTGAATCACTTTCACCTTGTTCTTCTTCAGAAATGTGTTTAGGATCATTGTCATGTTGGAAAAGTGCACGACGACCAAGGGCACGGAGTGATAGTAGAATCTTCTCTTTCATTTTATAGAGGAGTACATCTGTGAATTCATGATGCCATCAATGAAATGCAGCTCCCCGACACCAGCAGCACTCATGCAGCCCCACATAAGGACACTGAGATGGTTGCAGTTCCATCTTTTTAAATTTTTTGTACCACTGTTGCTACAGTATTCTGACTGATAAGTAAAGCTTTGCTGATCTTCTTGTAGCCTTCACTTTTCCGGCGTAAAGGAATTATTTTCTTTTTCAGGTCTTGTGACATTTCTCTTCCATGTGGTGCCATTGCTGACAGCATGAAATGGGAAGGGGTTTTAACACCCTTTTATAGTCAGCTGTCTGCTGGACACCTGTGTAATGGGTTGAATTCTTGTTAAATTAGACATTTGTATTTTACATTTAGCTTTTCTCCAGAGACTTTCAGTGGGGTGTACTCATTTTGCATCACCCTAATTTGAGTAAAACTGAAAATTTTGTTCTCTAAGTTATATTATTGACCTTACTTTCATGTTATAAGTTAAAGAGATGTTATATTAAACTTAGTCTTGTCAACATTTTGGAAATTGTTTTTGTGTTTATTGAGATATTGTTTAAAATGTTACTTTTCAAAGGGGGTGTACTCATTTACGCTGAGCACTGTATATAGTTGGTTCAATTATTATTGAACCAAATTTTAGTAAAACAAGGTTTTTTAAATTTGTAATAAAACCAAAAATATTGGAGTATGTTTTCATTTAAAAAAAAAATAGAAAAACTATTTTAGTCTCTGCTTTAAAATTTCACATTTATTTCAGTTACTTTAATTTTTTGTGAAATTTACAAGCAATTACTGAGTGAAAATTGTTTCAATGTTAATGCTAGACCAATGTTTTTCAGTGTATCTCATGCAATATTGAAAAGATTCTGAAAATATTTCATTTTATTTACAAATGGAGCATTTCACCCAATAACTGCATGTGATTTTTGCGTTTACCACAGTATCATGGTTGTGCTAATGCCATGTTCCTTTCCACGAATAGCATTTCAAATCTGCTATTTATAAGATTTAATTTTGGCGAAGATGTTGTCTTAGAAGAAAGTCACCTATGAAAGGGTTTGGAAAAATGTTGCCTTTGAGGGATGGAGATAGAGTGAAGTACAGAAGATGAGTTTGGTCTGAGGGAGGTTGAGAGGATGAGTGCAATACCCAGATGGTGAGGCATATTCATGGCATCCTCCAGGAGCTGAGGGCCCTCACAGCAGCCATGAGGCACGAGGAGAGCCGGAGACACTGGGGGACATTGAGGAGGGGCTGCACAATCAGACCCTACACATACACACAACACAACGATGGATGGCAGGGAGGTGGTGGAATCACATTTCACACAAACAGGGAAACCAAACACACTTAAAGACACTGAGGCACAACAACTGATCATGAAAGCATTATCTAATAATCAGTAGCAGACGTCAGGATGATTTAAAGCAGTGGTTCTCCAGCTTTTTAACTCCAAGGCACCCCAATTGTACACTATTCAAATGCACTTCAATGTAAATTCAACTTCAGGATTTAGTTTTAAAATCTGGATGTTCTTCAAGGCTGCCACAAAAAAAAAAAAAAAAAAAAAAAAAAAAAAACTGTATCACTTACATGACTTTTACAGTCATTCAAGATTTACTGGATAAGAATTAAGGATAATGATTTTTTTATATGTATATTTTATTACTCACAATTTCGACCCAATAAACTAGAAAAACTTATATCCATTATAAAAATATCCATTTAGTTTTAGGATTTTACTATAATTTACACATCCTTTAAGATCTAGAATTTAATTTATTATGATTCCTCATATATCCAGGTTTTCCGAGACTGGTGTTGAGGGGGTAACACACACACAAATTGTGGATATAATTAGAAAATGGTCTTAATCTAGTCACACTGACACCAAAATGACACCGAATGAATGGGAAAAAAGAAACATAAGAAAAAAGCAATTGCTTATTGTTTATTTTGACCACAGAGGTCTTAACAGTAGAGAGTTAAGTCATCTTTAGATCCCTTGGGAGTTTGCTGAGGCCCTCTAGTGGAGCCCCGGGCCCCAGGTTAAGAACCACTGATTTAAAAGAATGTTCTGGGTTAAATACATCTCTCTATTCACAGAATCTGTGGTATGCTGTCCACTACCATTTCAAATGGTACCTCAGTTTTAAAAATAAACTAAATAATTTACAATAACGCACTTACAATGGCAGTCTATGAAAAGTAAAGTAAATTATATATATTAAAAAAAAAAAAATTATATATATATATATATATATATATAGAGAGAGAGAGAGAGAGAGATAGATAGACTTAGACATGAATACTTATATATTACATATACAGTACTATGCAAAAGTCTTAGGCACGTCAGTATTTTCACCCCCAAAAAAAGGTTTTAAGCTAGTTATTTATATCTTTTGCTGTAGTGTGTCAGTAGGAAATATCAGTTCACATTTCCAAGCATTCATTTTGCCATTAATTTTAATGATCCAGTGAGATTTTTGAATACACAAGGAGTCTGACAACAGCTGGTGCTCCACACGGAGATCTGATCTCACCATCATCAAATCTGTCTGTGATTACATGAAGAAACAGATGAAATTGAGACAAGCTATATCCAGAAGAACAAAGCTACCTGAAAAACGACGCGCAAGTGTACCTGGCATACCTGCAAACTCCAAAGTGGTGAAAAAGGTGACATTGCTATTTAAATATAAATTACACAAAGAAGTTTTTATAATAACGTTATAATAAATTTTTAATTACATAATTTTGTTTCTACTCATTTTTATATAGGCCTAAACATTAAAATGGATTTATACATTCAGTATTGAAGCACATGTTAAGTACAATAAATATGCAATAGCTTAGTCACAGCATATATCAAAATGCTCCTCTCTAAGTTCATTTTTGTAGCTTGCGGACTAGCTTTTTGGACATTGAACGGCTTTTCTGAGGTAAATGTGACATTTTTACAAGATGTTTTATTGATTTATTTATTATTGTTGCCTTTCCGCGGTTGAAACACTGATTGATCGATTAATGGGATGATATGATGATATGGATTTTGGTAAGTTCTGTCATGACAACTCTCGGAGTGTTTGGCATGGTAATGGGTATGACAATATTGATATGTTTGGTCTTGGCGGAATAGATCTGCTGCTGTTGATTATTGCTGCTGCAGAGCAAGTAAGACATGCTGCTGCTATACAATATAGTGTGCATGAATTACCCATAGCAGATCTATACAGGTGGAGCTGGGGAAGGTGAAAGCGCGCTGTACTGCTAGGCAAATGCTACTCATGTATTTGAAGATTGAGCACGCAGCTCATTGGCTACTAATCCAGCAGGAACCAATCATCTGTGTCCTATAGATAATGATGTGATTACAAGCAGGTGAGTTAAAGGATCTATTAGCCTGCCAATTAGAGTTTCAGGCCAGAACTTGTATTTGTACTGTATCTTTCAACATACCTTCGGATATTTATTCACGTTTATTTCGTGTTGTAAAGCGGAAGAGATGATCGGTCACTTTTGACCAATTTAATGTTCTTACTGAATAAAATAAATAATTTCTCTTGAAAAAAAAATCGCACTGACCTTTTGAAAGGCACTGTATATTTGCAATGTTTATTCTGGTGCTCATAGTCTAGACAGTGTATGTGCTGAGTGTTGAAACTATTGTCAGTACAATTACTGTCAATGACAGAATCCCACAGATGTTGCTGTATTTAGCCCGGACTATTCTTTATATCATATGCCGTGCTGCTATCACCTCCTCACATAATAGATACTGGCACCAAAATAATGGGTAACAATAACAAACACATTAAGAACAACAAGAAATGATCGGTTCATGTGCGCTCTGTGTGAACTGAAGCGCTACAGCGATGCGTCAGTCACGCCACAGATCGCCAAGAAAGATCACGACAGCTCGAGACGTATATGGTCTGCAGTCTATGGGAAAGTAGCCCATTTTCGATTCTTGTGAGGTTTATTGTGCCTGCAAATTCACCCCCCACCTCCCCAAAAAAAAAAAAAAAAACTCTTCAGATGTACACGATTCACATAAATTACATATTTTGATTCAAAACAGTGAATTTCACCAAAAAGCGACTAGTTTGCAGGTATGACCTGGACAAAAGCTGTTTTAAACGCAAAGGGTAGTCACACTAAATATTGATTTGATTTAGTTAATAGAAGTTAATTTATAAATAAAATCTATTTATGACAGTATTTTTGAAAGCTTCCTCACTTTACAGCATTTTTACACAAATGCGTAAAACTCTTTACAGTACTGTATCTTTGCAGGTCGGATTCTTCAAGCGTCTTGGAGACACGGCCACAGTTCTTCTGGATTTAGCTTGTCTCAGTTTCATCTGTTTCTTCATGTAATAACAGACGGATTTGATGATGGTGAGATCAGATCTCCATGTGGAGCACCAGCTGTTGTCAGACTTCTTGTGCATACAAAAATCTCACTGGGTTATTAAAATTAATGGCAAAATGAATGTTTGGAAATGTGAACTGATATTTCCTACTGACACACTACAGCAAAAGATATAAATAACTGGCTTAAAACCTTTTTTGGGGGTGAAAATACTGACGTGCCTAAGACTTTTGCACAGTACTGTATATATATTTGATTCAATTACTTGATCAAAGACGTGATTTGGTGCTCAAGAAACATTTCTTAATATTTTTGTGGAAAATGTAATGCATTTTTTTTTTCAGGATATGTTGATGAATAGAGAGTTAAAAAGAACAGCATTTATTTGAAACATAAATCTTTTGTATCAATGTAACCGTCTTTAATGTCACTTTTGACCAATTTAACTTTCTTGCTGAATAAAAGAAATAATTTCTCTTGAAAAAATCGTACTGACCTTTTGAAAGGCACTGTACATTTGCAATGTTTACTCTGGTGCTCATAGACTTCCAGTGTATGTGCTGAGTGTTGAAACTATTGTCAGTACAATTACTGTCAATGACAGAATCCCACAGATGTTGCTGTATTTAGCCCGGACTATTCTTTATATCATATGCCGTGCTGCTATCATCTCCTCACATAATAGATACTGACACCAAAATAATGGGTAACAATAACAAACACATTAAGAACAACACAACTTTCAAACACAGAGGCTGACAGACAGTAAGTCATGTGACAGAACTTGCACTGACATTACAGTGGTACTGTAGGAACACAGATGGGACACCTGAACACATGAGTAGTGTGGCAGGATTAGGGTTCAGAGGGTTTTGGTACCTGCCAGTGCTTCAGTGTGGCTGAGCAGGAGGCTCTTCTGGCTCACTGTATCCACGGTAACACTCATGCTCATGCTCATGTCATGAGTAGAGGGAGAGTCCGGCTCCTCCTCAACCGCATGCCACGTCAGCAGACCCACTTCAGCATCATTCAGATAGCCATTAGATGTCTCACTGCTCACACTCTCACCTGACAAGTGTGACATTTATATTAGTTATTAGTTAATGCATTCATTTATTAATGTGTTAATATTGGTAATTAATTATAATAGAGAGTCGTTCCTATTGATTTTTCATTATACTGTATACTAATGCTTTACACTAATATTTTTCAATAGTATTAGAGCTGCACGATTATGGATAAATTAAGAATCATAATTTTTTTGTTTAAAATAGAGAACGCGGTTCTCCCAGGATTCTGAATAGACAAATAAAAACATAATAACATGCAATTTACTAGAGGTTCTGACAAAATGTTAATTGCTGCAGTCTATTTAAAAAATATTTAATTGATTTTTTTTTATTTTTTTTTTAAATGGTTTGAATGAATGATTCAATAACTCACTTATAAAGACTTCACTTGTTTCATTACTGGATGAATCAGCACTTTTAAACGAATCTCTTGAATGAACGATTCAGTGATTAAATTTTTAACAGCCACTTGTCGCCACCTACTGGTGTAACAATGTAATTGATACGATCGTTATTTGAAACATCAAGATACTTTCAAAAAGCGATTTGCTCTATTTTGATCGCTACCGCATCAGTAGCTATGTTTCCATCCAATGTTGCGAATTTAACGTAACATAAAACATTTGCGAATAAAGCACCGTTTCCATCCCATGTGTTCAAGAGAACAAAATCGTCACTTCTTGGGAAATTGGTGCAAAATATCTGTAATAAATTTTGTTATGCATGGATGGATTTATTTGGTAAAAGTTAGTTTATGCGCATCAGTGATGGACAGTAAGGAAAGTACGTTACTGTACTTAAGTATATTTTTCAAGTATCTGTGTTTTGCTGGAATATTTTTATTTTGAGAAACATTTCAAAGCATAATATTGTACGTTTTACTCCACTACATTTCATAAAAACATATCATTATTATTATTTATTTATTTTTTAACTGAAGAAATCGTCACGTCCTCCAAGACACAATAGCAGTGTCCAATTTGTGAACAAACTGATTCTTTTCGAGGAACCTGTTAAACCGGTTTGAAAATCGGACCGAGTGATTCATTTGCGAATAGGACTGATCCGAATGCAGCTGTTTCCACAACTCACTGATTCAATGATCCGTTCAGAGCGAGTCTCTAGTTAACCGAATTTACAAGTCTAACTCAAAATGAGCCAAGAATGTGTGCAAAAGATGGCGCAAAAAGTAAGGATTTTAGGATTGATTATTGTAAATGAAACTCATCTTAAGAAATGTACTTAATACTTGAAACTTTTGTACAAGTAAAATTGGAAAGGAGTACTTAAATCTTTTACTGGAACAATTCTTTATTAGGGTATCTGTACCCAGATAGCATGGTGACATTGATACAATGTTGAGTTTTGATCCAAACCATCATTTTGGTTGAGATTGACATTTCAATGTTTAATGTATGTTGGATCAACATTGAAATTTTGATGAAAGTCGACAGCACACATGGGTGGAGACAGTGACATTGAACTAACAGTGATTTGTTGTTGATGACCATAAGATTCTGCAGGTCTGTATCTCTGCAGAATACTAGTGGGCGTTTCTCAATCAATGGGGCATTTTCAAACCACGATGGACTTTTACCCGATTTGCTCTAATCCACTGGGGGCTTGGTATGGGGTGGGCCTTCATAATTTTAGCAAGTCTGTTGAAAAATGGTTGAAAAACATCCATTGTAGTTTGAAATTGGCCACTGATTGGTAAACGCCCATTTTGGTTTTGCATGTGCACTTCTCAGTAGTCTAATCAATTCCTCCTCATCCGAGAGAAAACACAGGTATGTCCTATACACTAGTGTTTGTTGAACCACCTGATTTCTCTGGTTTCAAACAATGGTGCATCTTTCTTATTATTTCTATGTTCTTTTCTTTGTTTGTTTTTTGTGCTTGTTATTTGCATTTGATTTATTGTTCCTGAATCTAATAAGATATATTTATTTAAAAAAAGTTAAAGTGTTTGAATAAACCATCCATTTTCTAAATTCTTAAAAAGTGCATGCATCTTGCTTTAGTAATATTTATTAGGATATATTTATTTATTAGTGCAAGTGACATGAACGTGAGCAAGAATATCAAACTTTACACATAGCCCATGTATTGCATCTATTACTCAATGCTTGCAGAGTACCTTGACTTCTTTCCTTTAATAGGAATGAAGGCAGATGAGGATGGACAATTAAAAAAAATGAGAAGCACCTTCTTGATAAATGTGACATTGATAATATATTGAGTGGTAGTGGATAGGATTATCACCTGACTTGGGACTTGATGCTGTCCTGTACCTTATCTCCTGCTCCCTCATTACTGCTTAATCAGGTAATCATTGATATTCCTGAATCTGTATTAAGTTTGAGGAATGTAACTAATCTCCATTCTTTTTAGCCTGTTCCCACTGAATAAAAAAAAAAAAAAACTACACCTTGTGTTTGAGTGACTGACATGGCTATTTTGTGATATTTAAAACAGATTGAGTCTACATAAGGTGAATCTGCAGCTTTAAAGAAATTTTCATTACAAAAAACTTAAGCTCTTTCATTATACAAGATAAACTTGTTACTTGAATGCTATGCAGTTTCACAGAAAATGAACTATGTAATGGCCATAGTTCAGAGGTGTTTATTCCTTTTCATGAGGAGTTTAGCTCAACACACCTGCCTGGAAGTTTTCATTGATCCTAATGACCTTGATTAGCTGCTTCAGGTGTGTTTAATTAGGGCTGGAGATAAACTTGGGTGGAAAGATTGGACACTTTCCCATAGTGTTAATGAAGTGTTAATAAATAGATTAAATATACATAATATAATAGTATTATAAATATAGTTAGAATATTCCATGTTTAGCAATTTATAAAAAGTGAATCATATTGTGTTTAGCATGTTAACATTGTTGAATGTGACGATGTATGACAACTGAATTGACTTGCTCTTAAGTAACATCATGCTTTCTTTTTCAGATTTCAGAGAACCCAAAGGAAAAGAGGCAGTAGTCTGATGCAAGCCAGATTTTGAAAACTTGAGCCGTTGGACCACTTGTAGTAATGATGACATAAGACTTCTGAAAGTAATGTTATTTTTAAAGGTTGTAATGCTTTTGTCCTTTTTGCCCCACTCTTAAAGAATTCAATTTTCTGTCTCTTTGTCATTGATTGTGTTAAACTGTCAAATAAAATAAACTGACTCAATTGCTGGAAAGGTGTCATTTATGTTTTAAAAGGTTTTCCTAAAACTTTGAAATGGTCAGAAATTTGTTAATGTACCACTGAAGTGTAGCTGAAATATGAATGTTGTTCAGAACATTATTTTATGTTGACATTTCAGTTAAATCAACATCACATCAACATTGATCATACAATATTACTAATGATTATTTTTATTAATTTCAATATTGATTCAACAGCAGTGATGTAGAATCAACACCACAATGTAACATTGATTCACTGACGTTACCATTGATCATTTACGTTCATTTCAATATTGATTCAACTGCCATGATGTAGAATCAACATCATAGTGTAACGTTGATTCAACATTATTACCACTGATTATTTTTGTAAATTTCAATGTTGCTTCAACATCAGTGATGTAAAATCAATCATAGTGTAATGTTGATTCAACAATATTACCATTGATACTTTTTCGTTAATTCCAATATTGATTCAACATCGGTGATGTAGAATCAATCACAGTGTAATGTTGATTCAATAGCATTATCATTGATTTTTTTGTTCACCATTGTTTCAACATTAAATGCGGGTGCAAACATGATATTGAACAAACGTCACCTCATAATGTTGATTCAATGATATTATCATTGATTTTTTTGTTGAAATCTCAACATCGTTTAAACATTAACTGAGGGTGCAAAAGTGACATTGAAAAAATATCACTTTGTAATGTTGAATCAATAACATTACCATTGATTTGAGGTTGAAATCTCAACATTGCTTCAACATTAACTGAGGGTGCAAGAGTGATACTGAAGCAACATCACTTTGTAACATTAATTCAATGCAAATAGCGTTGATGCATCAACACTGACTCAACATTGTTTCAATGATTACATGCTATCAGGGTACTGATCTTACGTTGTTTGGGGATGCAATCTTGTGAGATGCTTCTGGGAGGTAATTCAACCAATTCAGTTTGATGACAGACTTTGGCTCAGGCATTTGATCAGTTGATCAGAACGATCAAACCAACATTTGAGATACTGTGCAATGAAATTGGTCTGCTGGTTAGTCCAGTTAACCAATCACATCCACTGTTGAGGCAAAGTCATGTGAGTTTTTTTGTTACGCATCGAGGGATTTATTCAGTAAATGTGTTTCCATAGTAGTTTATGTGCATGTCTTCTTATCGGATTAAAAAAAATGTATCCACCTCAACTGAGCACACAAGTTTCTTAAAAAAACGTACATGAGCCCAACGCTGGTTTCTGTTTCATTTTCGCTTTAAATTAATTTGTTTTGGCTTAACATTTATATAGCTTCTACTTTTATATGGCTCCTTTTATTTTTCAATCTTGTTCTGAATACAACTGAATTGAAAGGATTTGTTGTGGAGTGAGGGAAACTAAAATAGCCTATAGCTATGTTTATAATGTTTATAATGTTTTATAAAGCTTTATTTACCAGTATTTTACATTAAAGCAATAATAAAATGTGACTTATATGCCATTTTTACATATTTTTTTTTCTCTCAAAAGCTCTACATTTAACCATGCAGAAAACGTTTTCAAAATATCTTGAAAAATGACTTAAATTACTTTTTTTAAAATGTTTAGTATTAATCGGTCAAAATTCTTACTGAGGGTTAACAGTTAACCGGTTAATTATGAGCATCCCTAGTTTTCAGGTATTGAGGTATACAGGTACAAGCAAGCAAGCAAAAAAGAAAGCAAGAAAGATATATATCCTCTTTAAAGAAGAGCAATAGAAGGATGCCATGAGTGATTGTGGGACAGCGCTTACTTTTCTCACGCAGTTTAATTTTCAGGAATGTTTGAGCTCCATCTGCTGGATAATCCAGATCTGCTGGACTGCTGCTCCGCCGGATAAGAATCTGACAATATCCACAAAACTTCAATGAAACTTGCATGTGAAGAATCATTTAATTAATCAATGCCAATGAGATGTTACTGACCGTGGGAGCGTCGCTCTCTCTTTTGCCTGTAGAGCTGCTCTCTGACACAGACGTTCTGCCTGTATCCGCAGACTCATCTCTCTTCTGACCTGCATTTCATTCAGATATCCCGACATATTAGAAATCACACTACCTTTGATTTCTAAAAGAGACTAATTCTTAGTTTATGTTGTACTGGCCAATATGATGACTGTGTGAACAATCAAATGTCTTGTTTATATTTTCACATTATTTGTTTAATGGCATTTTTTGCTAAGAACTAAGAATGAAGGCAGCATCACTGATGTCAATAAAGATACCGATGCGGCCCACCACATATTTATAATGAACCATATTTTTTTTACACTTATCATAATAACATAAAAGGTGTTAATAAACAATAGAGCCTCGTGATCATCTATAGATCATCAAATCACAAAAGGCTGTGATTTACAAACTGACATAAGTCTATTGCGCCATATGTTCCAAAGCAAAGCGCAGCACTGTGTTCATGTGATTTGTAAACCTGTTTTCACAGAAACTAGATAGAAAAAGATAAAAGAGGGTTTAACTTTTGCAAGTGAAGAAATTAAGTCACAAGTAATGTATTTTACTATAAAAATAAATATTATACTTATAATGTAATAATTTTTACATTTACATTTATTTTATAGTGCAGTTGTATTACAATAGTAATATATGTATTATAATAGTAGTATATTACTGCCTTGGAGATATAATAAAGTTTAAAGTCCAGGTACAAGTTAATGCAAAGGTGTTTTACTTTCTGCAAATCCCTTCAGCTGTCAGTATATTAATATGTGTAGTGTGTGTGATTGTGTTGGTACCTGGGAAGGTGTCGTTGATCTGCTGTGTGATATCAGAGGTGCTACTGCTGCGGGGCAGAGGACTGTCTCCGTCCCCCATCTCACATTCTGACAGCTGACACTCCTCCACGTCTAGCAGACAAACAGACAAACTGTCAGCAATACTTCACCTGATACAATCGCCATGCTTATTAGAGCTAACGAGAAAAGAAAAAAAAACTATACAGGTGCTGGTCATATAATTAGAATATCATCAAAAAGTTGATTTATTTCACTAATTCCATTCAAAAAGTTAAACTTGTATATTATATTCATTCATTACACACAGACTGATATATTTCAAATGTTTATTTCTTTTAATTTTGATGATTATAACTGACAACTAAGGAAAATCCCAAATTCAGTATCTCAGAATATTAGAATATTACTTAAGACCAATACAAAGAAAGGATTTTTAGAAATCTTGGCCAACTGAAAAGTATGAACATGAAAAGTATGAGCATGTACAGGACTCAATACTTAGTTGGGGCTCGTTTTGCCTGAATTACTGCAGCAATGCGGCGTGGCATGGAGTCGATCAGTCTGTGGCACTGCTCAGGTGTTATAAGAGCCCAGGTTGCTCTGATAGTGGCCTTCAGCTCTTCTGCATTGTTGGGTCTGGCATATTGCATCTTCCTCTTCACAATACCCCATAGATTTTCTATGGGGTTAAGGTCAGGCGAGTTTGCTGGCCAATTAAGAACAGGGATACCATGGTCCTTAAACCAGGTACTGGTAGCTTTGGCACTGTGTGCAGGTGCCAAGTCCTGATGGAAAATGAAATCTCCATCTCCATAAAGTTGGTCAGCAGCAGGAAGCATGAAGTGCTCTAAAACTTCCTGATATACGGCTTCGTTGACCTTGGACCTCAGAAAACAGTGGACCAACACCAGCAGATGACATGGCACTCCAAACCATCACTGACTGTGGAAACTTTACACTGGACCTCAAGCAACGTGGATTGTGTGCCTCTCCTCTCTTCCTCCAGACTCTGGGACCCTGATTTCCAAAGGAAATGCAAAATTTACTTTCATCAGAGAACATAACTTTGGACCACTCAGCAGCAGTCCAGTCCTTTTTGTCTTTAGCCCAGGCGAGACGCTTCTGACGCTGTCTGTTGTTCAAGAGTGGCTTGATACAAGGAATGCGACAGCTGAAACCCATGTCTTGCATACGTCTGTGCGTAGTGGTTCTTGAAGCACTGACTCCAGCTGCAGTCCACTCTTTGTGAATCTCCCTCACATTTTTGAATGGGTTTTGTTTCACAATCCTCTCCAGGGTGCGGTTATCCCAATTGCTTGTACACTTTTTTCTACCACATCTTTTCCTTCCCTTCACCTCTCTATTAATGTGCTTGGACACAGAGCTCTGTGAACAGCCAGTCTCTTTTGCAATGACCTTTTGTGTCTTGCTCTCCTTGTGCAAGGTGTCAATGGTCGTCTTTTGGACAACTGTCAAGTCAGCAGTCTTCCCCATGATTGTGTAGCCTACAGAACTAGACTAAGAGACCATTTAAAGGCCTTTGCAGGTGTTTTGAGTTAATTAGCTGATTAGAGTGTGGCACCAGGTGTCTTCAATATTGAACCTTTTCACAATATTCTAATTTTCTGAGATATTGAATTTGGGATTTTCCTTAGTTGTCAGTTATAATCATCAAAATTAAAAGAAATAAACATTTGAAATATATCAGTCTGTGTGTAATGAATGAATAAAATATACAAGTTTCACTTTTTGAATGGAATTAGTAAATCCACTTTTTGATGATATTCTAATTATATGACCAGCACCTGTATATTGTCCATTCTATTTATATCCATACAAACAGGGACAAAGTGTAATAAATGAAGTTTGCTACAGGCAGTTCTGAGGGCACTAATGGAAAACCTTTCTTTTTTAATTTTTTTTTAATGGAAATAAAGTAAAAGAGTTGTATCAAATTATTTGCAGTTTTTCATGTGCTTTGCGAGGATTTCAAACTCATTGGCTGTCTACACAGTTTGCATGCTTCTGCAAACACGCTGAAGTTTCTAGATGCTCCACATGCTTAAAGGGTTAGTTCACCCAAAAATGAAAATTCTGTCATTAATTACTCACCCTCATGTCGTTCCACACCTGTAAGACCTTCGTTAATCTTCGGAACACAAATTAAGATATTTTTGATGAAATCCGTGAGCTATCTGGCCTCCAAAAGACTGCAACACAATTACCACTTTCAAGGCCAGAAAGGTACTGAAGACATTGTTAAAATAGTCAACGTGACTGCAGTGGTTCAACCTTAGACCCGAGAATACTTTTCATGTGCAAAAAACAAACAAAAATAACGACTTTATTCAACAATTTCTTCTCCTACGCAGTTGACGTTGGACACACAGTGCAGCGCTTCCAGGTTCTAAGTCAGAATGCCAACCAATTACTGGCCGGCTCCTGCGTCAGCATCACATGTATGCGTCATGTTGCTCAAGTGAACAGCGTTGGCCAATACTCAGCCAGCATTCTGATGTAGAACCCGGAAGCACTGCACTGTGCGTACAATGTCAACTGTGTAGGAGAATGACAGGGAAGTGAAGAAATTGTTGAATAAAGTTGTGTTGCAGTCTATTGGAGGCCAGATAGCTCTTGGATTTCATAAAAAATATCTTAATTTGTGTTCCGAAGATGAACAAAGGTCTTACGGGTTTGGAGTGACATGAGGCTGAGTAATTAATGACAGAATTTTCATTTTTGGGTGAACTAACACTCTTTAATTGAATCCATGAATAAAGCATGAATGAATTGAGCGAGTGTTTCCATCAGTGCTCTCAGTACTTCATTTGGTAGTCTGGAATGAAAAGAAACAGTACCCTTATAAAAACATGCATACAATGGATTATCTGCATTTTTCCTGACGATGCTAAATCTTAAACGAAAGCAGATGGCAGCAAGATGGAAAACAGGAAAAGAAAGCTCTGTGATAGAGGAAACAGGCAGTTACCTGAGAGTCTGTGAGAGCAGTGAGAGTTGTGAGAGATACCAGGTAAGAAAGAGCTGACAGTGTGGAGCAGCATGGGCACACTCTTGGTGGCCGGCAAAGCCTCACAAAGATGCACACAGTTGCTGATAGACTGACTTCGCTTAGCTGCCCACAGAAGCAGGGAAAGAGAGCGCAGGGAAGAGAAAGAGACAGACAGACAGAGAGAGAGAGAGGGAAACAAATCAATTGCATTCTACAGCTGTGGTAATAGCCAGACAGTTTATTAAAGTTGAAGTGTGTCATTTATGCGCCAATTTTGTCTTTGAACTTCCATTTTTGCAGTAGCTCTGTATATTTCTATTGCATCGCTGTTGAAGAGTAATTAGCTGGTAAAGTGGATTTATTATTGTAGAGGTGACGAAAGTTATCATGAGCATTGTAATGTTTGAAGCGGATGTCATAACAAATGTCAGTAGACCGGGAAGATTTAAAAAAAAAAAAAAAAAAAAAAAAAGAGTGGTTCATTCATAAATCCATAAAATCATACCTTTATGCTGTGGAAATACAAACTGAAAGACAAAAAACAATGAGCACAGCACTGAAAAGGGGTGGGGTTAAATAAGGTCTATAGGTTGATGAAGGGTTGGCATATTTTTGTAGGATAAACCCGGTAATGAGTTAGCATCTTAGCACTTCTAATTCCATGATCTTAAAGTCAATGTATGATTTTTAAAAATATTTAACTTGTTTTGAAAAAGATGGTTGCTAACAAGTGTCTAAATGGGTCTACAGAGGTTGTCAGGGACATTAAACGTCATCAGTTGAACTGGGGTGCAAATTATGAACGTGGCATCTGAGGACTAATTCTCTTTTTTTTCCTCAGTTAATTTGCTTAATTTCCAGATTCAATCATAGGCTTGTTCTTACGTACTAGATCACGTACATGCGCACTCTTCAAAATGGTGCTTTTAATCTCTTGACAAACTAAAAGACATAAATGACATTTGTATATATATATATATATATATATATATATATATATATATTCATAATTAAAGATAAAGATTGTACTGTAACGTCAGCTTGCTTATTTTGCTCAAGATAAGGATTTATTAAGTCCACATGTCATATAAACAAGAAACTATGCTTCTAACCACAGGTCGAGAGCTGTCGTTCCAACCACACAAGTTTGCAATGCAGTTTGCGAATGTTCGTTGGAACTCTGGTTTTGGGAAACACCGACACGTTGGAACTATGCTGATAATAACGGAATTTGCGACCATAGTTTGTTAACAATGCTTTTGGGAAACGCACCCCAGGTAAACTCATTTACTCACTAGTCACTTTCACAGCCTCCTCTTGTTTATAATTGCGCTCTTGTAAACCATTCTAACTCTAACCTTCAGGATAAAAATGTTTTTAAATGAAGACTGAAAGAGTTGTTGGTGCTTAATGGTAGTGACGTTGATGTCATGTTATCATGGTGTAGCTTGTTTAGATCTTATGTTTAGTTTTTTAGTTCTAGTGATCAAACTTAGGCTTCAAAATTCATTAAAGTTGTGCTCATGTGTGAAAATGATCATGATGAACGAAACGTGTTAAAAGATTAACATTTTATGGCAGTCGCATTTGGATGGAAAAGTTCAAATATTTCAACTCAACCAAAGCTCAAATCAGATCTGAAAATTCTACATTTGCATACTACTCTTCATTGGAAATGAATGCCTTTGGTTTGTCATTCGTTGGAAAAGGATAAGAATTTGTTTAAAAGATGGATAAGAACGTCAGTCTGACGCAAAAAATTCAACAGTCATTAAAGAAAACAGTTGAACAACCCATACGGGTTTTGAAGCTGGAATAATGAGTGGATTAAACATGCTCTTTCAATTAGCAAGAGAGGGATTACATGGATGGAACTTTTTTGGCACAGAGAATTGTATGAATCACAGTCAGGTACAAGGGAGAAGGCTACTAATAAAAAGTTTTATTTTCGCAACTTGTTTATTGACTTGTTAATAGCAATTTGCTGTGGAATAGGCCTATGTGCCGATCGGGTCCAGCCAGGTCTGTGTCTTCCCGGCCGGGTTTGGGTCCAGCTTTCAAATAATAGACGGGTTTGCGTCAGTTCCAGGTAGTACATTTATGGCATTTCTCGGTTCTGCACGGGTCTGGGTTCAACTTTCCAATAATAGACGGGTCGAGTTCGGTTCTGTGCAGCACATTTACAGGTCTCTTCGGGTTCGGGTACAAATTTTTTGACCCGTGAAGACCTCTACTATGCAGGGCCAAGGGGTTCTTCTAATGAAGCCAAAGTATGAGAAACAGTAACAGTGAATAAAAACACACAGACTAAAATATAGATTCTGTTCCATGACTCCATGAAAGCATCACATCAAAGCGCAACCTGAATTAATGCTGTAAGAGTTCTGTTCTGTAAAGAGTGTTTTCACCAACCGATTGGTGTTTTTAAGCTGAAGTCAAACAGAGGACACACTTTGAGGATTTCTAACCGTGCTCTCGTTCGGCTCATGCTGTACTTTGATACTCAATCCCCGAGCAGGAAATATGAAGCACACTATTTCAAGTTTGCTCTGCCAGCTCAGATAAGACAAAATATTAGCATTGTGTTTTTTGGCCACTCCATGTCACGTCTGGAGAAGAGCCGTGAAAGCGGAGGGCTCTATTATTCCCTCTATGGCGCACTTTAATTACTGCCTTTTCTTTCTAGATTACATCGCTTTCGCTGAGTTACCTATTTATGCATATTAATGAGCATTAATTACGCTCTTAATGAAACTATCAAAAACAGGCAGGCAGTTTGATGAGGCGGCTCTCCTAACGAGCAGTGGAGGACGCTGGGCCGTTTGAAGAACAATGTAGGAGAAATCCAATTAGGCAAAAGAAAAGGAGGGAATTTAAAGCCACGCCGTTTCATGTGCACACACACACAATCGAGTATGTTTCTGGGGGCGGCGTGTGTGAGAGGCATCCTTCAGTCTCAAACGCATCTGCTCCAAACTCAACAAGCTCTCCACCATAGAGAGATACAATCATCTCCAAACCAGGAGACAGTCAATGGAAAATGTTTCTGCGCATGTCCATGTAAGGAGACAAAGAAACAAAAAAATCACGTTTGAGAGAGAGTTGCACTCTAATCAGGGGTTGAAATGAGTAGTTGACGTGTGTGTGTGCGCATCTCAACTAGTCTTGGATCACATGGCTTCAGTTGCACTTGTTCTATACATGGTAACAAGCAAGAAGAAAATTCCTCTGTCCACAGACTCTGTCCCAGTGAAGCTCCTTGCCCAATGTCATCTTTAGGGCCCTATGATTTCCACAATGCAGAATCGCAGAATCCAGTCACGCAAATGTACACTTAATCAAACTGTGATATTGACTAGTCTATGAACATTAAACCGCAAAAACACTACTGTTTAAATATGAAGTCTGCATATCGGGTGTGTTTTTGTGTAAATCAGTGGCATAGGTTTGTCATCTACACAATCAAACTTGAAGAAATTGTGACGGAATTAAATATATTACTAAATTAACAGGGGTGTGACGAGATCTTGCAAGATTAAAATGTGACAAGATTTTTTTTGCCATGACAAAAAGTGTGAGCAGATGGAATATGCCACCGCTACGTTTACATTATGCCTCCACTGTCATTTTGCTTTTTATAGGAATAAAAACCATTTAATTCAGTTGAATAATGGTCCCTTCAATTCCATCCATCTCAACCAACACGAGCTGCTGAGCCGTACGTAGTGCAGCAGGAATCAGAGTTCACGGATCGTGTGACGATAGAAGCATCGAGATGAATGACAAGACCATGGCGGAGGATTCACTGCACAACAGAGTCTAAGCGTCTCACAAATGTCTTATCTTGCAGAATGTGTGCTCTGTACCACCGCTCCCTATTCACAGAGTACACTCAATCGCAAAAGTAAAACACAAGCGCACATTCAAATACGATTTCAATACCCCACATTTTGAAAGCGGCTCCCTGATGCATGTACATATCTCCCAATATGAAAGCTATATTAGTCTGGGCTGTGTAGTTGTAACCATCTCTTAGCTCTGTATCATGATTGAAGAAAAATTGCTCACAAAGTAGAACTGAAATGACATTCATTAAAATATGATTAGTTAAAACATTTCAGATGCACCTGCAGACTATTTATTTAGTCATGTATTTCCTGATTGAAGATTTCTTAAAAATACTGTGTAAAAATCTCGTCTCGTTCTCGTGAACTCAATCTCATGTCTCGCCTCATAAACTAACTTTCTTGTCACACCCCTATAAATGAATAATAACATTTTTAGTATAACTTTTTAAAGGAACTTATTTAAGGAATATCACAAACTTTCATCCAAATTCTAATTATAACAGTAAACCTCTGTTGTGCTGCACTTTGTGTACCAATAATAATAATAATAATAATTTCATTACATTTTAAAAGGTTAATTAAATTGTTAATGTTTTGTGCCTTCATTTGATTACCACAGTTTTTGATTATAAATTTGTATTAAATCATAAATCCAGAAAAATTAAAGCAAACACAAAACTTCTTCGGGCCTATTATTATACAAAACTTAATTAAACCATTAAAACAGAATCCAGACAGATTAAAATAGAAAACACAGAATTTTCAACATAAAACATAACAAAAACGGATTTTATATGGCCCTAAAATGTAACTTTTGTGAAACGTTCAATAAATTGCTGATTAATTAGATATGCTTTTTGATTACTAAAATTGAATTTAACTATTAAAATGGAATACAGAAACATTTAAATGGAAAAAAAAGCACACTGTAAGCAAACTAGCATGCAGACATCTGGGACAATCTGTGTTCATGAATCCAGGAAGCTATTTCTAACCTGATGCTTTCTGCCTGACGTTGTTGCGAGCTTTCTCCACCGCAGGAGCTCCAGTGGTGGTGGCACTACGAAACCTCATAGGTTCCTGAGTGCTGCCCTGCTCTCCAGAGTTCCTCCAGCTCAAGGAGAAAGACCGCGCCGGATCTGCAGACTTCTGGGAGTCCTGCATCACTCCTGAAACACACAAACACACATTGGGTTTTCATGTTTTATGGGACTTTCCATAGACATAATGATTTTTATACAGTACAAACTGTAACATACCCATCACAGTAAACTTTCTGCAATTTTACATCTTCAAAAAACATCACTTAGTTTGATTTATAAGCTAAGGAGTTTCTTGTGCACATGAGGAGCCAAATTTTGAGCAATAGATCTTTATTAATTCATGAGTATCCATACTCTCGTTTTCTTCATAGTAAAATGGCAGTCACTAACAAAGGAAATATGTAATAGACAGTATTCGTAAAATGTAACGTGAGCATGCAAAAAAATCCTGTGCGCACGTGAAAAGTTTCACGCGAAAGTCTGTATATTTTTTTTATTTTTGCAAAGGTCCCTTTAGGGGCTCCATAAGCTGCTTTCCTCATGTGGACGAAAAAATGTCCCCACAAGGAAAAGGATTTTGGATATTGCCATCTTTGTGGGGATATTTTGTACCCATAATGTAGGGTATACCAGGAATAATATTTTGTGAGTAAAACAAAATACAACTCGTTATTTTTAACTAACTTTAATTTTAGAGTAATTGATTACTCAGTGTTGGAGTACATGACTACCCCAAGTCAAAGCTCCATCATCCAGCCCAAATGCACTCCATGTAGTTTACACACACACACCTCTGCCACGCTGCTTCTTTTCCTTCTGCTCTGAGAGTTTGTCCAGTGGTAGGTTGTGGAGGTCCAGACCGTAGACGTAACGGGCCAGAACCGCAGTGAGAGAGTCCATTATGCTGGCCCACTCGAACACCAGCTCCTCCCAGTGGCTGAGAGACGACAGCACAGCCAGCAGCTCGTCCCACAGCTCACGAGATATAAACACGGTCAGGTTGGCCCGCACCCACGCCACAAAGATCGTCTGCAAATGACAGCAGCACACAAATCAAACATCAGATACACAATCACAGCCGAACCACCATATCAAGCCATATCAACTATTTCATCATTCGCCACAATAACAATCTTACAAGTATTATAAAGGGTAAATCAATCTATTTTCCAAGATGTACAGTTTTACAGTTCAATGTACAAATTTGGTAAACCCTATAGAAAGACATAATTAGCGCTTTAAGGAATTTTAGAAGTAAAGACCCTCAAAGGAGGTAATAACCTCGATTAGAGCCCTCCACATAGTGACACATAGACAGTGTTCTTTGATCCCCAAGGGAAATTCAAACAACAGTTTCTAGGTTTATCATTAATGATTTCAGTTATATGTATTATTATTTCCTTACATTTGTAATCCTCTGTGTGTCAGCTGAAGTATCAATGCATAAACATTGTTCATTTACATACACTTCTGACATTGTAAGAATATAAAGCGGGCTGATTTACACTTTAATCTCAAACTCACTTTGAAGAGGATGCTGGCCAGGCTGTGAGCGAACGTGTCCTTTCTTTGGTTCTCCTGCGGTCTCTTCATCACTGCCTCTGTGATCCTCAGCAACACCTGCAGCAACTGCTCCCTAAAACATCCCACAGCCTCAGTCAATTTGTGTTGCACACAATATGCTGAAAGTTTTTTAAGTGCTAGTAAACCAGAGCTGCGCTTTATACGGACTCAGTGTTGAAATGTCAGGTGTGACTGACCAGGTCTGGCGGTTCATGTTTTGCTCCATAATAATGTGACGGTAGACGCTGAGCACAGCTCGGCACACCTCCAACTGGTTCTCCAGCAGTTTGGGCACATCCTGACAAGGCTCCAACAGGAACACGTTGGCAGAGTTTGTCAGGAACACCTGAGAACACAATTCACTCTATCAAACAACACTACCGGTCAAAAGTTGTCTTTTTTTTTTTTTATGTTTTTGAAAAAAGTCTCCTTTGCTTAAGGCAGCATTTATTTGATAAAAATACAGTAAAACAGTACTATTATAAAGTATTATTAAAATTAACATTTTTTTTGTATTTAAAATATATATTAAAATGTTCCTGAGCTGAATTTTCATGATCATTACTCCAGTCTTCAGTGTCACATGATCCTTCAGAAATCATTCTTGTATGTTGATTTGGTGATCAGTTATAATCAATTATTATTTGTGCTCAATTATTAATCATGGTTCTTATTATCATCAATGTTGTTTTTGCAGCTTAATATTTTTGTGGAAACAGTTTTTTCAGGATTCTTTGATGAATAGAAAGTTCAATGATAAACATTAATTTTTTACATAATTTTTTTAATCTTATCCCAAACTTTCAAATGGTAGTTTATCAGTTTCCACAAAAATATAAAGCAGCACAACTGTTTTCAACATTGATAATAATAAGAGATGTTTCTTGAGCATCAAATCAGCATATTAGAATGATTTCTAAGGGATCATGTGACACTGAAGACTGGAGTAATGATGCTGAAAATTCAGCTTTGACCACAGGAATAAATTACATTTGAAAATATTTTCATGTAGAAAACAGTTGTTTTATATTGTAATAATATTTCACAATAATCCTGATTTTTTTTCAAATAAATGCAGCCTTTGTGAGCATAAGAGACTTCTTTCAAAATTATAAAAAAATGTTTTAATTATTTCAAACTTTTGACGTAATGTAAATTCTGTATCTGAGGACAACATGAAACAGCATTTGCAACACCTTTAACTAGGGATGCACGATTTTGGGTTTTTGCAGATATTTGATATGCCAATATTTTTCAACTCATTTTGGCTGATAGCCGATGCTGATACCGATATACGTTTATTTTTTTCAGTTGTTTGGAAACAACACCAAGTCTCTCCTGTGCGAGAATTATAAATGAATTATTTTTCATTTCAGTTAGTATTGATCAAAACCTTTTTTTTTTTTTTTCAGGTTTCAGAATTTAATTTACAAGTGTCATGCTTGTGATTTATGACATCAATTACTGCTTTATTTATTCAGAAACAGAAGTAATTTCAAGTTTTTTGTGTATTTAACTTTTTATTTTATTAGTATAACAACAGCGCCCCCACTAAATAAATATAACATTCTACCAGGCGGGTACAAATTGGTTTGGGCGGGTAGACAAAATTTGGGCTGGTTTGGGGTCAGTTTGGCGGTTTTCAAACATCTACATTGTGTAGGCTAATTGGTTAACAAACAAAACCCAAGTGTGCATGTACTACACACATACACATGCTCCAGAGTTGGCTGGTGCTGATGTTGACTTTTAGCCAATCTTCTAACCATATAATTGACCATAACGCGTTATGATTTAATTATATATATTTCACCTAATTTAAACTAATTACAGCCAAGACTTTTTTTGCACGATAAGGGATCAGATTTTAAACATATAGCTGTATATTCAAGTGATCACAATGCCAGAGTGGCCTAAATATAAGTTACACGGTAAAGAGTGGGAGAGTGACTCTCAAAACGTAAATTACACCTGTGGAGGGAGATGACGTGAAGGCTCTAATTAATATCATTTTAACTCTGATATCAGAGGATTGAAAATTTTAATCAAAATCAAACTAAACATAGGACTATACGATCCTGTCCTGCATCAGGACATCTTTTGAACTGTCCAGACATATCTTTGAAAGCAGGACATCTTTTAAACTGTCCAGACATATCTTTGAAAGCTGCTGATTAGTTTTGACTGTGCAAAGTTATGTATTATGTTCTACAATGTACTTCACAAAAGACGTGCTGTAGTTCTGTCTGAAGTTAATGTGCAGCACGAAGGTAATACAAAGGTATTATCGTATGCCTATGTATCAATTAATGACCGTTTTGACTGTCATGGTGTGTGCATGAACGAGTGTGAAATACCTGCTAATTATTTTGCTTATTCTGATCACTTATATTGGGTACTTTTTGCATTTAAATTGGCTTATTCTGACTGTTGAAAGTGAAAATGATGCATGTGTTTTTTTCTGAGGGTATCGGTTAATTTCTTGATTGCTGTTTACAGTGTTTTAGTCATATTTGGTAATTCTCTTTAAGAGTATTTGCCCTGATTTGATCCATTTTCCTGGGAAATTGATCTATTTTTATATTATTTTGTCATCATTATTTTGTTTTACGGAATTAAAAATGGTTGATATCAACAATTCTATTACATTATTTTGACAGTTAAAGTTTTGGGCGTTTTTTTTGTTGGAGTGGGGGGATTTTGCTGAGATTTTGGGCTGGAAATTATCCACCCAATCTGGCAACATAAAGTAAAGAGTGACTGTTGATGGGTATCGCACAATGGACAAGTCTTTCTGAACTCTCATTCACAAATTCAAGGCAGCAATCGAAAACTGTGAATCTAATCACCATGCATGCAAAAGTTCACTTCAAGAATGACCACACTGCTGACGTGATCTTATCGCTAGCACTCCTTGGACATGTGAGTTATTGTAGGCACATATCAACACGTTATCATATCGGCGTAATATTTTCATATCGGCCGATTCCGATGGTGATAATCTTGTGCATCCCTACCTTTAAAATCTGACTGAAGCAGAATATTTAATCAGACAGGGTAGTGTGAGAGTTGAAAGAGTAAGTGAGCACCTGCAGAGTGGACTGGACACCAGCCTTCACATCCGGGTTCTGTTCTTCAGTCAGACAGCCTCTGCTGATGGCACTGCTGAAGGAGTATGTGCGCCCCCAACTGGACGATCGTTTATGCCCATGGGTCTCCAAGACCTGAAGGTTTGTTACAGGACAGGTAAGTAGGAACAATGGAATCTATCAGCATAAACCACATTTTGTGTGTGTGTGTGTGTGTGTGACCGTGCCTGCACATGCACACTGTCCGTCTCGGAGACCAGGGGCTCTTCCTCTCCGTCTTCCTCCTGGCTTGTTGTCTCAGGCTCAGCCATGAATGTGGGTTTCTCCTGCAGAATCCACTTCCTGTACACTTTGATCACCTTGCGAGTGGCTGAGGCTTCACAGGACGGCAGCAGGAAAGCCTATGCAGTGACACAAAAACAAATGATGCACACCAATACAACTGATAAAAAATTGTGGGGCTTTCAAACTTTTTGATACCAATGACTCTATGACATGTTGTAAAATAGTAAACAACATTTATACATGTTTCCAAAATGAAATATTAGGCTTTTAGGATTTTTTTTAATTATTATTTAAATAGTAGATACTTTTACATTCTATTCAAGTTGACAACATATTTTCCTTTCTTTTTGTCTATCCATTATTAGCGCAAAACCTGAAGAGACACTTTGTTAATTCAATTCAAAAATTGTTTTCATAGCTTTTTCTAGAGCCTTTCACAATAGACAGATACTGTTCCAAAACCTCTTTACAGAGAACAGTGCAATAAGTGTGCTAAAGACATGAGTAGAAAACAGAAAATCAAATATAATTCCTGAAGTTATTAAATTTTTCACAAAAGTACAAGCAGACCTCTTTATTATTATTATATATACACATTACTTATTGTTAAAAATGGCTTTCAATAATTAATCTCATGATCAAACTAGAAAGGAGAATGAAACAGTCAAAAATAGCTGTTTAATAATGTATATATTCATTTATTCATTCATTCATTCATTTTCAGTTAACACTTTAAATTGAGAGTAAATTTTGTCTTTCTGTTTCAAATTTTCTGCACAGCCCCTTGAACTGAAACCCTCTGGTCTGTAACACATATGTGCTTTCTGGTTAAAATTCTTAAAAACATTTAGATTGTGACTCTATTATAATAGTGATTCACATGAAAACTGTAATAAACAAATAAATCTGCTGAAATCATTATTTTAACATGTTGAATGGATTCTGGCCACCGGGTGGCAGCAAAAGACAGAACATCTGAACAAGCTACATAACATTTTGTGATACAAATAAACAATTGATGATGTATAATTTATACAGAGCAAAAAAATTTTTTATAAGTTATTAATCTAAAACAAAAATAAGTAACACTTTATTTTACAGTGTTACGCATGTTATATGTACATGTTACAAGTACTGTAGTAATAACAGTAAATTATGCATAAATACATGCAACTAGCCCTAAACCAAACCCTAAACCTGCCCACTATGATGAATAGACCCCCCAGTTATTGTACAAATATTATATTTACTGTATTTGTAAGTATGGTTGTTTCATTGATGTTAATATAATTACAAACATTATCATAACATCTCAAATCCTAAAATAACAACTCCTAAAATAACAGTTTTTGTATAATGCTTGAAGAGCTTGATTGACATCTGTGTTAGGTGTTATCCAGGCTGTCTCAGGCATTTCACGCCTGTTAGTTCATGTGTGTTCACCCATTCAGTTATAATTTGCAGTTGTGTGTTAGAAAATGTTAGAAAAACAGCAGCGATATTTAATCAAAATTCTATTAAAAAAATACTTTTTTTAAATTTGCATTGACGTGGGAGAGAACCCATCCATCAGCCTGCAGGTAATGGCAACGCTTTTTAATTGGAATCTCCGCCTCAATAAGTAACAGTTAAGCTGTTTTGTCTTTTTTTGTGTTATTTTGTATGTGGACAGGTTGTAGCTATTCTAGGTGCTGTTGTTTGTCAATGTTGTATGACATAAAGGCACAAAATGTAATTTTTTGCCACTAGAGGTCGCTTATTCGACACAAATGCGTAGCTTGATGACGCCTTGATTTTGCGGAATCATGGGAGTTGTTGTCTTCACGTCTACAGCCGGTGGAAAAGAATCCGACGGGATTCGGGCAGAAATCATATTCATGGATGAGCTAATGTATTAAAGACGTATTAACATTACTGAGGTATGAAGCAGGGTATGGCTGGAAGCTGTTGGAGCTGAACGAGGCCTGAACAAGGAGCGATTGATAATGAGAGACGAGCGTGACACATGGCTCGAGAGCAGTGGAGCTTTTATTGTGCCACAGACGTCGCTTCCACTTCTTTCGGTCATGAGTTTGTGGGGTAAAGCAGCGCTGTTTATCATATTAGATACATTTGAGTGTGTTGAAAGATGTTATAATGCTACTCTGAGTTCGCTCGGCGGCTGCTGTGAGACACTTGTTGCACACTGCAGTAAGCTGGATCGATGTTAGTCATGGTACTCACGGTAAATCAAGAAAACAAGATTTATACAATAAGACTTACTGTGTTGAGTTATAAAACAATGATTAGTTTTTTTGTCGATCCATCCAAACAGTTGCTCACCTGTCTGATAAAAAACAATATATTAAAGCGTCTTTGGCATTTCCTTGGTTTTTAAAAAATCGGAAATCGAGGGTAACGCGGGTATGATGTCATTGATAGGTGACGCATGGACACGGTCCGTGTCCGTGTCGTTAAAATTGCTTATTTCTCTGGATTTAAACATTCTTGGAAACATTTGGGATAATGTAAGTACATAAGTCAACAAAATCTATAACTGTTCTAGTGGTTTTTGGATATTTTAATCCTAAAATCTTACATATTGTGACTTTAATTCACAATTGATAAAAGTTCACATATTTGTTTTGTAATCGTAATTGCACAGACATAAGCGATTCTTTCTACACAGCTTTCTTTAAACTTAATTGAGTATTGTAATCTACAACTGTATTTGAAGAGTTTGGTTCCAAAACGCTATAACTCTATTTTGATTAATTTGAGTAAAAATTTTCTTTACCAGGAAAGTGGCCAGATGATAACCACTATTTTCTGTTTCAAACTTTCACATAGCATCTTTTGGTTATAAAAACAATTAAAAATTCAAATCTAGATTTTGATTTTCAAAAGTTTATTATAAAAACGTATATTTTTTTTCCCAAAATGCAATAAATCCATGACACGTTTTTTTTTTTTCAAAATGCAATTTATCCATTAATATAAAAGTTATTTTTCATATTGAAAATACACAACAAAGTAAGTTGATTCACATATATGACAAACTCTGAACTAATCTTATATACAGGCATTTGACTAAAAATACATTCAGTCATCGCTCCCAAAATTAATTCAACGAGGCATCTTCTTAATGTTATAAATTACCCAAGTGCCTCATCTTCTTAGTCTCCTCACGTAAATGATTACATTTCGATGGCTTACGTTTCTTCCCCACCGCAGAAACCACCACAGGTTCATCAATGCTGTCAAAATTAATCATTTTTCTGTTTTTGTTGATCACAAAGTAGATAAGGAAAACTAGGATGCCGGGTGTATTCAGAGCGCCGCCATTACTGTTTACAGTGCGTGGAATGGTGCGCTGTGATTGGCTGAGCGAATATATCGCATTCTGCAGAGAAGGAAGACTGGCGTTTGTCGGGTTTTGGAAAGAAAGGGAGAAAACATGACAGAATAACATGACGGATATCGCATTTTGTGCAAAATTAATGAAATACTTTTCAATACCGACCAGATACAATACTGATTTTTGGCGGAAACTCAATTTTTTTAAAAATGGCGTTTATCGCGTTTTGGAACCAAACTCTTAATTTAGTGAATACATTTTGCTTATGTTGACATTAGACATGCTTTTTCCCTATGGAGTTACAAACATGTTCATGTGACAAAGACGTGGTAGTTTTACTGTACTGTGTGTGTGCTTATTTTATTTTCAATTAAAAAGGAAAAAATGATTCAAATGACCTGAACCCGTTTGTTTGCTTTTGGCTATAAGAGTATGTAGGAAAGTGAAGGACCCAACGTGAAAGTGCTCGCTCACTTTTGCCCAGGCCCAGCTAAAAATAAAATTCTGTCTACGCCACTGCCTAACCCCTATAGTATGTATATGTACTTACATGTATATTTACACTGTAACAAAGACACTAAAATAAGTTGTAAAGTGTGTTTCAAGACAATTGCATAAAACAAAAACAGACTTTAACTGATAAAACACCATTGATGTTCATAGCTAATGTGATGAACTATACCTGTGGTAAGTGAGATATATTTTAAAGTTACTAGCCTGTTTTTACTCAAGAAATATTAAATATAATTTTATTAAATGTGCACTTTTAATAAACAGTTTAACTTTTAATAAACATTTAAACAGTAAAAAATATATTGATAATATGATGAATATGATAATATGACGCCTTGTGATATGTCGCAACATATAATATGTCGCATGTGTCATGATACATATTTGCACTGAGGCAGTGGACGATATCCAGCCCTAGACAAGTGTCTAAATACTTTTCGGGGTCATGGTATCGAAGTGGAATTTGTCTAAAAATGTGCAAACACAAGGTGACACGGTCTAAGCAGCAGCTGTAGATCTGAGCACTCTGTCTCTGACCTGATGGAAGACCTCGTTGACGAAGTTGACGTTGTCTCGTGTGGAGAGCAGGATGGACTGCACCATGTCGTAGACGCCCCGATGCTCCTCCTCGATGCTACACAGGCTGGAGTTGCTGCCTCTGCGATCAGACAGTGTGCTGCTGTTTGAGTGACTCTTCTCCTGTTCCACAGGACCGTTGGGCTCAGAGTCTGCGCTCTTCTCCTGACTGATGCCGCCCGCAGTCACAGTCTGAACACCAACACATAGATAAGAGAGTTCTTGCTTACATGAACTATTTCTACTATTAAGACTTACTAAGAATTACTAAGACATCCCCCATAATTAGTATAAAAAAATGTGGATAAGTGTGCAACATTAGTTGGGAAAACAAAAAGTTAAATGAAAAAAAATCTATTCTGTCATCATTTACTAGGGACTGAGTGTCCATCCTCTTGGTTACTGTTACAACTTTGTACAAAGGTTATGAGTAGGGTTAGGAATCGAAAATAGATTAGAATTCTGGAATCCGATATTTGCTATAAAATTATTCCTCTTTCAATACCTCTTATCAATTCCTGTGTGCGCATGTGATTTCATACCATTACTGCGCAGGACGCAGCAAAAGAGAGCTCAGTTCGGCGCTCATGCACGCGCAGAATCCGCATCTCATACAGTGCGCTGATACGGAGTTGAGTTCTCACTTGTGTGTTAATGTTAATCAAACAGCAAAAAAAAAAAAAAAAAAAAAAAGAGAAAATCACTCACTGATCTTGACTGAATAACTTCTGTAACTTTAAGGATTAATCTACATTTTATTTATAAAGAGATTACTATGAAGTGTTATTTTACATTTAATTACATTTGATTTCAATTTCTGTAAACCTGACTTTGTTCAGTTGTATTTACTTGTGCTACTGCTAATTAGTTTATTTTATCTTATTTTATTATTGACTGTTTACTTGTCGTTAATAATGTTTTAAATTTATATTAATCTGGTTGTTTTAAGTGGTATTTTTTGTTAAAAACCATAGACAAAAGTGTTCTTTAGGCTGCTGCTATTTGTTCATAGTATTCAGCTGCAGCTTGCAAAAAAAAGTGTGTTTTTATGTTTGATATTTGAATTGAAACTGAGAATTGATAAGCAGAATCAATAAAAGAAGGTGAGAAGGCAGAGAACCTGCCACCTTTGCTTCAGAAAAATACATTTTGCCAATTGTTTTGTATTCTTAAGCATTCTCAAGTTATAATATATACAGTCTAGATGTTACTGTATTACAACAAATTTGTTACATATATTTTATAATACTAATGACATTTGTTCAGCCAGTGGTATGGAAAAGAGCAGCTTAAAAATTCTGCTTTTGTGTTTGTGAAACAAGGGGGTGAGTAAATGATGACAGAATTTTGGCTGAATTAAGCCTATAATGAAGGTCCCAAACAAGTTTACACTGGAGAAAAAAAAATTCATTTTAGTAAGATTGCTGCCTCAGAAGATATCTGTCCATGTTATCCAGTAGACAGTGAGGCAGCGTAAATGTGGGGAATCCATTTGGTTCTTTGTTTTTAAGCTTCATCCCACCTGGATGATCTTAGGAAGGACCTCTCCTCCATTCTTAGAGCTGCTCGTGGCAGAGTTCACATACTTCTTCTCCAGGAAGAAGTTAACAAGCCACGTGATGAAGGCCACACGGGGAGCCAGATACTGATCCCTAGTGCAGTATGTACTCTCGCTGTTGCGCATCACTTGGATGTAGAGGGGCTTTGGTCTGTGAATGGGAAGATCTGAAAGACACAGAGGAAAAATTCAAACTAAAAACAAGGAACAACAGTGTTTCCTGTTTCACAGTGAACCAAACATATTTTTACACTTCCCATACTAAGTCTTGCACCATTGCTTTGACACAGCATCTATCAATCGAAGGAAAATAAAAATCAGGAAATGGCTTAATGCGCTTATCTAGGAACAAAAGGCTGAAGTTTAATCAAATAAGCATATAATCTCAGAGCGGCTCGGTTCACAGTGCCACAAACTCCATCTCTGCGTGTGCTGTGAATTTAACATGCACTTCGGAATGCCAGTTATGCTTTATTTTCACATCCGTATAATTTCCAACAATGTTGTGGACAGATGATTACAGCATTTCACTACACTTTTAGTAATGAGAAGTCTGTTCTGTTGAAAAGAAACTTAAAGATCTCCCTGCAGTTTTCCATTAAAAAGCTCAAGAGTACAGAGTATTATTTATTATATTATATTATATTATATTCTTAGACATAAATATAATTTATAAATTATTGTTGTTTATAATTATATAAATTATTATTATTATTATTCAAATTGCTTGGCTTTCTAATAACACCAATGTTCATGTCATGTGGACTGAAACACTATCACAACTAAAAAGAGGTTTCAGTCCACTTTAAAGTCTAGGTTTAAAGTCAAAGTCAGTGCAAAGACTTTTTTTTATTTCGTTCAGTTTGGACACTGAAAAGGTTCAAGCTCTTAATTTTTACTGTCAAAGTGCATCAGACTAATGCATTTAAATTTAAACTGTAAAACATTTGATTACGGGAGACCATGTCCACCATAGTCTCAGAAAATCCTGTGGGAAACACTGAACAATATATGACAAACACAGGAACAAACCATGGAAATAGACCAGTTCATTACACAGTGTCACCTGACAGCCAACACAACCACACAATAATTCATCACTAATTGTGCATTATGTATTGTTTTTTTTATTTTTATTTTGCTGGCCAAAATGACAGCAGCCTTGGACTTTATATTTACAACGTTTCCGGCTATAGACGCCACAAAAAAAAAAGGCCTATTCATTTTTATTTGAATTGTATTTGTATAATTCATCATTCTAAAACATCCTATCCTGATAAAACACCCCTCACTTTGGCTTTCCTACTTTTTGTATTCTGTTACAGTTCCTGTTCATTTTCTTGTCAGTGTTACAACTTTTAGAGGCTGAGCTTGACCAGAGCATATATCTGGAAGTCTAGTATACGCTTTTATAGAAATGTTTCCTTAAAATCCTATGTGTATATGACTATCTTCATTCAGACGAACTTAATCAGAGGTATTTAAAAATGTCCTTTCTCCTCCAAGCTTTATAATGGTTGCATCCATAAAAAATGCATCCATCCATCATAAAAGACAACACCAGTGGGTTAATAAAGGCCTTCTGAAGCAAAGCAATGCGTTTTTGTAAGAAAACTATCCATATTTAAAGCTTTATAAATTCAAATAACTAGCTTCCGGTGGACAACCGTATGCATACTGCGCGAGTCGACTTGCGCCAAATGAGTAATCCTCTGACGCAATGTATGCCGATGTAAGAGTATCGTAAGCTTAGACACCTCTCACAGTTAAAACATATAGGGCTGTGCAACAAACTCAAGCTCCTCTGACATTTCTCTTTAAAAATTTGTGACGAGTGTTTTGTTTTGCTCTATCCTCTGCGGCTCTACGTTCGTCATTGCATCATGCTTCGGGTCAGAGGTTACTCTTTTGCTGTAAATCGATGTGTATGGCCATCTGCCAGAAGCTAGTTATTATAGTTTATACAGTTGTTAATATGGATAATTTTCTTACAAAAACCCATCTCTTCGCTTCAGAAGGCCTTTATTAACCCCCTTGAGCTGTATGGATTACTTTTATGATGGATGGATGGATGCATTTTTTTGGCTTTAAAATGTGGCCTTGGCTTGAGGGTATTTTTGGGTGAACTAACCCTTTACAAGCAAACTTTTTTTAAGTTAGACAGTACCGAAATGGTTCGCTTAATGGCCACCAGTGTCGCTAACAACAAGGGAAACTGAATTCTACATACAGCCCCTTTAGGTTTGTACTGAGAGATTGTGTCTGAAAATGATAATATGGGATAATATGTGACACTGCAATATTATTCATTAGTACTTTAATCTCTTGGCTGCTTCTTGATGAACAATCAATAAAAATGTGAGCTGCTAAAATCAAGTTTGAAGTGAAATGTTTCTTGTCTCAAACCCACCTAATTGTGGCTTGTAAAGGTTGGTGTGTTTTGTGAAAGAAGGGAAGAGATGAGGCAGGTAGTACTTCTTGAACAGGGAAAAGAGAAATCTGAAGCCTGTGTCCTGGTTCTCTTTGTTTTTCCAGTCCAAGCTGGATGCCTGTGAGGTGAAAACAAATATCAAGGATTCAGATTACATCACAGCAATCCAGTTATAAATAACATGCAGACTTCAGACATAACACTGATGTGAGCAGCTCCATCTCACCTGGAGAACCATGACCTTGAGCACAATTTGGAGGACAGAACAGGTGTGGTCATCTGCCACCTTCTCTCCGGGAACCGCAGGCACCAGTGGGGTGATCTCCTCTGGAACAATCTTGGCTACAACACCACAAACACTGAGTATAAATATTTAAAGACATCTGAATGGTGAGGTGTGTCATTTATTTGCCAGAAAGATTTGTAAAATAGATAAAAAGATAAAGTTGCTCTTTTCACACTTTGTATTATTATTTTATTTGTTCACATTTTATTTATTTTCTTTAGCATTTACACTTTTTATGACCAATAAATTTACATGAATGTTCTAGTCTTTTTTTTTTTTTTTTTTTTTTTTTACAACCGCATCAAGCATTATTGGGAAATTACCATAATTGTGAGTTTCAATATGCTCTGAGTGGGAATTATTTGGGAAAATATTCACATCACTGGTTGAGCCAGAAGTTCAGAGTGTACTTTGTCTGAGCCACATAGACTGTTATGGTGTGCATGCTTAACTATTATGCTTGAGAAATGAACAAATGGCTCACACTTTATAGTTGCTATGCACAAATCTGGGATAGAGAAAGCATTTTAACACCCAAAAAAATGGCAATCCTCACCTTTCAAGTAAAAACAAAATAGGTGTTTATTTTAATAATTATTGTTTTAAAAAATCATGACTCATTTTTGCAAGACCTGCATCCAGCTTCTTTTTATCACATGAACTGTTTTTAGGTTTTGTCACTACTGCCTTTGTCATTGCAGAGGGATGAACAACCTTCAGCATGAATAGCTTGTGTTTCACTAATGAAATCTATTCAGACATAAAGCACGCTAGCACAGACAGAAAGGAATATTCACTGATTTCAAATACATATGAACACATTCACAGTGCTTTGAAATGAATGGGTCATTATCAGTTCAAGGGCATCAATAAAATCTTTTCCAAGAGGAAACATCAAGGGAAATCATTCCTTTCAGCATTTAACAGACTCTGACCTCCTTTTCTGAGGATGCTGTGCCGCCATTTGATTATTACACTCTAATACTAGTTTTAAAGTGCCTTTGTGCTACAAAGTGCATTAATGGCCATCATTAAAAATTACATTCCCAGACAGAAACATAGTAGATGTGTTGTAAATGGTGAGGAATGAAATGAATGAAGGGCAAATTTGTGAGCACGGAAAAATATCAGGGTTATTGGGTACTTCAAGTAAGGCAGTGCATGTACAGTATTTGTTTTGAGTTCAGCTGATTCGTCCAGGAGCTTCTTTTTAAAAGGGTCCAAGCATCTGAAAATGAGCACTATAAGTTCTGCAAAATTCCAAATTCATGCTGTCATTCCCAGCAGTCATTAGCTTACCAATGCTGAAGATTAACAGTCTCAGCCAAGTTCATGGACTGTTCATGGACCACATGTCACATAGAGTGCCGTACGAATTACATATTTTTGTAGGCCAAAACCCAGAAACAAGCATTTTAACACTTCCAGTTGCATTCTCCTGAAGTCAATGGGTTTTTTGAATGGGTTTTTGGTTAAATGCCTGAAATAAAGTCTGTGGTGAACACAAGCTCAAGATATTTTCATGCTTTATTGTCTGACATAAAATACATCAGTAACACCACTTTGTGATTTTTTAAAGCTTTTACTTAAAAAGTGTCTAATTTGGAATACAGAGATTGTTGGGACATTTCTCATGTATGTGTGGCAAAAAAAAATAAATTTAGTTTATTTTTGTGATGCGTTGCAGAAAGAAATTCACAGAGACTGTGATGGCAGAAAGCGCACCCTGTTAGTTTTCTTTAATTTTCCAAAGTTGTTACTGTGGATTAACCCCTTAGCATTCAAGGATCTGGGGTATCTGCACATTAAACATCATACTTTTACTTGATCTGGAGAAACTGAGCATCATAAATTAAAGAGCATTATAAATTAAAAACTCCAGCTTCAATATTTGACCACTGTGCGTGATAAAACTAGGTTGCAGTGACATTAATTTATGTCAGGAGTGCAAAATAATCAATTTGTAATTTTTTATATTTTAAATAGAATTTCAACACTCATATGAATTCAGTCACGTCTGCTCCGGTTTATTTGTGTTCACATAGCTTCACTGAACAGCATCCGTTAGGGCTCTTAGTCCAAAAGTGTGCATATTTGGAGAAATATTGATTTATTCTCACATGTTTGCAAAATATTTCATCATACAGAATAACATTTCTATTCATTTTCCACTGAATTATGTGATCTGAAGAGCTGAAAGAGCATTCAGAGCGAACTCTGTCTTTCCTCTTCCTGGTTTATGTCAGTTATGATCTAAGTGCTCTCTCATTTGGCATAGAACTGTCAATCATCTTAAATGACCATATTCCCTGCCCTTCTGCATGACGCTGTCCTGTACACTTCCTCGTTCTGTGCTCCGTGAAGAACAAACCCAAAGAAAAATTTCCACACTTGAAACAAGAAGCTAATAAACACACAATTACGATAGAATATAGTTTGTGTGTGAATTTAATGCGATTTGGGGAATTTTTATATCAATAATGGATGTTTACATTATAAATGCTAAGCAGGTGCAGCGATTAGCTGCATACAAAAGGCTAAAATAACATATTTCATCATCATTATATAACTAAAATCCACATTAGATCACGATCAGAAGTTAATGCAAACACTCGATGGTAGTTTAAAGTGAGTTTTTGAGTATTTTGTTAAAAGAATTCACATAAGGTCCCAAGAATATGCTTATTTTTGTTTTCTAGAAAGACTTTAGTTAATAGGTGGATTAATGTATAGTAGGATCAAGGTGGTGTTGATGGGCAAACCATGTAATGCCAGAATAAAGGCTAATAATGGCTGAATACAAATAAAAGAATAATGAAGATTAAGTCTCAAGCTGGCAGAAGTGTGAAAGGTTCGTTGAGTGAGAACAAAAGAAACATAAATTGGTCAGTCATCTCGCCAGAAATTAGACAATAGACTGCAAGTAGGTGTTTACAGGGCAATAATTTTTTTAGCATCTTATTAGCCTTCTCTAAAAACTCACATTACATGTCATAGAAAATGCTTAATAATTTTTTTAGATATCATCCTTAGATTTGAAATGAAGCATGAGCAAACTTGTGGCTTCACTTAAACTGCGGTTATAAATTGTTATACCACATACATACACATAATATTTTTATACATTTAAAAACTATATTCTTAATATTTTTGTTTTTTACGTTTGAGCTTATCTCCATAATAATAACAGTCTGAGTAACTGAACTGTAAACTCTCAAGTGTTGACTTTGTAAATATATGTTGGTTATGTGTCTATTCAGAATGACTTACGAGCAGCAACCTTTTTATTTTGGATATGTTATTTATGTCCCACTTGCCAAATTGGGAGGTGTGCAGTAAGGGGTTAAAAGTAGACCCTTTACAGTTCTGAATCACACCTTACTCTAATGTGTAGGACCGAAAATTACAGAGTATTTTAAGTTCTTTCCGTTGTTATCGGAAAAAAAAAATCCAAGTGAACGTGTTGGCGAGTTCGTCAATCCCAGAGGGTTAAACATCATCAGTCGGACAGACAAACTCATCTACTCAATAGTCACATTCACAGCCTCACTGTTTATAACCATGCTCTTGTTAATGGAGGTGACGTTGAAGTCACGTGACCGTGGTGTAGTTCGTTAAACCCCATGTGTAGTAATAGTAATTTATCTAACATAAATTGCAGTAAATGATGCACAATTACAAGCAACTAACCCTAACAACTATAAGTACATGTAATTAATATTACACAGTAATTATTTGTGCAATTACAATAACAACATAACAATGACAAAAAAAAAAGTAACCCTGCTATCGTGGTAGATACAGGTAAGGTTAGGGACAGGTTTGGTGGTATGAGTTTAAGGGTGGGTTAAAGTGTAAATGAAGGGTCAACAGTGTAATTACCGCTGCATTCTATCAAAAGATTAATTCAAATGTTAGTATATAGTTAAAGACACTTAAAGGTGCCCTAGAATTTAAAATTGAATATACCTTGGCATAGTTGAATAATAAGAGTTCTGTACATGGAAATGACATACAGTGAGTCTCAAACACCATTGTTTCCTCCTTCATATGTAAATTGCGTGCGTGAAAAACACCATGGAAAAACAGGCGAATCTTAACATAACACCGACTGTGACGCAACAGTTGGGATCATTAATATTTACGCCCCCAACTTTTGCATATACCAGCCCATGTTCAAGACAAGCCAGTATTAACGTCTGGAGCTGCACAGCCGAATCATCAGACGTCTGCAGGTATTGTGAAGCATGCAAGCAAGGACAACAGCGAAAATGGCAGATGGATCGATAATCACTGTTCATGATGCATGATATCATGATATATTTAGTGATATTTGTAAATTGTCTTTCTAAATGTTTCGTTAGCATGTTGCTAATGTACTGTTAAATGTGGTTAAAGTTACCGTTGTTTCTTACTGTATTCACGGAGACCAGAGCCATGTCTTTATTTTCATTTTTAAACGCTTGCAGTCTGTATAATTCACAAACGCATCTTCATTCTTTATTAATCTCTCCAACAGTGTAGCATTAGCCCCGTTAGCCACGGAGCATTATCAAACTCATTCAGAATCAAATGTAAACATCCATAAAAATAATTACCATACTTACATGATCTGATATGCTGCATCACGAACACTTTGTAAAGATCCATTTTGAGGGTTATATTAGCTGTGAACTTTGTTTATGCAATGTATAATAGAGTTGCGAGCTTGGGGTCGGGGATCACGAGCATTTAAAGGGGACACGCACTGAATCTGCGCATTTTTAATTAAACCCCAAAATAGGCAGTTAAAACATGGTGTAATAAAAAAATCTATGGGGTATTTTGAGCTGAAACTTCACTGACACATTCTGGGGACACCTTAGACTCATATTACATCTTGTGAAATAGTGTTCTAGGGCACCTTTAATATAAAGTGGTTTCAAGATTAGTTGTGTACGTCAATGTGTGTATATGTTTGTTACCATCAGGCGGGTTGGAAAAGGGGTTGTATATGATGGTGTCCAGTGTGCAGGGTCCTCTGGATGAGTGTACAGCAGGGAATCCTGGGATCAGGCAGGCGAATATGAGGAGCTGTTCTTCTGCACAGTTACTCTGCAGAGCCTCTAGCCAGAGCAGGAACAGACGCATGCCCTCACAGCGGATCTGCACACACAAACAAATCACCATTTCCTCTTGTTACACATCTACAACAGAGATTCATATAATCATTTTGGATGTCTTCTGATTTATAAATTGACCTACCTTGAAAGAGTTTCCAGTGTGCAAAAGTTTTTTGAGTATAGAACCTATAAAAGAAAAGTGTTTAAACAGAGACACAATCAGTAACAGACTTGATCATTACACTGCAGAAGTCTACAGCTTTATCATGCACAAACCCAAAGTAAGAAACAAGGTCACTATTGACTATGATCAAGAAATTTGAAGGCCAATACCTGCTGCTGATAGAGGACATATATCATGGTATCAGTAATATTATATCACGGTAATGGTAATGGCACTCATGGCAGGTTCAAAGAAATGTCCACTTGGACGATAAGAAAGGTGAGGGAGCATTTTGACAGCCTGCACAAAACTTTTCCGTTTTCTTCTGTCATGTTAAACTAGTATATAACAATTAAGCTTGCTTATAGGCTTGTTATTCTACCTGTTATGAGGGACAGGGTATATCATTTTATATCAGATTAAAGGAGAAACATTATGAATAAAACTTACTTGACACTTAAACAGTTGCTATATCAACATCCTAATGAAGAGAATACGCTTAAATAATGTATAGTTGTCAGTACACATCAGGCATTTCTTGCGATTTTGCCGCCCATCATGTGTACAGATACTTTTCATACACAAGATGCGCGTTCAAAATGGGACACGCAAGTGGTTGCTGTGGCAACGAACAACAATACCTTAACGTGCTGACTCATGTGGGCTAACTTTTATTTGAGGAAATATGTTTATAATAGGAAACGTACTCGGTTACTAACGTAACCTCGGTTCCCTGAGATACGGAACGAGTACTGCGTATGGGAAAGGTCTCCTTTTCCCCGTTACTGAAGCCTTTTTCAATAATGCAGTGTAACTGCATCGTCATTGGTTCACTCATGGAAAGTTGTTGAACCAATGACGGCGCGGCATAGCTGCGCGACCTATGGCGACAAAGCGCACGAAGAAGCCTGCCAAAAAGGGCGGGGCTTACGGCTATATAAGCAGGCATTGCGCCATAGGATTTCAGGTCATACGACTGAAGCGACGACACTGAAGCCGCAGCCTCGTGGCACGGCATGAAACGCAGTACTCGTTCCGTATCTCAGGGAACCGAGGTTACGTTAGTAACCGAGTACGTTCCCTTTCGATACTTCACTCGTACTGCGTATGGGGAACGAATTCAACCGCGCCGTGCCACGGCAGGGAACGACTGAACTTGTCATAGACACCGCGAGGGAACCAGCGGACAAGAGAGAGGGCCGGAGCCGTCGAACCCAAGTGTTACACTTGCAAAAGGGGGAGCTAACTCGAGTGGCATGAGGCGGAGCTCGATAGAGGCCGCTGAGTCATACCGAGAGGACCCGAGCTTGCAAGGTCGGGATATCCAAGTTGTAAAATCTGACAAAAGTGGACGGCGAGGACCAGCCGGCCGCCTCACAGATGTCTTTAATGGAAACCCCACTGGACCAAGCCCAAGAGGAAGCCATTCCTCTAGTGGAGTGAGCTCTAACTCCTATGGGGCAGTTCAGGCCCAAAGAGGAGTAGCAGAGAGCAATGGCGTCGACTATCCAATGCGAAAGACGTTGCTTTGAGACCGAAGACCCTTTGGTGCGGCCGCCAAAGCAGATAAAGAGCTGATCAGATTGCCGGAAAGGCTGTGATCGCTCGACATAGATCCTCAATGCCCTGACAGGGCAGAGTAATTCCAGCTCTCGCTCGTCCGACGAGGGAGGAAGCGCTGAGAGGGAAATGATCTGTGCTCTGAAAGGAGTCGTGAGCACCTTAGGAACGTAGCCATGCCTAGGTTTCAGAACGACTTTGGAGTCGTTAGGCCCAAATACAAGGCATGCAGGGCTCACAGAGAGGGCCTGCAAGTCGCCAACACGCTTGACCGATGCTAGAGCAAGTAGCAGAGCGGTTTTAAGCGTTAGGGGCCTGAGGTCAGCTGACTGCAGAGGCTCAAAGGAGGGTCCTTTGAGGGCCCTGAGGACCAAGGAGAGGTCCCAGGTGGGAACAGTGAGAGGTCGAGGTGGATTCAATCGCCTAGAACCTCTCAAGAAACGCGTTACAAGGCTGTTCCGACCCACTGACTGGCCAGCGATAGGAACGTGAAACGCTGCAATGGCTGCTACGTAAACCTTGAGCGTTGAAGGGGTGCGACCCATATCTAAACGCTCCTGGAGGAAAGACAGTATCGGTGATACGGCGCACTCCACAGGGTCTATGTTGCGCGCAGAGCACCAGTCAACAAAGACCGACCATTTCTGGGCATAGAGGCGTCTCGTAGACGGGGCTCTTGCCTGAGAGATGGTATTTAGTACATCCCCTGGGAGGTTTTCAGGCTCCCATCGAGGGACCATAGGTGCAGAGCCCAGAGTTCTGGCTGGGGATGCCAGATCGTCCCGTTCGCCTGAGAGAGGAGGTCCTGTCTCAGGGGATCGGCCACGGGGCTTCCTTGGAAAGCCTGAACAGCTCTGAGGACCAGACTTGGCTTCTCCAGAGCGGGGCCACTAGGAGGACTCTGTGTCTGTCTTCCCTGAGCCGCCTGATGACCTGAGGGATCAGGGCGATCGGGGGAAAGGCGTAAAGAAGGGTGCAGGGCCAGTTGTGGGCCAGAGCATCTTCCTCCTTTGAGAAATAAATTGGGCAGTGAGAGTTGTCTTCTGAGGCGAAGAGGTCTATCTCTGCCCTCCCGAAGAGCTCCCAGATCTTGAGAACCGTCTGGGGGTGGAGCATCCACTCGTCTGAGGGGACGTTGCTCCGGGACAGCATATCTGCTCCCAAGTTTGTTCTCCCGGGTATGTGAGTCGCTTTGAGCGACTGTAACCTCGGTACTGCCCACTCCAGAAGACGCTTTACCAGTGCGCATAAGCGGCTGGACGAAAGACCGCCCTGGTGATTTATGTATGACACCACTGTCATGCTGTCCGACTGGACTAGGACGTGGCGTCCCATGAGGTGTGTCTGGAACGCCCGGAGGGCTCGGATCACTGCCAGCATCTCGAGGCAGTTGATGTGCAGATGGCTTTCCTCGCGAGACCACGAGCCGAAGGCCGGTCTGCCCTCGCAAAGAGCGCCCCAACCCGAGTTGGACGCATCTGTTGAGAGCACCGTCCTTCTGGACACCGCCTGTAGGGGTACTCCATGACTGAACCATACAGGGTTCGTCCAAGGTTTCAGGGCTGCTAAACAAGCCTGATTGACCTTGAGACGCAGGCGGCCGTGCCGCCAGGCGTGAGGAGGACCCAAACTTTAACCAGTATTGTAGAGGCCGCATTCGAAGGAGGCCGAGCTGCAAAACCGGGAGGCGGAAGCCATCAGCCCTAGCATCCTCTGGAAGAACTTCAGAGGAGGTAGGCTTTGTTCCTGACCGGCCGCGAGCTGCTGAATGGCCAGGGCGCGCTCTGGCGAGACTACTGCCGTCATACGGACTGAGTCGAAGACTGCCCCCAGGAACGTGATACGTTGGCTGGGAAACAGTGAGCTCTTGGCAAAGTTGACCCTGAGTCCCAAGCATTCCAGGTGGCTGAGGAGCACGGATCTGTGATGCTCCAGCTCGGCTCGTGACTGGGCCAGAATGAGCCAGTCGTCGAGGTAGTTCAGAACCCGGATTCCCATCTGTCTCAGTGGGGAAAGGGCGCGTTCATGCACTTGGTAAAAGTGCGCGGAGCCAGAGACAGCCCGAAGGGAAGGACTGTATATTGGTAAGCCACACCCTCGAATGCGAATCTCAAGAATCGCCTGTGATGGGGGGCTATCTGGATGTGAAAGTAAGCATCTTTCAGGTCCAGAGAGCAGAACCAGTCCTCTGGGCAAATCTGAGCGAGGATCTGCTTCAGCGTTAACATCTTGAACTTCCGTTTCATGAGGGAGAGGTTCAAGAGTCTGAGATCTAAGATGGGTCTGAGACCGCCATCTTTCTTGGGGACCAGGAAATAACGGCTGTAGAATCCCGACTGGCTCTCTGAGGGGGAGACTATTTCTATAGCTCCTTTCCTCAGCAGAGTCGTGACTTCGGCTCGGAGGACATGAGCGTCGTCCGAATTTACTAAAGTCTGAAGCACCCGCTGAAGCGCGGGGCCTCGAGCAAACTGAAGCGAGTAGCCTCGACTTATGGTCCCCAGGACCCAACTTGACACCCCGGGGATGGCCTGCCAGGCCTCGGCCCGCGTGACAAGGGGTTGAATGACATCGGATGACGGACCGCCGGTCGGGGGCCCGTACACCGGAGAGAGTGGAAGAGGAAGTTTGCTCTTTCTTTGAGGAGGTAAAATATTTATAGTGTTCGCCATGAGAACGGCGTTTTGCATGGACACAAATTTTTTGGGCCCAGTTGGCGCAACACTGAACATATCTCCCACGCCCGGAACTAAACGGGGCGGAGGGGAGATAGAACGAAGGAGCTTTTGACTCTGCCCCATCCTCTTCCTTCCTGGTAGATCAGGAAGACTTAGGAGGCGTCGGGTCCAGCGAAATCTTAGGCCGTGGTCCCTGACGTCTCGGGAAGGAGGAACGCTTTGCGGGGCGTGAACGCTGGCGCTGTTCCTTGGGGGGCGCTGCTTGAGAGGTAGAGGGTGCAGGCTTGCTCTGCTGAGCCGGCGCAGGCCTGGGGCGGCTGGAAGCAGAAGCAGAACTGGAGCGCTTGGGCAGGAAGTGTCGCATGGCTTGGGACGACTTCTGTGCTGCAGTGAAGCGTTCTGTGAAGCCCTCTACCGCTGGCCCAAAGAGACCGGAGGGAGAAACCGGGGCGTCCAAGAAGGCCGTCTTGTCCAGGTCCTTAATTTCGGTCAAGTTGAGCCACAAATGGCGCTCAAGCACGACCAGGCTGGCCATGGATCGTCCAATGGCCTGGGCTGTGGCCTTTGTGGCACGCAGGGCTAAGTCGGTGGCGCTGCGGAGGTCACGGAAGGCAGGTGCATCGATGCCGGACTCGTCCAGGGAGCGGAGGAGCTTGGCTTGAAACACCTGGAAGATAGCCATGGTGTGTAGCGCTGAGGCAGCCTGGCCTGCAGATGAGTAGGCTCTGCCAGCCAGGGCAGAGGTGGTCCTGCAGGGCTTGGATGGAAGAGCCCTCTTAGTTTTCCAGCCCACAGCCGCAGGTGGACAGAGGTGAGCCGCCACCGCTTCATCCAGGGGTGGTAGGTGCTCATAGCCCTTCTCTTCAGCGCCATCCACAGTGGTGAGAGCGTAGTGCGTAGGCGGGCAGAATAGGGGGCGCGCCACGACTTTGTCAGCTCGTCGTGCACCTCTGGGAAAAACGGGGCAGAGCGTTGACGAGGGGTCTGACGACGACCTGGCAGGAACCACTCGTCAAGCCTGCTACGTGATGGCTCTTCTGGTGGGGCCCATTCGAGGTCCAGTTCCTCTACTGCCTTGGAGAGGACGCGGAGAAGTTCGGCGTCCATTCCCGACTTGCAGTCAATGGGCTCCAGCGAAGGTAGGTGGGCGGGGTCCTCTGGGTCACCGGCCCATCCTTCCGTCTCGGAGGCCGCGAGAGACATAGAGTCATCAAGCGGCTCTTCGTCCGATCCACCGAATGAGACGAGGTCGCTCGCCTCTGCAGAGGGACGCAGGTCAGGGCGGGAGAACAAGACGGGGGACTGCTCTCTAGAGGGAGAGGGCGAGGCACGCGGGGGCTGAGCCGACGTGAGCTCGCACAACTCCGGGCGCTGAACCGCTTTACCCCGCTGTCTCTTCCTCGCCGGCTCGCGGGAGGAAGAAGACGGGAGGGCGCGAGCGGCGGGACCGCCCTCAGTGAAGAAGGCGATCCGCGAGCGCAGAGAGGCTAGACTCATGCTCTCGCAGTGAGAGCATGAGGTCCCGGTGAGCGCGGCGTCCGCGTGGGACTTGCCCAGGCAGCCGACGCACTCATCGTGCCCGTCGTTGTCATGCAGAGGGGCTCTGCATGTGCCACAAGAGTGGCGCGGCATTTGCAACAACGCCGCCGCCGTGATAACGGCGTTTGGGGTGCTCTTTTAGAGCGGCGAGGGCCGCTGGAAGCTCTTTTAGAGCGGCGAGAGCCGCGGGGGAAAAGCTCTTTAGAGCGGCGAAAAACCGCGAAGAAAGACGCTCTAATAGGCGCGCCGGATGGCGGCAGGAGACGTGCTGAAGGACGGCCGGAAGCGGGAAGCGGGCGTCTCGAGAACGGCGCTCGGGGCGGCAGTCTACGAGGGCGCTGGCGTCGTCCGGCGAGCTCAGCTCAATCCGCTGCGGGAGCCTCTTCAACGGCGGCGAGAGCTTGTTCCAGGCGGCGAAGGCTTCAGCTCGGAGATCAGCGAGGAGATGCGATGTCGTCGCTGAAGGAGAGAGAACTGAAATCCTATGGCGCAATGCCTGCTTATATAGCCGTAAGCCCCGCCCTTTTGGCGTTGTTTTAAAAGTGAATGCTTAAGTTTAATATACAATGATCATAATGCAAGGCAAGCACATTGCATGTATCTGACCTATTTTTAGCAGCAGTCAGTTTGGGATTTGACTGGTCATAGATTCAAATTCAAATGGATTGCATATACAGACTGTTTCCAGGGGTGGGGGGTTTAGACTAGTTGACAAGTCGTTTGCAAAATCTCTGTTTAAACGTACATGAAATTGGTTGTAGCGCACATCCTTAGTCTCAAGTACCTCTATACAGTAAAAATCCCATTTACTTTTCTTCATAGAGGAACGGATTTTTAAAGATAACTTTAAGAATATTTAAAGACAGGCCTACTGTGAGCTACAAGGTTGTTATTCGATAGTATTTGCTTTTGTTGAAGCCATCAGTGTGCATTATTTCAACTTCTTTCTTTAAATGATCATGTTCAACACTCCTGAAAAACTATATTACCCATCATTCTACAAAGAAATAGAATCGACCAGAGAATCAAAACAAGCATCCGATTCCAAAACGATTCTTGCACAGCAACATCAAACAAAGCGAGCGTCTCTCACAGCGCATCCTGTAGTGTGCAGTGAAGCCCTCAAATGTTGTAATTTGCTTCAACATTTCCGAACTTTATGAAAGATTATTTTACGGAAGGTTCGAATGGTGTATGTGCGTGAGGAATTGGAAGCAAGCTGAATCCGGGTGTTTCTAAAGCACACTCAGCGTCATCGCACATCTGAATAAAAACTAAGCTCAGAAACGATCCAGAATTGTTGAAGAGAGAATCGCGAAGCATCGATGGATCAATTTTTCTCCCACTCCCATGAAGCACTGCCAATGACCTAACAGAGTTAGTCTCCCTACGCTCTCAAACTACTTAAATATTTGAATATATATGCATACTTTTCAATAAATTTCTATGTTCCTATATAGACAATTATTATCTTTAAATCATTCATTTATATTTCTCCATTTTAAATTTGATTATATCATATGCAAGGCTTCATGGGACTGTAGTTCTTTCCCTCATTAAAGCCGTTAGGTACACAGTCTTGTACCTTTGTCTTTTTGTCAGATTTTCAAATACGTTTTTGCTATAAATCAAAGTACATAATGTTGTGAATCACCTCATAGCTGGTTGGTTTGGTTTATGGCTTATAACTCTTTAACCAAGGCTTTTAAAAATCTCTACAGAAAAAAATTAATGGAAAAAAAAAAAATACGCAACCGCATTTCGGGGTGGGTTGGGGGAGTGTGGGTTGATTTCCCATCGGTCCGTTCGCGTTCGTCCAGTGCAGTCACACCAGTTGCACCGTCCTAAAGATGGCCCTGTGATGTGGTACACAACGACTCCCCCCGAGTTTATAATAGCTCTATAACTAGCTTATGTTTTGATCCTTCAGCTAACACACAGAGGATTACGAGTGTAAGAAATTAATAACACATATAACCAAAATCAATAATGATAAACCTAGAAACTGTTGTATCAATTTTTGCTTGAATTTCCCTTGGGGATAAATAAACACTGTCTCTCTGTCTGTCGGTCTGTCTCTATGTGGAGGGCTCTAATTGAGGTTATTACCTCCTTTGAGGGTCTTCCTGTATGGAAGACTGAAACCACAAGACGCATAATTTCATTTAGTAATTTGCATTTCAAATGAAGCCTCTCATTTGCATTTCTCATTTATTAACCTCCTGCTCTCACTCTCTCTGTAGCTAATTATTTTCTCTGAGAAAGCATTAAACCAGGTTACACTGACTCCTTCCTGAACCTGCTTTAATAGCAGAACTCATACACACCAACTCATAAATAATAATTGCACAAAGAAATAGTGATACTGTAAGCAATTTTTAAATTTCAACAGCTAAACCGTTTGGCATGAACCACGTCAGTGTAACATGGTCTGAACAGCACTTACCTATACTGTGAAACTGCCATCGACTGTTGATTTTCTCAGGTAGAAGTTGAAGAATTTTCTGAAGGAAAAAAAAAAGAACACATTAAACTAATAGCAGACAGCACAAGAGCTCAATGCAAGTGATTTTCTTCACCCAATAAATCATCACTGGTATAACTCATTTATCGTTCTTGTTATTCCACCAACTAGGATTAAGCAATATGTACTGTTTACAATAATATCATAAATACTGTTTTGATGCTGACATTATCAAAAATATCACTCTGAAAAAAACAAACAAAAACATGCCTAAAGATTGCATGCTTTCACTGTGTAATGTATTCTAGTAGAACACAGTTAAAATGATCACAATTCAAAATATGGTGGCAAAAATGCCCCTGTATGAGTTTTTATCTTAACTATATCATACAAGCAAACATGTTGTTTTTCCCAAAAATCTGCAAATGTGACGTATTATACACAATATTGTTTTGTCTTTACTAAAAACTGTTGTAGCAAGCTATGTCCGAGCAACAAACAGTTTTGTTCATGAATGAATCAACATTTTTGAAAGAATCAGTTGAATAAATGTCTCATTGTCTCATCTACTGGTGGTTTTAGTTTCATAAAGCAGGGCTCGACAATAAGCACTGCCCGATTGCCCGGGGCCAGCATGAAAGACTCTCAGGCCAGTTGGCGGAACTGTCACTTGCCCAATCGGGCCAGTTCTGCATCTTCACGGAAGTTGATAATTTGCGCATTTATAAGCCTTGCTAATTTAAATATTCAAACGCACGTAGACGCGAAAGACCCGCGTCTCTCAGTTTGGTATTCGTGCGCTGTGTGATCATTTTTGTGCGCGCAGCAACACACATTCGAAGCATGTGCCCAGAACGCAGCATCTCACAGGGCATGAATACTCTTTCACATGTTCCTGAGCTTGCACGGACATATTCATACAAAATTATGTCAAACTGCCCATCTTGTCGAGTATCATCGTAAACATAGTCGGATATGTCTTAAGTGAACGTAAACGTGAGATAAAATGTAACGGTATATTGAATCCGTGCAGCTCTTAAAGTGACAGCAGCCTATTATTCCTGCTGCTGCCCGTTTTTGATTAATCAAACAAAAGACAGAATAAAAAAAATTGCTCACTGCTCTTGAATGAATAACTTTAATAAGTGTTAATCTATATTTATACAGTGAAGACTATTCAGTGATATTTTACATTTGATTACTATTTCTGTACCTGAAAATCTAGTTTAGACCTACAAAAACCTGAAAAGAACTGTTTATTTCATTTGTATATGTTTGTTCTGTTGTACATAATTTTTTTCTCATTTTATTAATGACTGTCTGTAACAATATTTAAAATTTATATGAGATAGGCTAGTAGTTTTTTGGTGTCATAACCATATTTTTTAAGGTTACATGGATCAAAAACAACTAAATGAATAACTAGGCCTGTTTTATTTTATTTATTACTTTTTTGTGGTTGGGCCAGTGAAAATTTAACCACCAGTAGAAAAAAATCCTAAGCATTGAGCCATCATTTCATTAAAAAAAATAAAATAAAATAAATAAAATATTCAAAATACTTTTAAAAATCTCATAGGATTATTTATGCTATTGTGTAAAGCAAATATGGATTTTTGTTAATACTTATTTCATTTGATTGGAAACAGCCTAGTGTTTCATTATATTTACTGAATTTATTGATCAAATGGAAGATTTTGACATAAAAGACTACACACATCTAATGAGGTTAGAAAAAAATGCTTTTATAAAGGGGAAAAAAATGCCCCTAGAATGTGGCAAATATCACCCCTTGATGAAATCACTGCACAGAATATGAAGAATATGAGTCAGCTGTCCATGACAGGCCTAAACCATCCAAGACACCAGCACAAAACACACTCAAAGTATAATCGAAATATCATTATCAAACAAAATCCCAGAAAATGTTTTTTGAAAATATTGTTTTGTTTTTAATTCATCACATTTGGAATTTGGGTTTACCTAAAAATGTCTACAGATGTCTTGGTTCCACCTACATGTGGTTTATTTATGGTCAGCAGAGAAAGTTCAACCCACTCAAGCTGTTGTGTCATCTATGACTTCAATAAGACCTTTTGACACCATATAATCAGTGTCTATTTACAAACAGTTACACGTGTCCCTGTTGGGTGATACATACAGAGACAAGTGAGTTAAGATTCAGACTAATGGACAACGGTAATCATCAGTAGCAGAGCATTATGGGTAATGCCATTATAAGACACTCAACCAAAAAACAGCAATATGGGATCAAGTCTGTCACCACACACTCACGTCCACAGCTGATTAAACTCACTCAAATAGTGGCAGCCGTGACACTCTACAAGAAGGGGACACCATAATGTCACCACAGTCTCACGTGTTACGTGACAGCCGTCACTCAAGGTGCCAACAGACCCGTCTCATCGTGTCAATCTCATTTACTTCCTGTGTTGATGTGGAACGTGATGACACATGAGTATGAGAGCATTCAAGCACCTCCGTATTGATCTTCAGCATCTATCGGCGTGTGGAAGGACAGCTCTGGATTACAGCCTGTCATTGTCATGAGGAAACTGACAAATAACAGGAGCTGATATCCAGTGGCGGGATCTGTTTAAGCCTGCACACTTGGGGTCCGCAAAGGAAGGCTGAGGTTTCGCAATGCTTCTTGCAGCGGCAACGGAAAGCGCTTCCCTGCTGTGCTGCAATGGGGTCTGGGATGGTGGATTTGAGACGGGTGGTGTGGAGCTTGTGAGCTGCTGCCGGTTGCCAGAGTCTGTACTAATCTGCAGTGTCTCTCCAAGCATAAGGATGAAGCATTACTGCAGGCTTTCCTTCATCGTGTTATTCACACTCGATGTGCTTATCCCATGGTGAGCATGACTGAGAATACACTGGAGCTGGGCTGTATATCGACCCTGATATATAGATATATTTCAAAAAGGATAAGACAATGACTTTTATATCAATATACAATAGTTTGATATTGTGGGCGAATCTGAAAAATAGCGAGGACACAGAGTGAGCTGCTGAGGGAGCTCTAAAGTGCAAGATTTAAAATATCAAAAACATGAGACATGCTTAATTTTAAGCACTTCCAACAAACTCATAAGCATGGGCGACATGGAGGGGGAATATTTATGCCCCCCATATTTATTGTAGTCATGGAGTTTCCCGATGTGAGCTCCGCTACAATTTGGAGCGGTTAAGGCCCAGCTATACTTCATTTTCTGGTTTCCGCTTCATCTCGTGCACAGTTGAGCGTGCGAGCCTTTATACTCCTTTGGCCGTGAGCGTGAAAAGACGCGCTCTAGTGGACTTTTCAAACGCTCAAGTCACTCGCATATGCGCTGTTGTATGCACACCGTCCGTGTGGTCACAAAAATTGGACCCTCCTGATGGCGAAAATTACATCACACGGACCGTCGCAGAACGCGGAAAGCCGAAGTATACTCTGGGCTTAAGTCAGGCTTCCACAGGCAGCGCGTGTTCTGAGCGAGATCTGAGTCCACATGAGTGGCCCGTTTAGGGCACAAGAAAGAAAAACTCGCTGTTCAGAGAGTCAAAGCTAGTCCACAGTATAGTAAACAATGGCAACATCGCATAGTGTAAAAGAAATTTTCTTGCTTGCGCCGACTGAAAACACACATGAAAATTACTGTGAGGCAGGAGAGACTCTTGGACATTGCAGCAGTAGGCTACTGAACATTGAACTGGCCATTTATGTGGATTTGGATAAAACAGTTAATCGCTTTGATGCCGTGCCTGGTGGACGCCGATTAGCCCTTTACAGTGGTGTAGCAGACGGGCACACAGGGCACATTGAATTATTATTATTAGGCTACTTTTATTATTAAATTAACATTACAATTGATTTGCCCCACAATAATTTTATAGCGCGTCACAGCATAACCGACGCGCTATGAGGACAATAAAAGATTAGTTATAGCTTACTCCTAATTTCAGAAACAACTTGTTTAACACAAAATACTTCTCGATTAACGAAAGTACAAATTTTTTCACTATGGGCCACAAGATAAGTATTAAAAAATAAATCAGATTCATCTCTCATCGTCTCCTGGTTTACACCTGGTATTAAGATGCGTTTTGGTCGATTGGATCACAAGTGGATGACGCTAAATACAGGCGTAAACAGTGTCTAAAAGTTTTGAGCTTGTCCACTTTCGACCACTTCCAGAGTTACTCAAAAACGCATTCGACCGGATTGCTTTCATAGTGTAGATGCTCATGTGGTCAAATGCATTTGAACAGCGCAACCTAATGCGTAAACATTATGGGAAGTGCGCTAACCAGATGGGATTTAAACTTTGTCGGCTGAATACCCAAGTTTGGTTTGAAGACGAAAAATGTACCAAGCACAATGTTCTCTCACCTTTCCTTATTTCTAATGCCAGGTTCAGACTACACAATATTTTTGCCAGTCACGATGCCAGTTCACTGTGTCAGATTATACGATTTTGACTCCTAAAATCTTGTTGTGTCATGGACAAGAAACATGTCAGACTACACACTGCTACCTGACCATTCATCGCGTGCCGTCTTTAACCGTGTGCGTGCTGTCATTGAGAAGGCGAGACTATCGACTGACAGAAGGTGCCGTGAGTATAAACAAACAATGGCTAGCAGCGTGTTTTGCTCTGTCTTGTCGTCAGAAAAACCCAAAAGTGGACACATATCTGGATTGCATGGATATTTGGATTTCCTCCAAGGAGTACTGAGGTAAAATATGTTTTATTTACCTTTTTTCACTCTGTTGCGGTAACTTAGTCCCTCGAGGAAACATCATAAATTTAAGAGTATTGTTGTCATAGCTCCACAAACATTTCCTCCATTGTAAATTCCACCTAGCAGGAATGATGCCATTGTCTCCCTTTCATTTCAGCATGTAGGAAGGCATGTGACAGAACTTGTCGTGGATGACAAAGAAAAAATTTAAACATGCTAGTCTTTCTGTCGTGACGTCGTGAAGCATCGCAGATGTGGCATCGGTTGCCGTCCACTATGACACACTACACAAGCTGAAACGATTGAATATTGCATCCCGACGCCCATTGTCGTTTCCAAATCCCCAGGACACCCTATGTCAAGCAGATTTTTTTTTTTTTTTACCTCCGCTGGGTGTGTTCTTAAACAGTAACGTTAGAGAAAGACAGCCTTGCCACTATAAATCGCTATTTTTCTGCACTTAACAGGCGAATTTTGCCAACATATTTTCAGAGATGACAGACAAGAATAATAATTTAATAATAATAGAATAATAATTTAATGAAAACCCAATTTTGACAAAAAAACAAAAACAAAAAAAACATTCGACCTATTTTTTGACTTTACTGAAAATGTTCCATTGCGACATCTGACGGGTTTTCCCAGATCGCATCACATATATTGCATCACCATTCTACCTAAAAATACAGAGATATGATTTTTGTTTGCTCAGCCCTAGAATAGACCAGCCATGGAGTGATGGTGTACCTGCCTAGGATTCACAGCTCCCACGTGCCACCACAACTTCTGAATCAGCACATTTGAGAGGCAACTCCCAGACACTGCAATACCTGATAAGTCACTGAAACCTGAAAAACCTGATGAAATAAACATTAGGACTGCAGCCACTATCTGCTATTGCAGTAGGTTTACTTGACCACAATGCTCTTTTAAACAGATGACTCTGTGGTACAGCTACCGAACAGGTAAATTCATCTATTCAATAGTCGCTTTCACAGCATCATTGTGCTCATAATCGCGCTCTTGCAAACTATTCTAACTCTAACTTTGGTGTAGTCCATTTATTGCTTATTACTTTTGCTGATTGTATTTAGGCTTCTGTACTGTATAAAAGTTTTGTTCACAAACCAGCTGATAATACAGAGATTCTTTAGCAGTAGTTGACACAAAAATGTCATTACAAAACTGTACAGGTTTCTTTCTTCTGTGGAAGATATTTATTTATTCATTTTTTTAAGACCAACTAGTTGACTAGCTGTTCAGACATCCCACAGATTAGATGATTTTGATAATGCTTAGTTTATATATCCCAAAGTCACATAAGAAATCAACGATCAAAGTCAAAGTCCATCCATATAAAGACAAGAAAGTTAATGACGTGGAAATGGCAGTCATATGATATAAGGACCAGAGAGCAGTCTAAAAAAATAACCACAGGAAGGTCAGAGATCACGGTCTGTAAGCACATAGTTTGTACATGATGTTCAATCTCATAATTTTATGATAACAATTTATCCCTCAAGGCACAGCATATGAAACACTGAAAACTTGCCGACTGCAAACTGCTGTAACAATGGAACGCCTCAATCATTTTTGAGATGTTAAGCTTTGAGTCAGTCACATGGTGCAGTTCTGTTCGTCTGAATGGCCTTGATGCTGACAAAGCAACAGGCTTTCAATCAATGAAAGACACCTCTGACATGTTTGTGAGCAACAAGCATTGGGTGAGAGATTCATGGAGAGGTGGAAGCTTTTAGACATTGTAAGACTGATCTAAATTTCTTACAAATCATTGTATAACGTATTTTTCCAACACGTCACATGCATTTGTAAGTTTTATTTGTGAGTTACAAAACAAAAGAAAATATCATTTGCATTATTGTAATACATCTATATGTCTGACTTTTAAAGTGTTTGTATTGTCTTTATTTGAACACTAAAGCATATATGTATCATGTTAGCATGTCACATTTCTATAATTCATACTATTTTTAATAAAACATTTGGGGAAAATGTACAAAGAAAATGTACAGACAAGATGACTAACATTACTGTAATAAATGCACTACATTTTACCAAGTCCATTCAGAAAACAGTCTAACAACTTTGTTTACTGAATTAATATCTGACTCACTTGCTGACTTGACCTTTATGTGAAAATGAGTAGTTAACGATATACATTAAAACAAGGGTTTTTTTTTTATAGTAAAATACACTGCCGTAAAATGTATATTATAAAATGCATGGTCCAGTATTAGTTATTTCACAGTGATATAAAATATGATGTACAAAATTGAATTAATAGCATTTTGCTGAAAATATTGTGGAGTTTCACTTTAAGAAAGAAAGTGCATGTCTATATAATGCAAATTGAAATAAAAACACTGGTCAGCTTTTTATGTGGCAAAAACTATAGATCTAAATTCAATATCTGCAAAAGTGTGTTCAACCTACACACACAACAGGGACTAAAAAAGTTCAAGTAATTACCATGTGTCCTGCTACAATAGTACAGGTAACTGAATGATGTGAATCACTTTACTGATTAAGTTATTTTGGATAATGTGCCAAGGACAACCTATGAATAGACAGCATTTTGAAGGACATTTACATCAACCAGTGATCAAGTAACATCTTGTTTAAAATGAACCACATGCTTTTCTGTAGATTTTAGAAAACATCACTGCATTACCCAAACAATCCAGAAGAGGGAAGCAACTCAATACAAATCACTCTAACACAACAACGTTTCAGTATTTGCACTACTCAAAAACACGGACTGCCAGAAAGAGAAACAGAGAAATAGAGGAACAGGACGTGGCAGTATTTCTCCATCATTAACTGAAAACAGTATACTGACTTTATATTAAGACCACACATATTCATGTGTTTTGTCAACATGAAATCAAAAACGACCCTATTTATTTTCTTGCACTTTCCTGCTTTTATTGTGGACAGTTCCCCAGTGCAGGTTATTCCAAAGCAAATGTCTTCATAATCTGAATCTGTATTTTGCCATGGTCAACTTTGTCCCCACCATTTAAAACCAAGGCTCAAAATTGTGACCATTTTGGTTGCATATGCTCCCTACATTTAATGTACGCAACCTCAAAATGTGCATGTGCAAATAATTATTGAGGTGTGACCTGTTTTCATTTCTCTACAAAACACTGGCTAATTACTACACAGTATGAAAAAAAAAAAAAACTAGGGAATCACCAAACCGTGAGAATGACTCTTGATTTTTTTTATTACATTTAGTGTAAGTGGCAATAGATAGTGGATAATAATATATAAAGTACTGATGGTAACATTTTTATATTTATAACATGATACAGTTAAGCAACATCACACAACTAAGAGTGCCGTCTTCCTGAATACAATCATGAAAATCAGTGAAAATGTGACACTGATTTCATCAGTTCAATAAACAAGTATGTAATATTAAGTCACATTTTAGACAAAATATTGACCATTTTTGTTCAGTTTCAGCAGTAAAAATAATTCCAAACACAGATCACAGCAGAACCATAGGCATAGCGCATCTCACAGCAACACTGCTGTGTTCTCATTACTGAATGATTCAGCGTTTTGAATGAATCGGTTGAGTCAAAGATTCAATGACCCATTCATAAACAACTGCCTCATACTTGAATGAATCAGCCGTTTGAACGAATCGTTTGAATGAATGCCTCAATGACTCACTAATTAAGATGACCACTGGCGGTTTAGTTTCATGTTTTAAAGTATCATTCTTTCCAACATGTCTTATTTGTATATTCACAAAAAACAAAAAAAACAAACAAAAAAAAAAAACTCATAACATTATGTAATGCAGTTGTAATTTTTGAGAGTAAATGATTTAATTTGATTGGTAACAGCCCTATAGTATCTTATTATTCTAATTGAATTTATTGATCAAATAAATTTTTGCTGGTGATCCTAACTTTTTGAAGTTAATTTCGAGTCCTGAAAACACTATGACACTGTTTGTGTCAGTGATGCATCTAATACAGAGCAAGCATCTTCAATTCGATTTCAATATGGTGTGTTATAATTAGCAGAGATTTGGCGGTATTATTTTTAATGTGACGTAGTCATGTTTTATGACCACTTGATGTAGGGCAGACATCAACAATGGCAGAAAGTGATGGTCGCAATGTTATCTCTCACACATGGCTTTAAGACTTGTGTTGTAATCTAATCACAAAACAAAATGCATACTCTTGATACATATACTGACATAAAGATGTAATTATGTTCTTTTTTTTTTCTTTTGGTGCCATTTTTGCCCCAAAATCTTTTTCTTTCTTTTTTTCCAAAAATTTTCTGTCTTTTTCATTATACAGTTTATATAATTTATGCTTTTAATAATCCAATATCTTTATGAATTGTGTAAAAATTTAAAATATACCTTTGTGTAAATAAACATAAATGCCATGACAGATGCAGCTTTTGTGCCACTTTTACAGTGTAAAGATGGTTTTTGTTGGTGTTGATAAAATGTTTTAGCTAGCAGCCTATAGTATTTTGATTGAAGTATATGACAAAGGACAACACAGATACATTTAATAAAGTAATTATAAAAATGACCCTTCCAAAGGTTATTAAAAAAAAAAAAAAAAAAGCCAGGAAATCAATTCGAGGAGGCAAATATTGCCCCTTAAATGAAAAGTTAATTTCTGACCCTGGTATCCATGAAGTCATACTTGGCCTTTGATTGCTGCTCCATGAATTTATTCACTTACAATAATGACTTACACAATCCCAGTACCAGCAGTGGCAAATATTCCTCTACAGACAGTCTCCAGGATCAGCAGATCATACAGACAATTTATCAGAGCGGTAAAAAGATAACATTAAATTAATTGTGTATAACCTAATAAATATCCATAAGTTAGGTGACGTCACAACCACCACAACCGTGTTAATGTTATTTAAATGCAAGTCCTTAAAGTGTGTCCTTGATTATGATTTCACTTTTTTAACTTCAGTTAGTGTGTAATGTTGCTGTTTCAGCATAAACAACATCTGCAAAGTTACAACACTCAAAGTTCAATGGAAAGGGAGGTATTTTCTTTTACAGAAATTTCTTTTTAAGGACTACAACAAATGGCTGGAAGGGACTACAACAAGCTTCTTCCCAGGTTGGTGACATCACAAACTAAAAAATTTACATAAACCCTGCCCCCGAGAACACGCAACAAAGGGGTGAGGCCATGTTGGGCAGCTTTAGAGAAGAGGAAGAGTTGTTGTTGTAGAGTGTTGTTATCATGCCGTCATTTCACAAACGAGGGTCAATTCAACGCTGGATTTGCACTAAAGATTAACATGACGGCACATGCTAGTCGATGAGATGAATCAACTCCACAGCAACTACATAAATTTATCCACTAACCATTCAGAAACGTCCAGTTTCATTCTAAAAGTTGTAACTTCTTCCTGAGTCTCTCCATCAGTGTCCGACTCCGGTTTGAACAATGTAAGGCTGAACACCGTTACTGACAATCATCATTTTGGCTGCGTGAGATTCTCCAGCTTTGTTGTTGTTGAACAACCGAAGCATGAGCTGTTAAAGCTCCGCCCTCTTCTGGAAAGGGGGCCGGGAGCAGCGGCTTATTTGCATTTAAAGGGACACACAAAAATGGCATGTTTTTGCTCACACCCAAATAAGAGCAAATTTGACAAGCTATAATAAATGATCTGTGGGGTATTTTGAGCTGAAACTTTACAGACACATTCTCGGGACACCAGAGACTTATACTAAATCTTGTGAAAAGGGGCATTAATAGGTCCTTTAATATTTGCAATAAAGCACAAGACCGAAAATATCAAAATCCAACAAAATAGGAGAGAGCACCAAAAAACTGAGCCTTCAAAAAAACTCCCAGTCAGACAAGTGAATCTACTAGAATCACATGGTTACTTAAGGTCATTTAGACTGATGAGCAGAGAGAAAGTGAGCGATGAGGGATGAGAACGAGAGAGAGACTGAGTTACAGATCCTTGTTCTCTTATTTATGACCTTTCTGGTCCATATGCATACTGATGCATCCTAATGAGCCTAAATGGACGACACTGATGTCCAATCGGCTGTGTTTGTGAGAAAATGGGCACGATTACAAACAGATTTTTCATACTCTTAGATTTCTATGTATTTTAATTTATGTGTACATTCATGACGAAACTTAGCTGGTTCTGCTCATACGTTGTATATCAAAATACTTTTAAAACTGGTTATGAGTCCGGAAAACCGGACTCAGGAACATGTCCTCAGCAAAGTACCCCTTGTTCACTAGAAACCAAGCAGTCAGGGAAAAAAGGCAAAAAAAAGAGTAAAGCTGGGGACAGCACTGACACAGGGTCAGACCGGTCAGATGGGCTTCAGGAAGGAGGCACAAGACATGAGACATGAGAGATTCAGGGATCAGAGGTCTGACAATGTTATGGAGGGCCTGAGACCACAGCGGTCAGGACTGGGCCGGTGAAAGAGGGTCAGGGATTCCAGCAAGTTTCTCACAGACGCTGATGCAGTCACATTAACCATATTTTGATGAAATTTCATGCACTGTAAAAAATGTTACAGAAAAATACTGTAAAAATGCTACATTAAAAGTTAATTGGTTAATTGTAAATTACCATACCATATACAGGATGGTTTGAAACTTTAAATGCTTTAACATCACATTACATGTTATTGTAAAATACTGTCAAATATATGGGTTTTGCAGGTAAAACTATGAATTAACATATTATAAAAAAAAAAAACAGTAAAACGATATATATAAGAAATTTTATAAAATTATAAAAGAAAAGTTTCTTCTTATAATTATAAAAGAAGTTTCTTCTTATTTTTGTTATCAGTAATGTTAATTAATGTGTTTTCTGTTACATTTATTGATTATTTTCTGATTAGTCAATTAATCCTTTGGTTAACTTGCCAATAAATAATCAGGTGTCAAAAGCAAACAAAAAACAGTACTAAAATACGCTCACGATGTGTGGTAAAACAACCGAAAAATCACAATCCTAACCTTTACCTCCATCAATGACCATGATTTTAACAGTAAAAGACTGTTAAAATGCTAAGGTGAAAAACAGTTAATTGGTTTACAGAAAGTTTCCGTACTATATATGGTGAAAAACTGTAATAGATCTGATGGTACATTTAATGTAATTTTACGGTAAAATACCATTAAATTCACTGTTTTTGGAAGTGAAAAATAAGTCATTGTATAATTTACAGTGAAAAAAAACGTAAATTGATGATCCCACAATTCCCTGCGTGACACTTCACATTTGATGTTTTTTAATTGAAATAATTTTGTTACATCTAATGTTGTTAAATTAATGTTTATTACATTTTTAAAATGCATTTTTTTCATATGTGTTTACTGTTTGTATGAATGACATGGTGTGCACCTTCCATATATTAGTATTGTTCTTCTCAGCTTGTGGAAAAGCTCCTTGTGATGAGCTTTGATTCATCATGTGACTCTCATCACCATTCTGTTTGGTTGTCAGTGTATTACAAAGGTACAAAACAGATATTAGTACTTCAATAGGTTGGTAAATTAACATTATATCAGTTAATGAAATACGTTTTTTCACTGTAAATTTAATGGATTTTTTTACAATGTGTAAAAAAATAAAATAATTATGAATCATAATTATTACAATATAAACCTTTAAATTATACGGTTTGAACTGTTAAAATAGTGCTGTCCCGTAATACCTAAAACATTCCTCCCGTATTTTTTTTTTTTTTTTTAACAGTGTATGCAAACAACTGATATTTGAGAGCTAAAAAACCTTTTATATTTCAGTCTCACAAAAATATATTGTATGACTTTAGAACTATTAAATTGTTAGGGCTCGAAAATAAGGACTGTCCGATGGCCCGGGGCCAGCGTGAAAGACGCTGAGGAGAGTTGATGGAACTGCGCAAGAAGATGCTAAAGAGAACTTAATTCAGTACTCGTTTTGTGCACACACATCCGAAGCATGCACCCAGAATCCGCGTCTCACATGACTAGCGAATACTGAATTTAGTTTAGTACTTCTTTTTTTTTGCACTTGAAGGGACAAAATTACACAAAATTATGTCAAAATGCTTGTCTTAGCAAGTATCCTAATAAACAGTCAGTTTTGTCTTAAGTGAACAAAAACAGTTGTGAAAGAAAATGCATGTGCATCAGTACCAGTATATTGGATCAGCATATTAGTCTTAAAGTGACAGCAGCCTAATATTCCTGCTGTGTCATTATTGTAAATCAAACAACAAAAGACAAAGAGAAAAAACACTCACTCCTTTTGAATGAATAACTTTTGTAACTTTAATTGTAAGGATTAATCTGTATTTATGTTATACAGTGAAGACTACGAAGTGTTATTTTACATTTGATTACTTTGATCAATTTCTGTACCTGAACCTATTACTGAAAATTTATTTGTGCTATTGCTTGCAGCTTATTTTTTTTTTTTTTCTTATTTTATTACTGACTGTTTACTTGTCTTTGAAATTTATATTAGTTAGGCTATAGTTTTAACTGTTGTGTCGAAACTGGAATTGAGAATTGTGAAATTTCACTGGTATCTAAAATTTTTGTGCCATAATTATTTATTACAATACAAGATTACATTGGTCAAAAAGAATGAAAACAATAACTGTTTTATTTTATTTATTTATTTGTGGTGGGGCCAGTGAGAATTTTGGCATGGCATGTAAATATGAACACTGGCCCAACTGAGCCAGAAGAAATCCTTAACGTTGAGCCCTGATATGAAGTCATGTTGTCATGTGTAATGACACTTGGTGCTTCAACAGCGTCGGTCCCCATTCACTACTGTTGTATAGAAGTGAGTAGCATGAACATTATGCTAAATATCTCCTTATATGTTCCATAGAAATCTTTCTGCTCATCCTCAACGTCCTGTTTCAGTCAGAAATACATCAGATTATGGAAATAATTACTTTGTGTTGATTTAAAGCTAGTCATAAAGGGAAGATCTCAGATTTAATGCAGCCCTTAAGAGAGACGTTTGGTCAGGACCGTTTTAAGAGGAGATGGAAACGCCATGCAAATGTGTCTTGTTTGCGCCAACCATCTCCCTTCTGCCATAAGAGGCTCTTTGTGTGTGTGTGTGGCACCTGTGAGTGTGAGATGGGTCTGTGGGCAGCTCACAGCAGAGAGGAAGCTGCCATTATGTGCCCATCTGGATGCCAAAGGAACTGCCTAAAGCTAATGACTATCAAGGGTGATAACAGTGCCCTCATTCATCATCCAAGGAGTTTCATGAGCAGCCAGGATGAGTGTGCGTTTGAGACAACAGAATGCTCAAGTTAAATACAGACCGTAGTGGCTGTTTTGAATCTGGAAGAAAGGCGAGAAAGTTGATCTGTTTATTGTGCAGCACTGCAATGCATCACAAAGCCTGATTTCACTGCCCATGGAATAACTAACAGAGTGTGCTAATCAGGTGCAATGCGATATGTTTCAAGGATCACGTTATTTGACTGTGCACACAAAGCTGTAATGACATGTGAATCAAAAGATACATTATTTTCAAAATATATGATTTTGAACAATGAGATTTCACTGAAGGTATGTGACCCAAAGTAAAAAGCAACAGAAATAAAAACGAAGTTACCATCAAAATGTCTCACTGCATGGAAATTCTTGGTTAAAGGATTAGTTCACTTTAAAATGAAAATTACCCCCCCGCCCCCCATGATTTACTCACCCTCAAGCCATCCTATATGACTTTCTTCTTTCAGACGAACACAATCTGAGTTATATTAAAAATCACTCTGATGCTCCCAAGCTTTATAATGGCAGTGAACGGAAACCACCTGTTTGAAGCTCAAAAAAAGTGCATCCATAATAAATGTACTCCACACGGCTCCGGGGGTTAATAAAGGCCTTCTGAAGCGAAGCAATGCATTTGTGTGAGAAAAATATCCATATTTAACGCGTTATAAAGTAAAATAACTAGCTTCCGCCAGACCACCTTCCATATTCAACTTGTGTAACTTGTCAAGTGTAGCACCTCTCGTGTTCAAAACACTTACGCTACATCCTACAAGTTTTTGTGAAACAAGTTTTTCATAAGTTGAATACAGAAGGCGTAGGATGTAGCGTAAGTGTTTTGAACGCGAGAGGTGTTACACTTGACAAGTTATTTAGTATCATTGATATACTATTATAGTTCTTGTTAATTTTATTTTTATATTTTCTGTTTCCACTTTAATTTTAGTTCAAGTTTTAGTAATTTGGCTGTGTTATTGTTATTTTTAATAGTTATTTTTTTAATATATACATATACATATTATAATATATACTACATTGTTTTTATACATTTTTATTAGTTTTTAGTTTTAGTATTTTTTATTTAGTTTGAGTTCTTTTAGTATTTCAAGTTACACTTAACAAAAAGGAGAAATGTTAACTTGTCAACTAACAGAAATAAAATAAGTTTATGATTTTTTTTTATATATTTTATTTTTAGTCACTTTTGTTTCAAGTTGCAAAGATGTTTTTATGGTTTTAGTTAATGATAATAACCCTGGTGCTGTGTCATCAAACACGATCTTCAGCTTACACATTAACAAGACATAAACATGCGTGCATGCTTTTGAAAGTGTGTTCACCACACATCCACACTCAGGAGAATGCAGCCGTAATCCAAGAGTGTGCTAGATGTCTCGATGGTGCCAGACACAAAGAGAGAGGCGCGGAGGAGGAGGAGGAGGCATAGAACAATACCAGCCCCCCACACCCCCTGCCTGACAGCAGCCCGAGCGATCATCTCTCCTCTGCCGACCCATAAAAAAGGGGGTCAGACACCCACCACATGGAGGTGTTTGCCGTAATCCCTTCCAGTGCGGTCACAACACAAAACAGCAGCCATGACAGGATGGGTTGTGATACGGGATGAGGGAGAAATGAGGATGTGCTGGTGGAGATGGGCCTGTGTAAGATGGAGGTTGTGAAGCTTTCATGCTGCATTAACAGTGTGGTGCTGCCACAGCGTGAATCTACTAATGGTTCCTCTCCTGCTGTCGCTGTACGCAGGCGCTCTACTACACAGCCGCAGCATGCTGATGCAAACGTGAAAAGCTTGTAAGAAATTTTGAAGCAAATGAGATGTTCAGTTTGAGCACAAAGTCCACTCTTCTCATTTGCAGTCAAAAAATAAACTGTGTCATGTTCATTTTCAGATATTTCAGCCATGTTTAGATATTTCAAAGCTTGTTTTTCTGATCCTGTAAGAGCATTATACTCCACAATAATATAGTTATTATGGTACTTTTATATAATTATTTTTTATCTAAATACGTAACATTTTATAACATTTTACTTGTGTTTCATGTAAAGCAATTATAGTTGAAGCATTAGCTCAGGAATAATCAGAATATTTCCAGCTAAAATAAGTTTGACCTTTGAATTTAAGGGCAGAAAAACCTGCTAGAGCTGGTATTTTAAAAACACCTTAAAGGAGGAGGAAATATATGTTGAATATATATACAATTTGCTCAGACTCTAAAAGAGCATTTAAGATCACTAAAGTAGCTCACCTTTTTGCATGCGTAATATATTTATATACATCATACATTAATATTCATAATATTTATAACCGCAAGTGACGGGATTTCGGGTGTAAGATCACTGCTTTCATACCATCGCTTCGCCGCTACTAGAAGTACCACTAATTTGGTGTGTCTCTCATTAAAAATGATCTAGAGACTTGTGCTTCCATGTCCCATGTGAAACTGTCTTCATGTCAAAAAGGTACTGCTGCCAGCCCAATTTATCAGCGGCCCACCAGGAATTCTCCTGAATCTTCTGATAGCTACTCCGGGCCTGCACATATACTTATATAATATAATACAGAATTTGCATTTGCAGCTGTACTAGAGGTTGCATGCTGATTTTTTTTTTTTTTTTTTTTTAACACGTCGCTGAATGAAAAATCAAAAGAAAAAAAGTGAAGAAAGTGTATGCTTCGTTTCAGTGCAATTTTATCAAAATATCCAGTCTTTCACATGCATCTCAAAGATTGTGTGATTGTGAGTGTGAAATAGGGGCGGCACAACAGTGTTTTGCCTAGAGTGGCAGTTGAGCTCGTGCCAGCCTTGCGCCCAATCCCACCAGAGACAACATTGCCGGTATCTCTGTCTGTGACACGCCACGCCAGGCATCTTATCCATAATACCTTTAATATATTGCTTTAACCAACTGCATAGTATGAAAAACACTAAATAAGATACATGAATGGTAACTACTGGGCTATTTAAAACATAATCCTAGGTTTACCATGTCATTTTACTCACTGTTGCAATCGACATTGAGGCACTTGTGAGATATCATCGATATACGATTTTATCTTCATATCGGCCAGCATTAGTATGCAAGCAGACCGGTTTTTCTAACTTCAGCTTGTGCATGCGTTTGGTATTATCTGCACCAATTAGTGGGTCTACAATGTGGCAACACAGGCCCTGACTGTTGTTTCACCGTCGAAGAAGAATCGAAGATGGAACAACAACTACTGGAGACCACAGAAAAGACGCCCATGTTGGTGAGCATTTGTATAAGGAGGTTATGAGAAAGCCACAACTCAAGTTTAAAAGTGTACAAAGACATTTTATAACTCCAAGAGAGAAATACCACAGACTCTGGACAAAGACTGGAAAAAGTTTATGATACTATTGCTGTCATATTTTATTTCTGACCTGAAACACGTTAGACAGGTTCTGATAGTTTCCCTATTTAAGTACTGTAGATAGGAGCTATTAATTTTGCCTACATACACAATAGCAGGTCTGGGATGTTACCAAGATGGCAGCCAAGTGAGCCAACTTACCTTAAAGAGTAGAAAGACTGAAATATTAAGGGAATGACTATGTGGGAGTGTTATTCCGTATTTTCTATTTAAACGTCAGTCATTTAGTTAACATCAGTAGGCTCTCTGCTATTTTCAATATACAGTGCTCAGTGTAAATGAGCACACCCCCTTTAAAAAGTAACATTTTAAACAATATCTCTATGAACACAAAAAACAATTCCAAAATGTTGACAAGACTAAGTTTAATATAACATCTCTTTAACTCATAACATGAAAGTAAGGTTAATAATATAACTTAGATTACACATTTTTCAGTTTTACTCAAATTAGGGTGATGCAAAAATGAGTACACCCCACAACAAAAACTACTACATCTAGTACTTTGTATGGCCTCCATGATTTTTAATGACAGCACCAAGTCTTCTAGGCATGGAATGAACAAGTTGGCGATATTTTGCGTCATCTATCTTTTTCCATTCTTCAAGAATGACCTCTTTTAGAGACTGGATGCTGGATGGAGAATGATGCTCAACTTGTCTCTTCAGAAATCCCCATAGGTCAGGGGTCGGCAATTAAGTTTGGCATTGGGCCAAAAAAAAATTTCACCACTAGATGGCGGGCCAGGACATAGTCAAAGGATAATTTGAATTAATTAATGAAAAATGCAACTAGAATTGCCTGTGACAGACTGTTACAGTGTCTTAACTGGTATTGAGCTGTTACTCTGTGTTAAATCCTGTAGTAGGACAGTCAGTAACAAAAAGCCCCATGTGTGGCGGCATCTGGGTTTTACACTGGATAAATTAATAAAGCAGAGTAGTGACCTGGCAAGTATCTTCATTCACCAACTTGCAAAACAGACCGCCTTGCTCATATGTGGGAGATGCAGAATGGATAAAAATAACTAAAAAAATAAAAGAGGACTTGAACAAGTCCATTAATGGCATGTTTGAGTCATGCTCATAACGAACTATGTTTTATTTCCTCTTTCCATATTGTGAATAATAAATGTGTATCATTTTAATTTGCTTGTTACACAATGGAGCTTAACTTATTGTAATAATTATTTGATGTAGCCTACTTTAACACTCAGAATTATTCCTTTACCGACACGAGCGGCGCGATGCGACGCATCAAAAGATAATAGAACCCATTATAATCAGTGATATTGACTATACACTGAATGCGGCGCGGTGCGACACGAGTCACACGACAACACATTCCCAACATTAAACGGATTTCCCACTCTGTTTTTGACGTAGTCCAAGTGCTTTGCAACGGTCGGTTTGACGCGTTCAGTGTAGACAGCTTTTAGCTGTTGCGGCGCAACAAAATCGTGTCTGGTATAGACATGGTGATAATATTAGACGGCACCACGAGATGAAGATCTATTTCAGAACCAGCCGCTATCAAAATAACATGGCTGCAGGCGCGGGCCAGATATTACTGCTGGCGGGCCAGTTTTGGCACTGCCATAGGTGTTCGACTGGGTTCAGATCAGGAGACATACTTGGCCACTGAATCACTTTCACCCTGTTCTTCTTCAGAATTCCAACAGTGGCCTTAGATGTGTGTTTAGGATCATGTTGGAAAAGTGCACGACGACCAAAGGCACAGAGTGATATACTCTTTCAGTATAGAGCAGTACATCTGTGAATTCATGATGCCATTAATGAAATGCAGCTCCCCGACACCAGCAGCACTCATGCAGCCCCACATAAGGACACTGCCACCACCATGTTTCACTGTAGGCACCATGCATTTTTCTTTGTATTCCTCACCTTTGTGACGCCATACAGTTTTGAAGCCATCAGTTCCAAAAACATTTATCTCGGTCTCATCACTCCAGAGTATAGAGTCCCAGTAGTCTTCATCTTTGTCAGCATGGGCCCTGGCAAACTCTAGGTGGGCTTTTTTTGTGCCGGGGCTTTAGGAGAGGCTTCTTTCGTGGACGGCACCCATGCATGCCATTCCTCTGCAGTGTACGCCGTATTGTGTCACAGGAAATAGTCACCCCAGTTTGGCTTTCTATTTCTTTGGATAACTGCAGTGAACTTGCATGCCGATTTTCTTCAACCTTTCTCATCAGAAGACGCTCCTATCGAGGTGTTAACATTTGTAAATGAGTAAGATGGTTGCAGTTCCATCTTTTTTAAATTTTTAACCACTTTTGCTACAGTATTCTGACTGATAAGTAAAGCTTTGCTGATCTTCTTGTAGCCTTCACCTTTCTGGTGTAAAGAAATTATTTTCTTTCTCAGGTCTTGTGACATTTCTCTTCCATGTGGTGCCATTGCTGACAGCATGAAATGGGAAGGGGTTTTAACACCCTTTTATAGTCAACTGTCTGCTGGACACCTGTGTAATGAATAATTAGACTCACCTTTGGTTGAATTCTTGTTAAATTAGACATTTGTAGTCTAAAATTTAGCTTTGCTCCAGAGACTTTCAGTGGGGTGTACTCATTTTTGCATCACCCTAATTTGAGTAAAACTGAACATTTTGTTCTCTAAGTTATATTATTAACCTTACTTTCATGTTGTAAGTTAAACAGATGTTATATTAAACTTAGTCCTGTCAACATTTTGGAAATTGTTTTTGTGTTCATTGAGATATTATTTAAAATGTTACTTTTCAAAGGAGGTGTACTCATTTACGCTGAGCACTGTACATGCTGTCTCTTGTTAATATTATTAGAAAACATGAAATTAAGTTTCCACTGTTATGCTAATGATACTCAGTTATATATTTCATCACGACCAGAAGAAATCTCTAAATTATCCAAGTTTACAGAGTGTGTTAATGATATAAAATATTGGACCTGTAATTTTCTTCTTTTAAACTCAGATAAGACTGAGGTGTTACTTATTGGACCAAAAACCTGTACACAGAATCTCTTAGAATACAGTTTTCATCTAAAATGTACTGTTACTTCATCCTCTACAGTTAAAGACCTGGGTGTTATATTAGACAGCAACTCGATAATCACATTTCAAATGTTACAAAAACAGCCTTCTTTGACCTCAAAATCATCGCTAAGCTACAGAACATTATCTGTTTCTGATGTAGAAAAGCATGACCTCTAGACTGCTGTAATGCACTACTAGGTGGTTGTCCTGCATAATCAATAAACAAACTAAAAACAAAATGCAGCTGATAGAGTTCTTAACAGGTCAAGAAAGTATGATCGTATAACTCCAATTTTATCACCTCTACACTGGTTACCTATTAAGTTCCGTATCGTTACAAAGTATTGTTACTGACCTATAAGGCCCTAAATGGTTCAGCTCCTGATCTTCTATCGCCCTACAATCCATAACGCTCTTTAAAGTAACAAAATTCTGGATTTATTGGTAGTACATAGGACCAAAGCAGGGAGAGCATTTTCACATTTGGAATAGGCCAAACTCTGGAATAGCCTTCCTGATAATGTTTGCAGCTCAGACTTGCTCTCCCAGTTTAAATCTAGATTAAAAGACACATTTCTTTATTCAAGCATTCACATAATGCACCTCATAAACTTGCACTCCAGTTATATCAGATGAAATGATTATCTTTTGTTTGAAATGTTATGAACAGCAGCTGCACTAATCATTTTCAATTTGCTTTTCTGTCCAATCCTGAGGTAACTAGAGTTTACACCAGCTCCAGTTTGGATCCAGCCTCTTACGAAGATACGAAGAACACCTGTGAAGAGATGACGGCAACCCCTGGGAGGACTTCTGATGCCGCCATCTCTGAATCAACATGCATCACTGCCAAATTTTCGATTTGATCACAAATTGTAATAATTGCTTTAATGAGATCATTGTTTCTGCTTAAATTAATACATTATATTAGCTAACAGCATGATTTTGATATATGGACATTACTTTGACAGTCACCTCTGATTACAGATTGCTCTAAATTGTAATTTAAAGACAATTTTTTCTGTAAAGCTGCTTTGAAACTATATGTATTGTGAAAAGTGCTATACAAATAAATGTGAAAATGTGAATTATTCATATTAAAGGAATTTCCCCAGGGTGACCTTTCAAATCAACTTCTGTTTATGCAACGCAAACTCTCTTCTCACACCGAGACTCCATTTTTCCTAAAAAAAAAGAAAGACTGTTCACCTCCCTGAGCAAATGAAACCAGAGAATGCCCTGCCCGCCTATTTGTATTGCAAACTACTGTCTACTTTTCAGCCACACAGGGAAAAATACAGGGAGGACGGCACCTCCAGGAAAAACAGGAGAGAGAGAGAGAGAGAGTGGAAAAACCTGCTCTGGGCAGAGCAGCACACAAGCCGTCCAGAAAAAAAACTCAAAGCTGCAGGTGAAGCAAACAAAAACAGATCCAGAGATAGCAAAAGTCTAGCTGTTTAACAACTCAAAAGCAACAAACAACACTAAACACTAATGAAGTGCATGCTGAAGGTACTTGTAGAAAAGACTTACTTCAAAAATAAAGAGGATGGAGTCCAGCTCCTCCCGTTGAGATTTGTTCCCTGAAAGAAAAGCAATAGAATTAGTTGTGTAATTTCAGATTCACTTCTGTTTATTCATGTTTCATGATCTATGATGCTAGAATACTGGAAACATGTTGACCTTCAATGAATTGGGGATTGGCATGAGTACTCAACTGCTCTAAAGTCACATGATCAGTCATGAAAACTATGATCGTGTGATCACATACAGTATACTGTATACAATTGTTAATGGTCATTTCAACACTTAATAATACATTTAAAATCAAAAAGGAGTTTTGGGAAGGAGTTTGTCACAAAACATTCTGACTAACCTGTGACGTAGCTTACTACTTCTTAAGTTCACTTGTGCATTCACATCATTTTGTGTAGATAGATAAAAGTTGCAATACGACGCAAATATATTTATTTACTTTAAAAATAACTTATTAATTCATCTTTTCTCACAATCATCTCTTCCTCTTTACTACTAGATATAGCACAAAATAAACATGAATGAACATGTAAGAAGGTATGTTGAAAGATACAGTACAACTTACTGAAATGTATCATGTCTCATGCAATAGTGCAAAGATTAATTTAATCATTTAATGTGACAATGCCTGCCGTTCTGCAGTACCGGTACCCGCTGATAGCCTGCTGCTTTAAAATGCTTTGTGAGTGTTTGTGTAAGGGCTCTGTGAAGGTTTAAATTTACAAAGTGTTTCTTTGCTGCATTGAGCTTTGTAGCCAATCACAGACATATCTGTTGAGAGCATGAACACAATGGCCAATCAGATGTGTTTGTAACAAAAGTGCTGCTTTGTCTACCTCACGTTGAACTGAGTAGTAATTATAATGGCAGCGATCTTTGCTTGCTTTCTGTATATAATATATATTTTTCATGGTGCTAACTACACATTGCAAAGCTTCTGGATTGACAACCGTATTTAAATGTGGAGTTGAATCCAATTGACAGTGATATAGCCATAGCAATGGACTAGTGTTGTCAAAAGTACCGGTACTTCGGTACCAAGTCAGTACTGAAATTTTGAAAATGTGACGATACTAGCGTTTCTGTAGTACCGGTAGTACGGAGAATCCGGGTATATTCGGTACCCACTGATAGGGCTGCAGCAGTATTTACTTGAATATGACATGAGTGAAGCACAAAGCTTTGTTTAGCTTACAGAAGAAATGGTTAGCAATTAAATGTGACATCGCACCCATGGAAACATTTTGGTTCATGCCGAATGAGAGAGGTGCGTGAGTCTATATTTTTAAGCTTTGTTGGGTTTGTATTCTGTTTTAAGAATCATGATCTGGTCACCCGATTATCAGAGAATTTAACAATATTTCATTTATTCCACTGAACATTGAATCTCTGTTTATTTTCCCAAATCTTCACTCACGCAGGGGATTATAAACGTTTCTTCCTTTTGTTCGCTTTAGGCCGATTATATTCGCATTCTGAACTGTAGTAAAGTAGAAAAAACACTGTAGGACAGAAACCTTTTTGCTTGCACGTCAATTTCTATTTAACACAGTTTGCACTTGTTATTAGACTTTATAAGGCACGTCAAGTTTATTTGTATAGCGCGTTTCACACACGCTGGTTATTTTTAGTTTCGCTTTCTCTGGCAGCGCAAAATCAAACATAGCCTGAATGTCTGACGATAAAACTAGCTCTTTTTGACCTTTTACAACAAGTGTCAGTTGCGTGTAATATCAGGAGATAACATGAAGATATTATTAAAGAGAAATGGTCTCTTTCCTGCTCGTGTCCCACATCCCCCTCAAAGCGCAGAGCGGCTATATGACGCATTTTTGTGTGGAAATAAAAAACTAATGTTTTTTAAAATAATATTTAACTTTCTTATTATTTAGGTTACCATTATTTACTTTATTTATTTATATTTATTTCATAGTTTTACATGCTGTAGTGTGTCATTTCACTGACGGAATAGCTCAAATAAACGCACGTCTGTTACAAAATGGATGTTTGAGCATTTGTTTATTTTTTTATATTTCATAATTAATTTCATTGAGGTATATATATACACACACACTCCAAATATTTATATGTATGATTACCATCATATTTAATATGTTTTTAAAATAGGCTAGTTAAATAAAATAGTAAAATAGTTCCAACAGATTTTCCTGTGGTACCGAAATTGGTACCGAGAACCGTAAAATTTTAATGGTATTGGTACCGACTACTGGAATTTTGGTACCATGACAACACTACAATGGATGGAACAAAACAATCTGATACTGTTTGTCAAATGATCTGTGCATTAAATCTTAGAGTGAAATTGCAAAAAAAAATAGTAGACTTGCAACCCTCTAAGGACACACTGAAGCTCGAGTAGCCATTGGCTAGTACATTTTTTATTTTACTTGCCAGACTTTCTACATGGAATGCAAGAACAATGCAAATAAAAAAATGTATACATAAATATAAAATATAAATTTCAAACACTATTAAAGTCAAGTAAACAGTCTGTAATAAAATAAGAACAAATTATCAAACTACAAGCAATAGCACAAATACAGACTAGGTAGATTAGGTACAGAAATTAAATAAAGTAATCAAATGTAAAATAACACTGCATAGTCTTTATTGTATAAATTAAATTTAGATTTATCCTTATTAAAGTTACAAAAGTTATTCAGTCAAAAGCATTGAGTGATTTTTTGCAGTGTCTGTTGGTTGATTAACATTAAAAACGCAGACTGCAACAGGAATATTAGGCTGCTGTCACTTTAGGATATAATGCACAGACCCAATGTACTGATACTGTACACACGCGTTTTATTTCTTGACTGTTCACTTAAGACATAACAGACAGTGTTTACCAGGCTCCTCACTGAGACAGAAATTTTGACAATTTTGTGTGAAATTGTCTGTTCAAGTACAAGAAGATGTGAAAGAGAGCTAAATTCAGTATTCATGTGCTGTCAGACGTGGCTTTCTGGAGTTATATTTCACGTCTTCTTGCGCTTGAATGTTTAAATTGGCAAGGCTTAAAAACGTCTTTAAATGATAAACTTTCATGATGACGCAGCACTGGTCCGATCGGGACAGTGACAGTTCTGTCAACGAACCCTGCATGTGCTCTTTCTTTCTTTCTTTCTCGGTGAGTGTGCGTGTGGGAAAGCGATAGAGGGTGCTCTCAGCAAAGCGATGGTGCGTAAAGCTAGCCATCAGCTAATTAAAATTGTTTTTTAGTCGCCTTCAGTGAAATTTGGTCACATCTTAAGGTCTTATGAAGGTTAATGTGGTTATTTCTACAGTGAACTGCTGCATATCGGCACTGCAAATCTGAGTTCCAAGATTTTAATTTCTGTCCAAAAAGTTACTAAGTTAAAAACTGGTCAGCTGAATCACATCTTCATTCTCTTGATATTCAGGGAAATGAAGAGGTGCAAGTTTCAAACAAATACTTCTACTGCAGAATTGTGTTTCAGCATGAAGGACAGGTGACCTTCAATGAATACAGTGCAGAAAAAACACTTTGGTCAGTGATGGGATTCAACAGAAACAAAAGCCTCATTAACTTCACATGAGGGGGCATGCAGGCAACAGCGAACCGGGCTGTTACATCAAGCATTTCAAAACATTTGTGAGCTGCCTTTTTATCCAAGCAAGCTACCTTCTAATGTAGCAAGAAACTGAAATAGAACATTTACAGTATACAGTATGAGACTGATTTGGAACGCCCTACAATCGAGAAGCACAATATACAACCTCAAATCAAGAAAAGTTGGGACATTTTTTTTTTAATGTTTGGGAATTGAGGATACTAATTGTTAAAGTTTTGGAAGTGAAATTTTTGCCCAATCTCGCCTGATGCAAGTCAGCTGCTCAACAGTCCGTAGTCATCGTTGTCTGATTCTTCTTTTCATGATGGGCCAAACATTTTCAATAAGAAACAGATCTGGACTGCAGGCAGGCAGTCAAGCACATCCCTTCTACAGTGTAGAGTGTCTAGAAACCACTTTTTTTAGCATGTGCAGAATGAGGCCTGGCATTGTCCAGGGAAAGATGTCATCTTGTTGACAGTATATGTCTCTGAACAATCCCAATAAGCCTCCACATCAATGATTCCTTCACACATATGAGTGTCATCCATGCCGTTTGCACTGATGCACCCATATACCATGACAGATGTTTGCTTTCGCACTTGTTGCTGATGAAAGTCTGCAGGGTCCTTTTCTTCTTTGGGACTGCGAACTCAATGTCAGTAGACTCCAGAAATTGCATATTTATCAGCAGTGTTCCAACTTTTCTTGATTTGGGGTTGTATATCAAGACCACATCAGTTATTGACTGATTGATGATTTCTTGTTTTAAATATCAGTAACAGAAGAAATTGCATATTTATCAGCAGATATGAGATACAGTGCACAGCATAAATGAGTACACCCCCTCTGAACAAATACAAAAGATGTATTTTCTTTATGATCACTAATACAATTCATGGAAAGATGGCAAAACTGAAATGTATTAAACATATACATAATAAAAACTGAGAAATATATGTCATTAATAGCCATAAAATAAGTAAATTAGCCAATTTTGTTTAAATTAAGGATTGCAGAAATGAGTACACCCTAGATTTAATTCAACAAATGTATAATATTCTAGTACTTAGTATGCCCTCCATAATTTTGAATATACTGCTCTGACCCTTCTTGGCATGGAGTGTACAAGTTCATGACAAATTGTCACATCTGTCCTATTTAACTCCTTGATGATGAGCTCCTTAAATGCCCTGATCTTTAATAGGGAGTGTTGCTTAACTCGTCTCAACAGAATCCCCCACAGGCGCTCAAGAGTGTTAGGACTGAGTGCAATATATGTCCACAGAAGGTTTTTCACCTTGGGAGAATGCATATCCTCATTGTCATGTTGCAAAAATGCCCAACAATGCAGGGAATGAGGAAAGGGTAACATCTGTTTCAAGTTTGTGTATTAAAGTACACAGTGGTGTGGGAATTCATGACAGCATTGATATAGCACAACTCCCTTACACTTTCAGCACTCATACATCCCTATATAAGAGCTTTACTACCACTGAACTTTACTGTGGGAACCAGGCACTTCTCACTGTACTCCTCCTCTAGCAACACCATAACATTTTGGATGCTGTTAAATCCAAAATGATTGATTTGGTCTCATGAGACCAGAGTATTGATTCCCAGAATCTATATTTTGTAAATATGGGCTTTGGAAATGGCTAACTATCTTTATTGTGCTTTGGCTACAGTAGGTAGTTCCAGTGAGAACAACAACCATGCATGTCATTTCTGCAGGCTGCATCTTACTCTGTGAGATAAACAGTCACTCTTTTTATAGCTTTTGCTGGCTCTGAGACACTCGCTTGGTATTTCTCCTGCTCTTTGTCTAGCAAAAAAATCCCTCATCACTAAATGAAAGCTTAAAATGAAGGCCTGATTATTTCAGGGGCTTTGTCACAAGTCCATTGTTTTTGAATTACTGTGTTACTTTTGCTATATTTTCACTCTTAAAACAATGATTTGGTAATCCTCTTGTAGCACTGTCCTCTTTTGTGCTAAGAAATAAGTCTCCTGACAGTTCTCTCCCAAGTGCTTCCATTGTTGTCAGCATTAAGTCTGAGAATGATTCAGTGGGCTTTATAACACTTTTAATTGTCAAGAAATTACTTCTCTTTAAATGTTTTGGTTCAACATACTTACCTGTTGATCAAACATTGCCTTAAACTTACACCAGAATATTTTTATTTTGTTTTATTTAGTAACTTTTAGGAGGGTGTACTAATTTTTGCTACACAACATTTTATCACCTTGATAAGAAAATCTTATTTTCCTGAATAATTTTGACATGCTTCTTTGGTAATTGATTATGCAGAGCTGCTGGAACATTGCATCTCTAAAGAACCCTAACATGTCTTTTAAGTAATTGAGTAATTGCTGACTTTCAGAAGTTTCAGAGGGGGTGTACCCATTTATGCTGTGCACTGTATTTAACTGTAGACACCAACTACATTTAGATTTAGATCACTTTTGCAGTCATCTAAAACTAACAGAGTTTTAAGGCAAAGATATAACCTTTTAAAAGCAAAATCTTTTTGTAACTTGTTTATGAATTCATTTATTACATGGACACTGAAACATCTACACTCGATTCATTTGTACACAAGTTCTTGATTCATTCAGATATTCTGATTCATTTGGAAATATTTCAAGTTTATATAATTGTTCTTAAGATAAAAAATTCTGTAAACTATAGAGGCAGATTTGAGAGTTATAAACAGATCTCCCCTGATCTGATCCGGGCAAACTCATGAACACATGACACAGCCAGTGCACTCCAGAAAGCAGACAAACATGTCTTACCTTTTTGCTTTAAGTTGCTTTCCAGTGTAATGAAATTTTCATAGAAGATAAAATAAATCTGTGAGCAGTTGGTTTCAAAAAATGTCCTCAGTTCATTCCTGTCAATACTATCTGTGGAGAAAATAATAAAAAATAAAGAATTAGACAAAATAATAGGCCAATAATGGGTATGACTACAACAATACATCAGATGACTCTGCAGTTATATATTATATGATTAAATGATGACCAAAACATTTAAAAAGATGCATGTAGATGTAGACAGTTAGTAGATTTTATCCAGACACAAAAGCTTTCATGAGATCAACTGGTTCAGACTATGGCTGTGCTTCAAAAACAAGTTAGCAGGTTACCTAGACTGTATTTTTGGTAATAACAGAAGAGTACCTAGTGCCAAATGACACCAAAAATTTGTGACTAGTTTATCTAGCTTATCACGTTTACTAACTTGTTTAATAACTTTAATGCAACATACAAGCAATCATAGCATGAAACTGATATAACCATGATCATGATTTCTGCCTCTTTTAATTGAGTAAGAACAATCATCTACAAAATTGGCCCACCTGTTAAACTTTTACAGTGCCCTCCACAAATTTTGGCACCCTTAGTAAATATGAGCAAAGGCGGCTGTGAAAATAAATCTGCATTGTTTATCCTTTTGATCTTTCATTCAAAAAATTCACAAAAATCTAACCTTTCATTGAAGTAAAACAATTGAGAGTGGGGGGAAACTCACATTATGAAATAAATGTTTTTCTCCAATACATGTTGGCCACAATTATTGGCACCCCTAGAAATTCTTATGAGTAAAATATCTCTAAAGTATATTCCCATTCAAATTTACATTTTTTTAGCACACCAGGGTGACTAGGAGCATGAAATTGTCCAGCCATGACTTCCTGTTCCACAGGAGCATAAACATGAGGAAACACAAAGGCCAAATTCCCTTAATCATTCATCACAATGAGAAAAACCAAAAGAATATAGTTCTGATATGCAGCAAAAGATTGTTGAGCTTCACAAAATAGAAAATGGCTGTAAGAAAATAGCTAAAGCATTGAAAATCCCCATTTCCACCATCAGGGCAATAATTAAGAAGTTCCAATCAACTAAAGATGTTACAAATCTGCCTGGAAGAGGACGTGTGTCTAAATCGTCCTAATAGTCCTGAACATCTTGTTCAGATACATGATATCATGGATTCTATCAAATACCAACAGATAAAAAAATCAAAACCTGACCGCTTCTGCTAGATATCCAATAATGGGCCGTGGTTGGATCTTCCATCAGGACAATGATCCTAAACAAACATCAAAACCAACACAAAAATGTGTCACTGAGCACAAAATGAAGCTTCTGCCATGACCATCCCAGTCCCCTGACCTGAACTCTAAAGAAATGAGTGGGGTGAACTGGAGAGAAGAAGCACCAACATGGAGCTGGGAATCTGAAGGATCTGTAGAGATTCTGCATGAAGGAATGGTCTCTGATCTCTTGTCAGGTGTTCTCCAAACTCATCAGGCATTATAGACAAAGACTCAGAGCTGTTATCTTGGCAAAAGGAGGTTGCAATAATTGGGTGCCAATAATTGTGGCCAACATGAACTAGAGAAAAACATTTATTTCATAATGAGCTTTTCCCCCCATTTTCAATTGTTTTACTTCAATGAAAGTTTAGAATTTTGTGAATTTTATTGAATGAAAGATCAAAAGGATTAACAATGCAGATTTATTTTTACAGCCACCTTTACTCATATAAACTAAGTTTAGCTACCTCCATTGCGATATTCTGCTCAAATGAAAGTGTAATACATCTTATTGGTCCAAACGCCTTTAAAGTGAGTGATTGGTCAAGGAACCTCAGTTGTGGGTATTGAGAGTGTTGAGCACTATTCATTCAATCCCCCACCTACATTTCCTGAGACTCGAAACTGCGACCTTTAGGTTTCAAGTCCGACTCTCTAACCATTAGGCCACAACTGCCCCAGCTGAACTGAACGATCGATGAGATCGATGGAGTGATGCCCTGAGTAAGTTCACAGTAAGGTCACTAGTAGATTTCTAGTAGGCATTCCTACTCTGCCTGTGTATCCAAGTCCAATTTAGTCAAACTGCATTGGGTTTCATCTTATCAGTCATCTAAGGTGATTTATATATTTTATATGTTATCAAGTTAGCATTGATACATTACAGAAGCCAACATTTTGTTATCGGAGCAATCCTAAGGTGAATATAATGTTCACATCTCTCCTCAGGGCTCGACAATAAGGACAGCCTGATGGCCTGGAGCCAGGGTGAACGACGCTCAGGACATTTGTCATTTGCACGTGTTTTTAAGCCTTGACAATTTAAATATTCAAACTCAAGAAGAAGCAAAAGACAACTCAATTCGCTACTGGCAAAAAGACTCTAAGCGCAAAAGGCTGAATCAGTGTGCGAATACTGAATTGAGTTCTCTTTTGTCTCCTTGTGTAAAAATGCCCGTCTTGGCAAGTATTCTAGTAAACACATTCGGTTATGTCTTAAGTGAACGTAAACAGTTGAGAAAGAAAATGCATGTGTATCAGTATCAGCATACTGGATCCGTGCATTAGTCTTAAAGGGATAGTTCACCCAAAAATGAAAATTATCCCATGATTTACTCACCCTCAAGCCATCCTAGGTGTATATGACTATCTTCTTTCAGACGAACACAATCGGAGATAAATTTAAAAATATCCTTAGTCCTCCAAGGTTCATAATGGTTGTGAATGGGGGGCCGTGTTTTGAAGACAAAAATAATACATCTATCCATAAAAAAAAAGTAATCCATACGACTCCAGTGGGTTAATAAAGGTCTTCTGAAGCGAAGCAATGCCTTTTTGTAAGAAAAATATCCATATTTATATATTTATAAATTCAAATAACTAGCTTCCGGCGGATGACAGTATGATTGTGTTTGTCTGAAAGAAGACTGTCATATACATCTAGGATGGCTTGAGGGTGAGTAAATCATGGAATAACTTTAATTTTTGGGTGAACTAACCCTTTAAGTGACAGCAGCCTAATATTCCTGTTATAAACTAAATTTATTACAATACAAGGTTACATGGGTCAAAACAACAAAAACAAGAATGATTTAATTAATTTATTTTATTTATTTACTTTTTTTTTTGTGGTGGAGCTAATAAAAAAAATTGACAGTGCAAGTAAAAACAAAAATAGAACCAAGAAAATAATAATAATAATAATAATAAATAAGATTTAGAAAAAATCTTTAGTGTTGAGCCCTGCACCTCCTCTTTTCCTAAACAAAACCATCAAAACAGCCCAAAGCTGCTCCAGGGAAACACTGGCATTTGCAACCAATTTGTAGCAGTGGCACTGGCCTGATTTTTAATAGCAGCAGGGACAGATGATAGATGATGACAAGGAATGGATTTGATGGCTGAAATAATATTTTGCCTGGAGCCAGACTGACAGAGCTGTGAGAACACCCATTTGACAAATGTGGATGAAGTCATTACACAGGGCCAGTGGTGCTTATGCTAGGATACACTGTATTTTAGGTAACTGCCCACCGAATACTAACAATTTCTGAGAAAAAGACTCTAAATGTAAATGACATCTTTGGCACTGATATTACCATGAAAAGCTATAAAAGCTGAAACACATTGTGATGGATGGACTACTCCAGGGAAAGTCCACATCTGATTAAGGCAAGTAGACATCCTAAATAATGACAAGATGTAAAATCAGGATGGGCTACTTTATTACTAAACCTGTCATTACAGTAGATCTACATGCCAAAGTGTAATTACTTACACATTATGATTTGGAACTGGAAGATGGATTTAAACTTTTCTGCCTTTGTCCTTACACAGACTTTGTGTTATAAGTATCAACAGTGTTTCTCAGAAATCGCTAACTGCACCTTTAAAATGTAAAATGATTAAACAACTTTGGACTTACTCTAAATAACAGCCATTAAACCTCTAGTGAGTTGAATTAATATGATGCACACATCTGATGTGTGTACAGATGTGTGCATGTTTACTTTATTGTAGTGTTGTCAAAAGTACCGGTACTTCGATACCAAGTCGGTACTGAAATTTTGAAAATGTGACGATACACGCATTTCTGTAGTACCGGTAGTACGGAGAATCCAGGTATATTCGGTACCCACTGATAGGGCTGTGCCAGTATTTACGTGAATATGACATGAGTGAAGCACAAAGCTTTATTTACAAAAGAAATAATAGGTTAGCAATTAAATGTGACATCGCAGCCATGGAAACATTTTGGTTCATGCCGAATGAGAGAGGTACGTGAGTCCATACATTTAAGCTTTGTTGGGTTTGTATTCTGTTTTGTGAATCGCGATCTGGTCACCCGATTATCAGATAATTTAACAATATTCCATTAGTTATTCCACTGAACATTCCACTTTTCCCAAATCTTCACTCACGCATGGGATTATAAACGTTTCTTCCTTTCGTTCGCATTTAGGCCTATTATATTCACATTCTTTACTGTGGTAAAGTAGAAAAAACACTGTAGGCCAGAAACCTTTTTACTTGCACGTCAATTTCTATTTAAAACAGTTTGCACTTGTTATTAGACTTTATAAGGCACGTCAAGTTTATTTGTATAGCGCGTTTCACACACGCTGGTGATTTGTAGTTTCGTTTTCTCTGGCAGTGCAAAATCAAACATAGCCTGAATGTCTTGCCCCTGCTGAAGATAAAACTCGCTCTTCAGACCTTTTACAACAAGTGTCAGTTGTGTGTAACATCAGGAGATAACATGAAGATATTATTAAAGAGAAATGGTCTCTTTCCTGCTCGTGTCCCACATCCCTCTCAAAGCGCAGAGCAGTAGGCTAGGCTATATGACACATCTTTGTGTGGAAATAAAAAAAAACGAATGTTTTTTTTTAAATATTTAACTTTCTTGTTACCATTATTTACAGATATTTATTTCATAGTTTTACAGGCTGTAGTGTGTCATTTCACTGAAGGAATAGCTAAAATAAACACGCACGTCTGTTACAAAATGGATGTTTGAGCATTTGTTTATTTATTTTTTTATATTTTAAAATTTATTTCATTGAGGTATATATACACACACAAGCTCCAAATATTTATATGTATGATTACCATCATATTTAATATGTTTTTAAATTAGGCTATATAAAAGAGTAAAATAGTTTCAACAGATTTTCCTGTGGTACCGAAATTGGTACCGAGAACCGTAAAATTTGAATGGTACTGGTACTGACTACTAGAATTTTGGTTCCGTGAAAACACTATTGTGTGCAAACTGAACATATAAACAAATAAAATGTGTACTACAGTAGTGCGCTCGTGAAAGTTGAAAGATCAGGGCAGAAGAGCAGCAATGACAGCAGAGGCGTGTCTCTTATCACAGCCTCTCACATGCTCTGCTTTTCAACCCTCATTGTGCCGGGCCTCTTCCTGCTGCCCAAAAAAAACACACTGAATCACTGACAAAACCTGGGGTTTGCCTGAGTGTGTGATGGAGAGAGAGATCGCTAATATCTAATAAATAATCCTATTTAAAAAAAAAAAAAAGCACTTAATAAGAATGCACACGTAAACAGAATTTCCTGATTGTCTTAAAGGATTAGTTCACTTCAGAATTAAAATTTCCTGATAATTTTCTCACCCCCATGTCATCCAAGATGTTTATGTCTTTATTTCTTCAATCAAAAAGAAATTATGGTTTTTGAGGAAAACATTCCAGGATTTTTCTCCATATAGTGGATTTCAACGGCTACCAACGGGTTGAAGGTCCAAACTGCAGTTTCAGTGCAGCTTCAAAGGGCTCTACATGATCCCAGATGAGGAATAAGGGTCTTATCTAGCGAAACGATTGGTCATTTTCTAAAAATAAAAATAAAAAATTATATACTTTTTAACCACAAATGCTCATCTTGCACTGCTCTGTGATGCACCACACATTACGTAATCACGTTAGAAAGGCTGCATGTGACGTAGGTGAGTAAATTATCAGGAAATTTTAATTCTGAAGTGAACTAATCTTTTAACAGAATATTCCAGATTTAATTCAAGTTAAGCTCAATCCACAGCAGAAGCCATATGATACATGCATACATTTTGCACTGGAAAAAAAAAACAAGACATAATGGAATGAAAATTATGTACACTATGTAACAATTAAAAAAAAAAGATAATACTGAAGGTGTGGGACACACACACACATACACACACACACAAAAAGTTGTTTTCACACAAGGGAAAAAAAACAATATTACGTATGTGACCATTCTTAAAGCAGTACATGACAATAGGAAACAATCAGACTATGACCCCAGGCATTTAGGCTGCACAACTGATCTTATTAAAACCTGAACAGCTATATGACCTTGCACATGTAATAAACCACAAAAGGCTACTATTTAAATATACTCTGCATTCACTGCTTCTGTGAGAGTGAAGAAGTGGTTAACAGGTGCTTAGCAGCAACATGAGATGACAATATATCGTAAAACCATTTTTTTGCTGCATAAGGGCAAAAAGGTGTCGGAATATGCATGAGTTTTCTTTTAAATAAACTCTGTAATGATTGGGGGGGGACTGGGCTGCACACAACTCATTCTAAATGTATCTGTTGCAAAATTGGCAAGTTGTAGAAACAGAACTAAAAGAAACTTTTTTCAAGATTAATTTCCTTCCCAAATTTTGGTTATAAATGCAGTAAGCTTAAATAAGACCACAGCATTAATCACTGATCTACCTGAATCATCATTGTGCAGGAGCACTGGAGGTTTGTAATTATCCCACTTATGTGCATATGATTTCATTTGAAGCATTCATAACGTTTAAACACAATTATGGAAAATAATTTTAATCTCTCTTCTGAAATAAGGCTGGGAGAAAATGTTATTCTAGTACTGGTGTAAACCTCTTGTGCTCTTTACTACAGTAAGAACAAATAATATTTAGTATTGGCTACTAAAGTCACATTTTGTAATGTCTGTAATTTGGGGGCAGTGCATTCAGGCCTTTATAGGACAGTTGTCTGTTCACATTAATGAAAGATAATTTTGTTTTTGTTTCGATTTTTCATGCAGCCCATAACACAAACAGCCAAATAAATAGATAAGAAAATGTTAAGAAAAAAGGACATAAGTGGAAGTGAGCAGTAAGGCCTGTGGCAGAGAGAGTCTGCATCTTAATGTGTGTGTGCATGTGTATGCGTGTGCGTGTGTGCGCGCGTTTGTGCGTCAAACTGTTCCAGTAAGATGAATGTCCTGCTTGAGGTTGCCAGATGTCAAGAGAATAAATCCCCCAAACAGGACTTTTCTCTTAAAAGGATACATTTTCTGCCCAGTATTTTAGGGTGTACTCACACTAGGCGCTCTGAACCGTGCCTAAGCACATTTGACCCCCAAAGCCAGGTTTGTTTGACTAGTGTGATCGCTCCGTACCGTGCCCGGGTGCAGTTCGTTTGGAAAAGGTGGGGCAGAGCACGGTTCGGTTGGGCTCGATTTGGGTTTCACCTTATTGATGAACAGGAATTGTAGTTTGCGAGTAAAGCTGCAAATTCCTTCATTAATGTCGGCTACCTTCGTAATAATCCTCTGATACGTCCAAGTGAAAATCGCTGTGCAGCATAAATGATAAATCTATTAGGCAGTAGTGTTGTCAAAAGTACCGGTACTTCGGTACCAAGTCGGTACTGAAATTTTGAAAATGTGACGATACCCACATTTCTGCAGTACCGGGAGTACAGAGAATCCGGGTATATTCGGTACCCACTGATAGGGCTGTGCCAGTATTTACGTGAATATGACATGAGTGAAGCACAAAGCTTTGTTTATGAAGAAATAATAGGTTAGCAGTTAAATGTGACATCGCAGCCATGGAAACATTTGGATTTATGCCGAATGAGAGAGGTGCGCGAGTCCATAAATTTGAGCTTTGTTGGCTTTGTATTCTGTTTTGCGAATCGCGATTTGGTCACCTGATTATCAGAGAATTTAACAATATTCCATTAGTTATTCCACTGAACATGGAATCTGTTTCTTTTCCCAAATCTTCACTCACGCAGGGGATTATAAACGTTTCTTCCTTTCGTTCGCTTTTAGGCCAACTGTATTCGCATTCTTTACTGTGGTAAATTAGAAAAAAACACTGTAGGACAGAAACCTTTTTACTTGCATGTCAATTTCTATTTAACACAGTTTGTGCTTGTTATTAGACTTTATAAGGCACGTCAAGTTTATTTGTATAGCGCGTTTCACACACGCTGGTGATTTTTACTTTCGCTTTCTCTGGCAGCGCAAAATCAAACATAGCCTGAATGTCTTGCCCCTGCTGAAGATAAAACTCGCTCTTCAGACCTTTTACAACAAGTGTCAGTTGTGTGTAACATCAGGAGATAACATGAAGATATTATTAAAGAGAAATGGTCTCTTTCCTGCTCGTGTCCCACATCCCTCTCAAAGCGCAAGATAGGCTATATGACGCATCTTTGAGTGGAAATAAAAAAATGAATATTTTTTAAAATAATATTTAACTTTCTTATTATTTAGGTTACCATTATTTACCGATATTTATTTCATAGTTTTACAGGCTGTAGTGTGTCGTTTCACTGACGGAATAGATAAAATAAACACGCACGTCTGTTACAAAATTGATGTTTGAGCATTTGTTTATTTATTTTTTTATATTTCAAAATTTATTTCACTGAGGTATATACACACACAAACATACATATAAATATTTGGAGCAAGTATGTGTATGATTACCATCATATTTAATATGTTTTTAAAATAGGCTAGTTAAATAAAATAGTAAAATAGTTCTAACAGATTTTCCTGTGGTACCGAGAACCGTAAAATTTTGATGGTATTGGTACCGACTGGAATTTTGGTACTGTGACAACACTATTAGGCAGTATCTTAGCGAAAGTGCTTTTCTTCCTGTTTTCTTCCATAAAAAAGATGCACCGTATATGACGTGCTCTAGCCCAGAACGTTAAGTGCAATGTGACTGCAGACCAGCGGGGGAGTGGGGAGGGACCCACAATTTGGAGTGTTTAATGACGGAATTTTCATTTTTGGGTGAACTAACCCTTCAACAAATCTTTTTGACATCACGCACATCCTGCTTTTTATCTGCTAGGTGGATATATTTACATACCACGATATAGCAAAATCTCAATATACATTTCATATTTACAAATATGCACTGAAAGAGTAAGAAAAGCTGTTATAGCTCAAGCTGTGAGGTTTCTCTGTATAAGTTAACAACGCAGATATGCATATGGTTGTGTATAAAAGGTGTTTATTTTGTTTGAACTAGTTTTGAGGATGGCATACTTGGCATACACTGCTCGAGGATCATGACTGAGTTATAAAACCTGAATTTGGACCCTATGAAATCCATTTTATTATTTTGTTCTGTTTTTTTTTTTTTTTACTCCATTTTAATGAATATATTAAATGATAGTAATCAAAAGGTGTGTCTGAATAACTGAAATCATGAAACTTATATAATTTAACTTCCACGCTGCTGCTTCCTCAAATCCATTCCTTTTGGCTTATTCAGAGTCCATATAAATTAAACTCCATTCCATGTTTTCACTACTCACACCTGCTGCACTCCCGTGACACAGCAAGGTAAACAAAGCATCTTAGGATATCTGCTGCTCAGGTGGGTCTGGCTGTGTGCTCACATACTGTCACTAAACAAGCTGGTATTTAGGTGAATGTGCATCTTTTGTTCGTCTGTTGCTTTTAAAGGCATCATGTACTCTTTGTTGCAGCATTGAATTTCAGATACACTTACGCTGTGTTGTTTTAACACTAACAGTTATCTGACGTATTTGCTAGACTAGCTAGCTACAGTACAACAATCAACCAGTGTTAGCAGCTCTTTGAATCCTGGTCAATGAGAGAAGTTAGCTGTTGTACCAGTGCTACGTGTTGATATTAAAGCCAAGGTGCTACTGTATGGTTATCCTCACTGACTAGCAACATTCCATGGATCAGACTTGTTTGTACAGCACATCCCACAGATGCTCGATTGGATTGAGATCTGGGGAAGTCAACACGTCAAACTTGTTGCTGTGTTCCTCAAACCATTCCTGAACCATTTTTGCTTTGTGGCAGGGCACATTATCCTGCTGAAAGAGGCCACAGCCACCTGGGAATACCATTTCCATGAAAGGGTGTACATTGTCTGCAACAATGCTTAGGTAGGTGGTACGTGTCAAAGTAACATCCACATGGATGGGCGGACCCAAGGTTTCCCAGCAGAACACTGCCCAAAGCATCACACTGCCTCCGCTGGCTTGCGTTCTTCCCATAGTGCATCCTGGTGTCATGCGTTCCCCAGGTAAGAGACACACACACACCCGGCCATCCACGTGATGTAAAAGAAAACATGATTCATCAGACCAGGCCACCTTCTTCCATTGCTCCGTGGTCCAGTTCTGATGCTCACGTGCCCTCTGTTGGCTCTTTCGGCGGTGGACAGGGGTCAGCATGTGCACCCTGACTGGTCAGCTGCTATGCAGCCCCATACGCAACAAACTGTGATGCACTGTGTATTCTGACACTTTTCTATCAGAACCAGTATTTTTTTTTTTTTTTGCTTACGACGCCCATGTACGTACATAATCAACTTATGTACAGTACGTATTATAACAAATGCCTGTAGAGGGCGCCAATGGCCTGGTGATTGTTGTTGTTACACAGCATGGTCAAATCCTTAATATTGGCCAAACAACAACATTCAGTTTAAATGTCCACTCAATCTTTAATATTTGGCCACTTTTAGCAATAGAAACGCTAAAGCAACTGTAATTTCTTGAACAAGAATATGTGGACATCAAAACATGCAAACGCAGAGCGAGGGTTTAAAATTTTATTTTGAAATCGAGATGAACATTTCATATTTATAAACAGATTGATATATTCTCCTGTAATGGCTTCAATTTATAAATGATTTACATTTTTAAAACTGGTGAAATGGCACGCATTGTGTTCCAAGATGAAAGTTATAAGCAACCCCCAGCATATGCAGAGATGGAGTTCATTATCAATCAAGATATGTGTAAGGTGTGGATGTTAATATTAGTAAAAATCTAAGAATTCACAAGCAAGGTACAAAAGGAAAACAAGTCATCCACTGTTAAAAAACAACCAGCCTGTTAACTGTGTAGTTTGGTTATGAGATAGGCTTAACTGCAGAGCTCATGATTTGATTTCAAGCCCATAACAGGAATATTGCTTTTTACACCCCCAAGGCCAAAAATTCCTTCTACTTCTCATTTAACCATTCCATTGTTTGACACCTTAAAAAAAAAAAAAAAAAAAAAAAAAAGATTTATCTCATTTTACAAAACACAGACCTGATGGCATGTTTTACACAGAGTGCTTAACTCTGCAGAATGAGTTATGAGTTGTTTCCTAATGGGCTGGTTGTTTCAGGACGGCTGTTTCCTGCAGGCACGACCACAGGGCCCAGCAGCATCTGTTAAGTTATCATGTGGGAACAGAAAGTGAGAAAAATAAAACCTACAGCAAGACCTGATGGGCATATAAAAAATTCAGACTGGGGCATTCAGGGAGAAAATAACAGCTTTTCAAAGGAAGCGGATTCTCTGTGTGATCAAACAAATGGAAAGCAAAATAGAAATATCAGGCTAGAAATCATAGACAATGGCTGTGAAACGCAGATATATTGGTGCTTTTAGCAAGGCAGTTTCAAAGCATTTACTCTCATGTAAAAAAATAAATAAGACCTGAGCCACTGATTAAACTTGAGAGCACACACACTTTGGACTGAAGTGACTGAATGCAGGCGAGCAAACATGGAGGCACATGGGATGTAGAATAGTATGATGTACATACCAATTGTGTCACCCGAGAGAGATTTTGCTAGACTGTATATTTGTTTGTTTGATTTTAAAAGGTTGGTGTTGTACACATGTTGCTATTAGTGAGAATTTTATCTGACATGTAACAACAACACAGAGCTAGTGGTTTAACGGATCACAAAACTCACAATTTGGATCATCTTACGGTTTTTGATTTACAGATTGGATCTTTTTTTTGGATTTTTTTTGAGGGGTGGCAAATGTAACTTTGCTTTCCATTTATTACTTAAAGCACACTTTGAATACGTCGATACCACAGCAAAAACCACTAGCCTAACTAATGAAGTTCAAGCATTATTAGAGATACACCGATCGACTGGACAGGGATCGGCCGATTTCCCACATGATCAGCCCGGATTGGTGACTGGCCGGTCAGTCTCACGTCTTTCCGAATTCCGAGCCGATCCGTTTTGTTACCAGCGGCGCAGGTAATAACGTCAGCTGTGCGTTTTCACTCTGTTCTCTCCTACGGCGAATTGACACACACCCTCCTCCTCTGACTCACTCGTCTCATTTGTGTTTGTATGCACACCAAAAGTAGACGCACCACTGATCTATATTAGTGGAGCGCACAAGCCACTTCTCAGCCTCAAACTGCTTGTGAGTCACAAGAACCAAAATGAGTGGCTTACTGCGCTTAAAGGGGGGGTCTAATGCTATTTCATGCATTCTGACTTATTTACACTGTTAAAGAGTTGGATTCTCATGCTAAACATGGCCAAAGTTTCAAAAAACGAGTTGGACGTATAACGGAGTATTTCTGTGCCAAAAATACTCGAGTATGGCCCTTTATTATGTTATAAAGGGCAGAATTCCTTGTACGGGCACTTCTCCCGGAAGAGCGTGTGCACACAATGACCAGAGCGAGAGAGCAAGAGCACGCCCATCAACGCGCTTCGTTCGGCTTTACAGAAGTCGTCGGCAGCCCTGTGCAGGACTTGCTCGAGAAAGATTTGTGACTTTGTTTTTAGACTACGAAATCAACAATGTCACCAAAGAAGTGTGTTTTTGGTTGTGAGGGAAAGATAACCTTACTTCCCAAAGAAACTAACATAAAGTGAGAGATTTGTGCTCACGCATTACATTGATGCGCTCTCGATATTTGTCATTAAAATAACCATAGAAACCGCCTTAAATTAACTATCAAAATAAGGATAAATTCGTGTCTCATAGTTGCAATCAATTTAAATGAATGGAGAATATCTCATGTTTTTACGTGGCTGCTCGAGCACTCAGGATCGGCGCTTATGGTTTTACCAACAGGGCCCAGTTCCACACTGGATTTACAGATCGTTTGAAACTAAAAGATGGAGCGGTCACAGAGATAATGATCCCGGTCATGAGTCAGAACCACAGGTATTGAGTAAAACTGCATCAAATGTCTGTGTTTTGTTGGCAAAAGGCACCTAAATGCATATAATGTAAACAACACGAACATAGTGAATTCATAAATTCATTATTCATCATTCACTATACGCTATATTCATTATAGTGATTCAAAAGTTATCCAGGGATAATGCGATGGTCTATTGTGTGTATTCACTATATAAATTATATATAGATTAATCTTCGTTAAAGCAGTGTTTTGTTGTTTGATTAACATTAATAACTTAGACAGTAGGGCTGGGTAAAAAATATCGATTTCTCAATTTTAGTCGATTCTCATTTTTACAAACCGATATCAATTCTTAAATCCCAAGAATCGATTAGTCTAGTCTGTTTTTTCAGTTGATGAATAAACAGAACATGTAGCGCGACTCCCATCCAGTAAATTGCAATAATCTTAATGCTTTGTTATTTATGATATGAAGCAAAGTCTTAGATTTCAAATGACACCCATCTTATTATGAGATTCAAAAAATAAATACCGTTTTTGGTGCTGTTTAATGTGGCGTGACAGATCGCTGTAGCGCCTCAGTTAAAGAGAAGTGGCAGCATGTGAACATCCTCTCCTCCACTTTAATACCAGTTACAGCGCAAAATAAACATGACTAAACATCTGAAGGTACGTTAAAAGATACAGTACAACTTACTGAAATCCGTATTATGTCTCGTGTAATCGCTCAATCAGTGTTTCAACCTCAGAAAGACGTCAATAAAACAGCTTGTTAATAATGTCACATAATGTCACATTTACCTCAGAAAAACCATATTCAGTGACCTTAAATTCATAAGTCAGCTAGAAAAATAAACTTTAGAGAGCAGCATTCCGATAAATATATGCACAGTTACATATTCATTATAATTTTAATGTTCTTCAATATTTAAATCATGTTTGAATAAATCAGTTATGACAGCCACGATTTAAATGTTTATATTTCAAAAAAACGAATTGGAGTAGAAATATGATTATGTAATTCTAAACTTTATTTATTATTTAAAAAAACATCATTGAGTGTAATTTGAGTGTTTGTATATAAATAAGTTAATTTTAACCTTCAATATTAAAGTAATGTAGTACCAACTGACTCCCATGTGTAGTTTACAACATTAGTTGAGAGATTTGTTTCCTCTAGAAAATTTGCCATGTACTGTATCTGATATACTACATCCAAAATAATCGATATCGAATCGAATCAGAATCAAATCGAATCGTAAGCATGTGAATAGAAATCGAATCGAATCGTGAAAATTGTGTCAATACCCAGCCCTATTAGACAGCAGCAGGTATTAATAGGTTGCTGTCACTTTAACACACAAATCCAATATAGTGATAAACATTCGATTTCTTTCTCAACTGTTTACATTCACTTTAGACATAACCAACTGAGACTTTTCCTTTTATTCCCACATTTTACAGTTCACACACATCTATTTACTACACATCTAGTACATACAATAGAGCAGCAGGAAATGACAACATTAAAGCACAAATGTGCACTGGCTCTATGGCAGTCGGGAGCGGGTGTCTTTCTGCAGCAGACTATTAAGTAAATTGAGAAACCGACAGAGGCAGCAGCTTTTGACCACACTGTGACAGGGGTTAATAACAAATCCATGCCTGTCAGCTGGAACTAAACAAATATGAACGCAGAGGGCAATAAAGATATGGTGAACTATGGGGCTTTTACAGTGCTCTACTACAGTGAGCAGCAGCCGCGCTGAGTGCTGATAGATTCTTGGAACTGCATCAACTTTCAGGAGGCAAATAATCAATTCTTCATCCTCAGTGGGACAGACAGCTTTCATCACAATGCCAGCTAGAGGCCATTCTTCAAACTCCTGCATGCACAACAGAGCTGCTGAAAGCATCTGAAAACATGTAAAGCTGTGACCGACAAGTGTGGCCTTCAGAAAGCTTCACCTGTCTGACAGAGGAGGTGAAGAAAAGAGCCCTGCAACATGAATAAGCTCAATAGAAAAGGCCTGTTAACATACACAGTCTTTAAAGCATGAGTAACTACAGCCTGACAAAAGAAGGGAATCTCCTTGCTGAGGCAAACGTCTCGTTTCAAGGTCCCGCTGACCTTGTAGAAAAGTCAAACACAACAGTAGAGTTGGTCACATGCTGCCTTGCTTGTGTTTTTAATTGCAGGGCTCTACAGTGTGCCTATTTCACTCGCATTTGCTCCTGATAATAACTGTGTGCGACTGCGAAAAAATATTTAGGCGCACTGGTGCGAGTGATCCGATCGATTCTCATGAATAGATCTACAATCGGAATAAATAGTACAACTCCCAAAATGCATCTAAACTGAACAACAGTTATGTTTCATACTGCAATCGGCTGCTTTTCATGCCTTAAATCAAAGACTTTGCTTCAGTCAGCAGAGCAAGTGCGCTCCGGACTACACTTCAAAGATTGTTTACAAGTTGCAACCGGTGTGACGCAGCCACGCGCACTTACCAGACCGTCTCATGCTGCTGTTTCTATGCAGCCAAATTAATTGTTAATACTACATTTGGATTATCATAATCAATGTCGGAAATTAATGGCAAAAATGCCTCCAAAAATTGATTAATAAAAACACACGCACCGTTTTGAATGCCCATGCGCATATTACTTTCACTTTTGAAGTAGTGGCAATTCGGATCCGGCAATTGTTTGAATGGTGGGTGGGTTCATTATTATCATTAATAAAAAGCACAACAACAAAACACTACAATGACAAACTCGCTTAAATATGCGCTTTTACATTTTGCTTTTCAACCAAATCTTCATCCCTCGTCTTGTCATTCAGGAAAGAGAAGCGAAATGGGCGAAGTGAGGTGAAATCTGACTCCTGCTGCTGATCTGGGCTGCGACTATCATTCGGCTCACTGAACTGAGCAGACGCGTTCAGTTTTTAACTGTAGTGTCTATTTTCTAACTAAACTAAATTATTATTATTACTATAAAAAAAATCAAAACGACAGTGGGGCCGGTGCGCGGTCATGGTGGGCAAGTGATATAACCGGTGTTGCGGCTGAACACCGGTAACACAGTCGATCTCAGCAAGCCTAATATGTGTAAGTTAAGTACTATTCTCCTGTTTCTCCGAGTATTGGCATGATTGCAAATGTGATACTTACTGATCTGATTGAAGTCCAATAAACAAGCTGATATTAAGTGACAAAATTTTAGCCATCTGTTTTTGCTCGATTTCATTAAAATAATTTCAAACAAAGCCACGGCAGAACTGTTGTGCATCTCCAAGCAACGGTGATTCCTGAATGAATCTGCGTTTTGAACGACTGAATGAATGACTCGCACATTAAGATTTACCGCCACCTACTGGCTGTTTTCATATTTACACTTTACATACACTGTTTTTACTTAAAATATTAAACTTTTAAAGATTCTTTGTTTTTTGTTTTTTTGTTTTTTTTACATATTTCTAAATTCAAAAAATTATATTTAAAAACATTCGTACAACATTATTTACCAATGAGCTGCATTAAGCAGTCTATGTAAATGTCTTAATAATATCACTTCAGATGGAGCTTCTGTGCCACTTCTGCAGTGCAAAGATGGATTTTTTGATGATTTCTTTTGATTGGTCACAGTCTGAATGGGTCTTATTGTTGTAACTGGATTTATTGTTTAACATTTAAAAACAAATTTTTACTTTAAGAAATTGATTAAATATGATGCATACATTTAATAAGATTAGAAAAATTGCTGGCAGGGTTTGTAATCACCAGACATTTAACTTCCACTCCCAACACTCACAGGCTCTTTTCTGAGACACATTCATATATTTCAATGAAATGACGAGCCCGGTTTACAGCTACTAACATCCGTCACAGATGACCCGATCACAAGTATTCAGCCAATGCCACAGAACATGTTTTGTGAAAGTGATAGTTCACTTAAAAACTGTCATCATTTACTCACTCTCATGTCATTCCAAATGCATAACAATTTTGATCTTCAAAACACAAATGAAGATAGTTTTAACATTCTCTCCATTGCCCGATTACATTGTAAAAGTAATCCATATGAATCAAACAATTTCATCCAAGACTTCTGAAGAGACTTAATGTTTTATATGATGAACAGGCTTTTGTTCAAATTTTGTAGAACATTTTAGTGTTGATTAATAATACGACCAAGAGCAGGCGAAAGTAATTTGAGGGATGAATTGAAGCAATTGACTGAAGCCATAAGTAAAGCATAAATAAAAAATAAAAATATTCCAATGCCTGTTTTGTTTCTACTTTCAAAGTCATTACAGATAATAACTCACAACAGGCAATATCTGTAATAGCAATGAAATAAATTATTTTATAATGTCTTTCCATATTCAAGACGTTCCTAACTAACTCTTTCAGTTAGGCTTCTCACTACGTTAAAAAATAATATACTTAAACATTTCACAGTTGGGCAATTTCAATGGAAATGTCAACCATACTTTGGAAAAATAAAGTTTTAAGCAAAGAAACAAAAACTTTTATACTATGTAGGCCTATATTTTGCTGTTTCATGGTGCAATAATATCATTTTTTAATAAATTGGATTGGTCATCCATATCAAATGAGGTGTGCATAATTTCTAAAACATAATTTTCAACCAGTCATATTTGCAAAAGCAAATCAAAGGGCACTGTACTTTCACTTTGTTAATAATAATTTTCCAGAAAGGAAATGTCTGAGAAACATACACTGCATTGGTCATCACAGTGGAAGTTAGTTGATGAATTTATGTAGCTGATGTGGAGTTAACTTTCTTAAAGTCTACCTAACTATCTTGATTAGTATATTCTGTCATGATAATCTAAATAATCGCTTGTGTGGGAACTGTTGTAAGATGCTTACAGAGCCAGAGAATATATGCTGCATGAAGACAGAACAGGTATAGTTTAGTTTAATTACGGTTATAATTTGTCATGTTGTTATCTTGTTTTTATGACATGCTATTGCATTTGTGTTACATACTGTAATGCAATAACATGGGCTCACCCCCTTTGTTGCGTGTTCTCGGAGGCAGGGTTTATGTAAATTTTAGGATTAGTGATGTCACCAACCCGGGAAGAAGCTCATTGTAGTCCCTAACAGCCGTTTGTTGTAGTCCTTAAACAGAGAATTCTTTCAAAGAAAATATCTCCCTTTGCTTTGAGCGTCCTAACTTTGCAGACATTGTTTATGCTCAAACAGCAACATTACACACTAACTAAAGTTAAAGTGAAATCACAATGAACCACCCCTTTAAATGACGCCACAAATACCAGTAAATTGACTACCGCAAACCTTAGTAAATCACGTTATTTAAATACTCTCCCATAAATTTTGCGTCTGCAATGGAATCTCCTACAAATGCATATGCAATAACTTCAGCCACAAAGTTAATTTTTCACTCTATGTCTTTAGTAAATCATGACAGTCATTTATTTAATACCAAAAGAGGGTTTGCGCTGGCACAAGCAATTAGTAAATCTGGCCTTAAGTTTCGTACCATTTTTTTTTTTTTTTTCTTGTCCAATTTTCAAATACTTTTTTGCTTCAAAAGTTTTTAATGCTGTGATTCACCTTGTAACTGGTTGGTTTGGGTCATGGCTTATAACACTTATAACACTGAAAAAGTGGGTGGGCACTAATGTGCTCTATTATACCGGTAAATTCAGCTGAGCACTATCTGTGTAAAATTGGACAGGAGTGGCACCACAGCCTGCTGAGCAGGAACAGGAGGGGTGCTCTGTACCACTCCCTCTATTCCTCCTACATTCCAATTCCCTAAAATCAACTCATTATGATCACAGTTACCATCACAGTGGTAACAGCAGGTGTGCGGCACTCCTAATGTCTTCTGAAGTCACCAAACCTGTACAGCGTCCCCTTTCACAACAAAATGGCAATGTGATATGAGGTTTGTCAACTTCAATATCACTACAAATACTTCCAAATATAACAGCAGAACATTTGATATGAGGAGGATTAATGGACATGGTCTTTGACTCAGCTCACAGACTACTCACTGTCCGTTAACCAGCCACTTGGTGCATGTACAAAAATGGCAAGAAACATTCTGAATGGCTGGCTAAGATGCAATTTCCGGGGAGTTTGAGTGCAAAAATTTTACTGGTCAGCCAGAAAACAAAGGAGTATTTACAAGGCCACTAAACGTGCCAAAGTTGCGAGGCTATAGTGGCATCAAATTTGTGAAGATAGCAGGACATAACAGCCACTAAATGGTGAATTACTGTCAACTAGATAAGCATTTGAAACTTCACAGATTCATATGAGACTGTAATTCAAATGTTCGCTGGTTTTAAAAAATACAAACATGTATGAATAGTAGGATGCCTGTTTTTAAAGTCATTAGGACAAACAAACTGAAAATGAGTTGAAGTGCTTATGCACAATCTCTGTCTCACTCAAACGTGTGAAATATAACTGATGTATTTCTTTTGTTTTTGAGCAAACCACTGGAGCAGCATGAGCATGATGTTTACTGGTTTCCAGTGTGACACAGTGAAGGCGTTTTCCGTTTCCAGCCTTCATGAACAATTATATATCACTTATAAATGATTAAAAACAAAATTAATAGTAGTTATTAAGATTGATGTGGTTTGTAATTGGTAAAATGTGCCTGGAAAAAAAATATGATCAGAAAATCAACTTGCATGATTATGCATGCACTGTACTATAATAACACACAACTACTAAGGCTAGTTAGTCACTTTACATGTCAGTCAGATGTACTCTTCCCACCTGGACTTCATGCCAATAGTCTAAGTCTGGCTTTTCAAGAATTTAACAGAAAAAAAGAAAAATGTCACCACCGGGTGATAGCATAATTAATTAAGATTTCATTTAAAGCACAGCTGTCAAAATATGAGTGAGGCGCTACAATAAAAGACAAACTTACACTTTAAAAATATTAATCAGACCAGGCTTTGTACTGACATTTCGAGGCCTTGAGACTGATGGATGGATTCGTGTGCAGCTCTGTCCTTAACCAAATTGGCCAAGGTTTGCAGGGACTCCTATTGGGACGGAGGCCAGAACGATGATTTGCATCATTCAAACCCACATGTAAATGCAGGACTCATGTAAATAGATTACAATCAGCTTCCTGGTAACAAGTGAAAGAAGTACTTAACTATCCTTATATAACTGGATCCACCATATTTTCCATCACAATTAATCACATTTATTAATATTTGACAAAATCCCAAGACAAAAGTTGAAGATAATGTAGGACATTTCATTATTGTGCAGTAGGGTTGTCACATTACCAATACCAGCGAAAGTGCAAGTATAATAGTTTAGCATACAAATACGTTACATATATGGAAACATTTTGATTCATGCCAAATGAGAGAGGTAGGCTACATGAGCCGAACGCCATTTTCTGTTTCAGTTTCGCTTTTAATGAATTTGTTTTGGCTTGACGTTTATATAGCTACTTTTATTTTTTACTTTTACTTATACTTGTTCTACTCTGATTTATTGTTGAGTGAGGGGAACTAAAATAGCCTACAGCCATATTTATAGTGTTTATAATGTTTGTAAACATTTTGCTTTATTTACCGGTAGGGCTGGGTATTGACACAATTTTCACGATTCGATTTGATTTCTATTCACATGCTTGCGATTCGATTCCGATTTCGATTTGATTCGATATCGATTATTTTGGATGTAGTATATCAGATACAGTACATGGCAAATTTTCTAGAGGAAAAAAATCTCTCAACTAATGCTGTAAACTACACATGGGAGTCAGTTGGTACTACATTACTTTAATATTGAAGATTAAAATGAACTTATTTATATACAAACACTTAAATTACACTCAATGATGTTTTTTATAATAAATAAAGTTTAAAATTACTTAATCATATTTCTACTACAATTTGTTTTTTTGAAATATAAACATTTAAATCGTGGCTGTCATAACTGATTTATTCAAATATGATTTAAATATTGAAGAACATTAAAAATTATAATGAATATGTAACGGTGTATATATTTATCAGAATGCTGCTCTCTAGAGTTAATTTTTTTCTAGCTGACTAATGAGTTTATGGTCACTGAATGTGGTTTTTCTGAGGTAAATGTGACGTTACATGACATTTTTTTACAAGCTGTTTTATTGACATCTTTCCGAGGTTGAAACACTGATTGAGCTATTACACGAGACATGATACAGATTTCAGTAAGTTGTACTGTATATTTTAACATACCTTCAGATGTTTATTCATGTTTATTTCATGCTGTAACTGGTATTAAATCGGAGGAGAGGATGTTCACATGCGCTCCGTGCTGCCGCTTCACTTTAACAGGCACTACAGCAATCTGTAACGCCACATTAAAGAGCGCCAAAACAGTATTTATTCTACGAATCTGCACTATTTTCAGTTGTTGGTCTGTGTACTCATGCATCACATTTTGGGCAATATTTCAGTGTTTCACACAACGCACCTGCATTATAAGGTGTTGTAAAGTTGAAAAGGAGTTCATCTTTTAGAAACATGTCTCAAGATTCCTGCATTGTTTAATTTTGCTGCGTTCCACATCATGTCCTGTGTGAACAGCCCCTAATGCAGCATTAAGCTCAAACAAATGAAACATATAAGCCACAAGCTAACTCTACAGCTGTGTTTAGCTTCAGTACCACATTTAAGATTAATCAGTAACATGCATCACCATTTTGAGGGCCTTTCATTACCTGTTATAACATGCATTGAGAAAGAAAATGGCAAAGGTTTAGTTTGCAGACCTTACAGTGGAATAATATTACTAGGGTGGTTATATATGAATTTAAATGACTCTATCTGAAGAAACAGCATAATGCATGCATAATATTCACCCATGCACTAGAAGCAAAATTATTTTTCCCCTTCCACAGCTGATTAGAGATGAGCCAGTAGAGTGGGTCATCCCTGTGACCCGGACTGTGGTGTTGACCGTTGTCCTGTCACAGTGATGGTGGCCATGGGGGTTGGTGGAGGGAGTAAAGGCAGGCTGTGTGTGATCAGGTGCTGTTATAATTACCAAACTCAACCATGCTCAACCACACATGACCAGTGAACGCACACACACAGCAGCTCCCCAGCTCCAACCCACAGCCACAACATTACCACTGCTCAAAATATACCTTTTCTGTACAACAGTAAAACTACCGGAACTATTTAACTTTTCATTAAACAAATTTATTTAACTGTGTTGGAAAGAATAAATTAAATGAGTTTGTTATTAATGCTATTAATGATAAATTAAATAACACATTAAGTAGATTAAGTAAATAACAGGTTAAAACATTAACATATTAGCCTATTAACACTTACGCTCACCTATCATTGACCGGTTTTGATTTCAACAAATCAGCTGGAGTGAACACAGGCAACATGTTTAAAGGGTTAGTTCACCCAAAAATTTTAATTCTGTCATTAATTACTCACCTTCATGTCGTTCCAAACCCTTAAGACTTTCGTTCATCTTCAGAACATAAATGAAGATCTTTTTTAATGAAATCTGAGAGCTTTCTGTCCCTCCATTGACAGCTACGCAACTGACTTTAACGCTTCAAAAAGTTCATAAAAGACCATAAAACTGAACTGAGTGGTTTAGTCCACTCAGACTCGATTGCTTTTAATGATGAGCAAATTTAATTTAAGCTTTTACTCACATATTGTATAAACATTTAACCTTTTACAGTTTTGATTAATTGTATAGCCCTAGTCTACACAGTATATCAGTAAGAGTAAAGAATGCATATGGATTGTCTGGCCACTAATATTTGATGTAACGGGTGGAATAATATTACATTATCATTATCATTGTAGCCAATCACAGACATATCTGTGTGAACACAATGGCCAATCAGAGGTGTTTACGAATCCGCTCAACAGCACTCAAATCATATTGTTAATCTGTGAATCTGCTAAAATATCCCTGATATTAAATGACAATATAGGCTCATATTTGGCTATATGCTCTTTTCATTTATGGAGACCTCTAAGCGTCTGTATAGCCTATGGTGTGATTTATGCACTTTTGTTCAAAATAGCCTGTACGGGCAGATTGTTCACATGATTGAGGCAAACATTTTGTTTTGTTGACTCGACGGATACACGTTTTCATCTTTTTTTTTCTGTTAATTATTATGATGTTGGGCTGCTTGTCTATTTATATAAAAGCATCAACTCAGAATGCCTAATGTTGGTTTTAATGCTTGTTACATGACAAAATAAATCATTTTTGTCTACCTGATGTAGATTTAAGGTCACGGTCTTTATGTCAAACAGGTCGGGGATTGAATTAAATTAGTGCTGCTGTTGGATAACGGGTCAGGTGTTCTGTTAAGTACTGCGGGTGCAGGTTTACCAAACAGGACCTGTGCAGGACTCTCATGTCTGGTAAACACTAGTTGACTAATCATTAAAAAAAAAAAAAAAAATGATTAGCTGAATATGAAAAATGTAGCTGTCAAATAGTTTAAATATTAATTATTTCCAAACAATGGATGCACTTATTTTTTAATCACCAATTTTGACTTGTTTGATCATTATTTTTAAAACTGTGTTGCTATGGGTGCAGAAATGACACCTTTTACCTTTAACTTTAGCTAATATTTGAGTCATTTAATGTTGCACAAAGCTACATTATTATTGCAAACATTATTGTTTTTTCTAGGCACCAGTGATTTGGCCAACGGCATCAAAACGCCAGCTCCTTTAGTAGGCAAAAGGACACTGGTGAAGGTTTTGCTTGGGCAGATTTGTCTGTATGTGATTCATTAACTAGACCTGAAATTTACCATTATTCAACACATGATCAAATCATATTCAATAATTCAAGAAGCAACTAAACAAATAAATAACTGCACATAGAATTAAAAATGAGAAGGAAAAAAAAGGCCACTAATGGCCCTTCTCTGTAATGCTATCACTCAACCTCACTTCCTGTCCACACAGGAAGCAGCAAGTGAGAGGAAGTTCTTCCTTTAATGAAAACACTGGACAATGTCACACTGCAGCTGGGTGAGAGTATATGATCCTAATAACAGCTGATGGCAAAACAGACAGGATTTATCTAGCTCTGAATACACCGACCACAAAAACACACTGGGAAGTCACAGACAGCATCCTCTAACCTCTGACCTCTGCTTACTTGCCTTGACACTGAACCAGAAATGAGTCAGCAGGAAAAGCACTGATAAACTATTCATATAAAGACAGCTTGCAGTTAAAAAAAAAGAAAAAAGGATGCTCAGTAAAGTTTAAAAGCACAAGTACAGAGATTTCATGTTTCTCAAAACCCAGTGAGCTGCAAACTAGACTGCATTTTTGGACATCGTAGGCAGGTTCTGAATCTGTCATCACAGATGACAAACTGTGAAAAATGCTGCCTGCTCATCAGATTAAATGATGTTGTTACACTACAACTGTTTCTCTTATGATCATATGAGCTCAGCACACATAATCACAGAAACTGACATGCAATAAAATTAACACACATACAAATGCCCCAACTGAGCACTGATTAGTTCACTTATTTTAAACACAAAAATATTTGTGTTTGATACACTGCTGCACGGTTAATCATTTAAAGTTTGTGATCTCGATTCAAACATCCATGTGATCTTATTCCTAAATGACAACAATTCAGCTATGTCTATTAAACCTTTCAGCGAACATTCAAATCCAGAGAGAGCAGTTGTCATGTATAGGTATGAAACTTTTCAACCACACAGTATCATTATTTCGGTGTTACAATAATTCAAATAATCACAGAAGTACTGGGATAAAAGTTTATAGTTCGGATATAAACACTAATGTCTACAGTAATTATCAAAATAGAGTAAATCACCTTTTGAAAGTAACTTGATGCTTCAAATAAAGATTGTATCAATTACATGGTTGCACCAGTAGGTGGTGACAGGTGACGGTTAAAAAAAAAAAGGGTAACACTTTACAATAAGGTTCATTAGTTAACTACATTATTATTTAACATGAACTAATAATGAACTGCATGTCTACAGCATTTATTAATTTTTGTTAATGTTAATTTCAACATTTACTAATACATTATTAAAATCTTGTTAACATTAGTTCATGCACTGTGAACTAACATGAACAAACAATGAACAACTGTATTTTCATTAACTAACGTTATTGAAGATTACTAAATACAGTAACAATTGTATTGCTCATGGTTAGTTCATGTTAGTTAATACATTAACTCATGTTTAACTAGTGAACCTTATTGTAAAGTGTTACCAATAAAATGTATTTGTCATTGAATCATTCATTCAAGAGATTCATTCAAATGCTGATTTATCCAGTAATGAAACAAGTGAAGTCTTTATGACTGAGTCACTGAATCATTCATTTAAACTGATTTTTTTTTTTTTTAAATAATTAAAATTTATTAAACATTTTTTTTTTTTAAAAAATAGAGTGCAGCAATTAACATTTTGTCAGAACCTCTAATAAATTATATGGTATTTTGTGTAGTTGTCTATTCAGAATAGTGGGGGAATCGTGATCTCTATTTTAAGCAAACAAACAAACAAACAAACAAACAAAAACGTGATTCTCGACATCTCGAATACACAACTCCACCTGCATTTTTTTTTTTATATTCACACATACACTGGTTGTGATGTCTGTTGTTTGTTTTGTCTGAAGAGGATATTTGTTATTAATGACCCTACAAGTTCAATTAAACCATTAAAATATGAAGAAGATATTTTATTTTTTTAATATTTTAAATACGAGGGAAGAACAAAACACTAAAACTTGGTTAAGGTATTTGTCTGACAAAATTATTTGGTAAAAAAGGCACTACAACTACAGCTACAGGTTTTACTTTACTATGCAAAACATGAAATGCATAGAAAAACAAAAAGCTCACAGGAAAAATCATTTATTGACAAAATAATCAGTAATTCATATTTCATGGTTCTCTCCTGTTTTTGCATATGTTCATAATTTCTTATGATAGCCTGGCTAAAAATTATTTGGCATGTTTCACTGCATTATCACAAATAATTTACATATAAAAAAATAATAATAATAAATTGACTGCAAGCACAACTATACTATATGCTTACAAAATCTCTTTGAATAAAGGTGTCATGTCACAGTGAGTCATGTCTGTTGTTTACATTTTTTAAATATTCTCACATAACAGGCTGTCAGGTCTTTTGTTTACATATTCACACACATCCATAATGTTTGATATATATATATACACACACACACACACACACACACCACATAAGAGTATCAGTGTGTTATGTCTGTTGTTTATATTTTCTGTATATATATTCACACATGCATGTATGTATGTCATGTCTGTTGTTTATATATTTGGTAGCCTATATATTCACACGACACAGGCTGTCAGGTCTGTTGTTGATGTAGCACAACAAGCTAGCTAACGCTAATCATTCAATCCATACATTATCGATCACAAATGGAGTAACACGCACATTACAGTCCCTGTTTCACATTCAAACACCCATCTGAACATCTTTGTGGCATTTAAACCCTAGAACCCGCAGTTTTTCTGAGGATAAATTCGTGGTGTAGGAAATATGCCTCTGAATGTTTCGGTCCTGTCAGAGTCTCACTCACCTAACAGCGCGCGAAGATGCTTCAGACGCGTGAAAACATCCTTCTTTGGGTCCAGAACTTTCTGTGTAGATTTCTTGACGTCTCCATAACCCCTTCGAGTGAACATTCCGCTGTAAAAGGCGATTTTGTAGCCGGTTTTACCTTCCTTTCACCATTCAGACCTGTGTGTCTCTCTGTGTGTATGTGTGAAGAACAGCAGCTGACTGACCGACCGACCGACCGACCGACGGCAGGGCGCCAGATCCGCTGAAAAAAACTCCCCCTGTGAGGACAACGTGCTACACGACAAGTGCGCGAAATAAACTTCAACACATTTCTAGCTAAATATTTTCAGGCTTTCTGCTGGCACGGATGGCCACGTCTTGACAAAACCATGGTTTAATTTACGTAAAATATAACATATCTTATCTACATTCAGTATTTCATTGTTTAATGCATTACAATACATCCGCAGGCGTGCACTGAGGTTCATTGACCTTATATTTTATACACAAACATACAGGGTGTGTGGCAACACGTATCGCCGTTGTGGGTGTGTAAATACGGAAGCGCACAGACAGATACACCACCTCATGTTATTATTATTATCATTATTATTATTTCTACTACTACGACTACTATAGCATAAATCATCATTTCACACTTTAAATAATAATAAAAAAAAGTCAATCATTTAAAAATGTGCCATATTTGCCTAGTTTCATAAAACTAGCCAGATAATTTATAGGTCCTAATATTGTGTGCCATTATTTTTAAACGGTTCAATTTCTTCCATGATAAAAGATATGATCACATCCCGTACGTCATGACGTAACCCACGGGTTCAGATGTAGCAGGTGTACCTGTAACGGTAGATTATACTAGCGCGCCATCTTGTGTTTGATTTTGATATTGCCTTCACCTGCAGCTTTTACTGCGCATGTGCGCCACCAATCACAAAAATACAGTATTTAGACTTAGATGTAGATGTTTGTGTGACATAGATGTATATGTAACAAGATTTAATAGCATTTTATTTTTATTAGACCATAAATGTATAAAATGACACATTTGATAACGAATGTATTTTTGAAAATCTTTATTAAATCTGCCAAAATTGTGCTGTTAATTATTGGACTGATTTGGCATCCTATACAAATAAAGATCTTAACAGAAGCTTGTACAACACAAACACATTATTTCTAGTGGTTGATAGCTGATTGTATGTATGTATAGGCCCATGTACGCATTTGTTTGTTTGTATGTTTGTTTGTTTGTATAGTTCAGCTCAAGAATATGATATTATATGATAAATATGATATTTACTAATTCCATTAATTATTTTTCAAATGTCTTCTTTGTTCATATGATCGCCTTCCAAGTACTTCCGCCAAAACCGTACTTTCGTATTCTTCAAAAAGCTTACGCTGTATGTTCTACGCCTTCCCTATTCTACTTACGGAACGAACGCAGCGCCAGTTACATTTTTTCCGTAAGTAGAATAGGGAAGGCGTAGGATATTCAGCCATTGAAGCCCATTATAAGGAGAATAATCCTGGAATGTTTTCATCAAAAACCTTAATTTCTTTTCGACTGAAGAAAGAAAGACATGAACATCTTGGATGACATGGGGGTGAGTAAATTATCAGGAAATTTTTATTTGAAAGTGGACTAATCCTTTAAGAGTGTGACAAATTGTAACCCAGAATTCTAATAAAAAAGACACATCTAAATTCTATCAATTCATGTTTTTTTACTCCATTCAGTGAGCCAATAGGTTACGATGAACAATGAAGACATTTGAAAAGTGAGTACATTTTCAGCAAAATTTTATTTGAAAGTGAACTAACGCTAGGGTTCTTGACTCAATTTTAAAGAACTCTTCATGCCAAAAAGGTTCTACATAAGAAGAAATGTCTTAAATGATTGCATATACTTTCATGTTTAACAGGTTTTTTACGTTTTCTAGTGATAAAAATGTTTACGAGCTGTTTAACTCATAGCACTTAATTAAAATAAAAAATTATTATAATAGAATTAATTATTTAAAACTAAATCCATAAAATGATCACATGATGGAACCCCTAAAAGGCTATATATATGTATGTATATATATATATATATATATATATATATATATACACACACACACACACATGTACATACATATATAAAACATTTGAAAGAACCCTCTAGAACCATTTCTTCCAAGAGTTTACTATTTTTTGAGAAGTGCCATGGGATTTTTAATAACCACAGAGTCAGGACCTCGGTTTAACGTCTCAGCTGAAGGACGGTTCTTGTTACATTAGTGTCCCTGTCACTATCCTGGGTCATTAGGACCCACACAGGCCACAGGGTGAGCAGCGCCCCCTGCTGGCCTCACTAACACCTCTTCCAGCAGCAGCAGCCTGGTTTACCCAGGAGGTCTCCATCCAGGTACTGTCCAGGCTCAACACTGCTTTGCTTCAGTGGGAAACCAGGGTAATGTGACTGTGGCCATGTGTTTGTTTCTAGCTGGGGTCTGCATGTGTCCCTCTGTGTTCATGGCTGGAAGCAGCACAGTTGAAGGGCATCGGGTCAGAGCAGAGATTTCTCTATTGCTGGCACTTGCTATCAGCTGCCAATCACTTCAGCTGGGCACTGAAATCTCATTGTGCGACACAAATACCTCCTGTGGCGTAACTGAGCTAAAGCTTGTGCTGAGCCTTGTTAAGATCAGATTCCCTGTGATATTAACTGATATTTTCAAACAGTTCATTGCATATTAACATTATGAGGTTTACCAGAGAGCATATGCATTTGCAATACAAGAAGCTGGTAATTGAATTAAAGCTACACTCTAAAAAATGCTGGGTTAAAAACAACCTAAGTTGGGTTGAAAATGGACAAACCCAGTGAATGGGTTGTTTAACCCAGCGGTTGGGTTAAATGTTTGCCCGACCTGCTGGGTAGTTTTATTTACCTCAACTATTGTTTAAAAATTACTGTACTGCTTGCTTAAAATGAACCCAAAATATGATGGAAATTAACATTTATTAATAAGTTTAATGAATAATAATTAAACAATACACATTTATTAAATTGCTTATTAATAAATGTTCACCTTTTGATTATTATTGTTGCCTCTAGTTATATTATGTGTCTGATTTTAATTTCCAACCTATTTTGGGTTCATTTTAAGCCAGATATATAGTAATTTTTAATCAATAGTTAGGTTAAATAAAACTGCTCAGAACATTGGGCAAACATTTAACCCAACCGCTGGGTTAAAACAACCCAATCGCTGGTTTTGTCCATTTTCAACCCAAATTGGGTTGTTTTCTACCCAGCATTTTAAAGTGTATGCATTTCCAATACAAGAAGTTGGTAATTGAATAAAAGCTAAAATGTTATCTACAATATGCTTGATTTGTATTTTGTAGAACTAAAGCTTTAAGAAAAATGAATTGGATAAGTGGTCCTCTAATTTGCAATCTTCCAATAATCACTTGCCTGAATATTGATATAAATAAAAGTGTAAATGAAGATAAATGTTGTCAGATTAACAGTGTCTGTCGTTTGTTTTTGTGAGTAAATGATGACAAAATTTTTATTTTTGGGTGAACTATCCCTTTAAACGTCACCTTCACTGATGTGACCTAAATGCTAATTCAGAGCTGATATTGTAGAGAATGGTTAAAGACAATATGCATGCAGTTTCAATTGTCTGAAATTAAACCAGATAAAACCATTTTTTCAGAGTTAACCACAGACATAACAATTAAAGTGACCACATTTACTTCTGTCACTCACGACACAAACGTGCATTGACAAAGACAGACAGCAGATGGCGGTTTTGAGCAACATGAAAGAACGCTTCTTCGGGACCTGTTTTCAAACAGTTAAAACAAAATAGCACTTTGCCATTTTAACAATAACAATAAAATAGTGTTTAAATATTTTTAACAATAAAGTAGTGTTTAAACTGTATGCTATTTTACCTGTCGACCTAATGAAATTAAGCTGTTTATGCATTTTACATTTAGCCTACATAAATGAATTTAGCAAACGCTTTTACAAAGTGACCACAAAAGAGGAGCAAAAGCAGTCTGCCAACGAGACAACTAGATTAGGAAGCTAGCTAAAGAAGAGGAGAAATAGGTTACAGAGCAACAAATCTGTACATTTAGCAACTTTAAATGTGTTAGTACGTACAGGATGTCTGAAAAATAAAGCCACAGGGTGGCGAGATGACTCCATGAAAAAAACACTGCTTCAGCTTTACAAAACACATTAATGGAAGGCTTGAAAGCACTTGTCTCTACTAAATTCACATGAAGAGCTTGCTAATACTTGACTTTTGTCTTTGTGTGGTTATGTTTTCTCCTTGATGTGAATCAAAGTGTCATTAAAAGTAAACGTATCCGATTAAGATTAAAGGAGAGCGCGGGGATATATTACTATTCCTAAATGTACCTGCCTGTAAATGCATCTTCAGAGTATCACACGGCAGAGGAAAGATTCATGGTTTCTTATGCAAAGAAATGCTCTAAATTAAATGCATGCGTTGATTGAATTTAGTCTTACACATTTATTAGGTAGCTGTGGATGGAATAAACCGCAATTAGGTCTTCCACTACAGCAGCGAAGGCTTTTATTTCAACTCAAAGAGAATTAGGCCTACATTCAGTACTATAAAATACATTCATTAGTATTTTTATCTTTATAGCTATCTGGAATGCTGTCATTACCAACGCAGTATAACCCAGTCAAAGCAAAATAAATAAATAGCCTGCAATCGAATAAATACCTCAAACAAATATAAATGTATATAATACATACACTTTTCACTATAAGAGCCCTTCTTTCCCTTTCACGCTCATTTAGCTATTATTAGGCCAATTCCTTCATATTTTGTCAGACGTTCGTTTGTCCTCCAGAGGGCGTTTTCAAGTACGTTTCTTTTATAAAAACAGCTGCAATACAAAGACATTTAAGTTCCGTTTCAGTTTGCTGATCATGTCGTCCTAACACGTTGAACATCTTTAATCAAAGCAATATCCCAGCAATAAATATGAAGTGTATATGCTGTATATATAGCCTACTTGTATTGTAAAATTTTGGAGGATGCACTTCTGATTATTATTAAAGAGTCAAGGGCAAGGTTATAGGAAGGCTAAAAGGTACATTAAAAAGTAAACAAAATGAAACAATCTTGATTTATTGTAAACTAAATTCCATTAATTAAGACTTCAGTTCAATCTAATTCTATGTGCCTACTTATAAAGCCATGCACACAATTAATTAAAAAGCTCTGTCCCAAAACACAAGATGTATCTGAGCAGATAATCTATTGTGAAATTAATAAGCATTAGAGAGGGGAATTCTTATAATGGAGAGAAGGTGTTTTTGGCCGTGTGCGTGGCAGGGGTCTCTGTGTTGAATGTGTAATAAAAACTACACAGCAAATTGATCTTCAGTTTTTCAGTTACTCTATAATCTGATTCCAATTAAATTTGTCATCACACACTTATGAAACGAGATAGTAGATGTGTAATCCAAACATCTCTATCATAATTGAGTTCGGTTAAATGTAACATTACCTGCCCTGTGACCACAGCTTAGCTTTTAAAGTTGTAGATGGACACGGTTTGAACCGTACATCAGTTAAACTGGAAAGTAATTCCTCTCTTCATTTATTCATCACAGAAAATAACAGACTAGCAGCCTCGCATTTCAAATAGTATAGCATTCATCTGACAAACAGATTGTAGTTTTCAACGAGACTGCTTGAAATTCAGCGTCCTTCAACATGTGGCAGTTATCAGTCACAAGAGAATGTTTTCAAGTTTTCATCTCCTTTATTGTGTGCTTTTTAACATCTCAACATGTGGTTTGAACTCGCTGATTTGATTCATCAAGACACAAAACAAATTCAGTGAACTGAAATGTCACAAACGTGCATTTTGTTAATAAACTTAGACACGAGGTCAGAAATCAGCAGCTCTGATTTGCTAAGAAATCTAGCCTTGCAGGCCTCAGAGTGATTTCATCATCATTGCTCTGGTGCCATCTTGAATTTGTACCACAATCACTTCCCTCTACCTCTTCACCCCCTGTATCCTCCACACCGTTCCTCCAGCACTGATTGGTGCACTGACAGTTTGAATACTAATGCCTGTTGTGTCCATCTGACCCATGCATGTATGTGATCCCGATGGCTTCAACAGCTGAGAAGAACAGAGTAGTGTTTACACCATCAGTATTTACAATCCATTAAAGGGTTAGTTCACCCAAACATGAAATTTCTGTCATTGATTACTCACCCTCATGTTGACCTCATAAGACCTTTGTTCATCTTCAGAACACAAATTAAGATATTTTTGATGAAAATATGGCCTCCGATAGACTGCAACATAATTACTACTTTCAAGGCCCAGAAAGGTACTAAAGACATCATTAAAATAGACCATGTGACTACAGTGATTCAACCTTAATTTTATGAAGCGATGAGAATACTTTTTGTACGCAAAAATAAAAAAATAATTATTTTCTTCAACAATCTCTTTTCTTCCCTATCATTATCCTTACGCAGGTGCCGCAGTAAGCACAATGAAGGCTTCCGTGTTTTCATCCGAATGCCGGCTCAGTATTGGCCAAAGCTGGTCATGTGATCAGCACGACATGCGATGCTGACGCAGGAGCCGGCCAATAGTGAGTCGCCGTTCTCACGTAGAACCTGGAAGTGGTGGACGTAAACAATGTATGAGAATGACACAGAAGAGAAGATATTGTTGAATAAAGTCGTTATTTTTGTTTTGTTTTTGCGCACAAAAAATATTCTCGTCGCTTCATAACATTAAGGTTGAACCACTGCAGTCACGTCGACTGTTTTAACGATGTCTTTAGTACCTTTCTGGACCTTAAAAGTTTTGGTTAAATTGCTGTCAATGCACGATTCATATACCTCTCGGATTTCATCAAAAATATCTTAATTTGTGTTCTGAAGATGAACGAAGGTCTTACAGGTGTGGAACGACATGAGGGTGAGTAATTAATGACAGAATTTTCATTTTTGGATGAACTAACCCTTTAAGCTTTAAATCATAAAGTTTAACAAGTAAATAAAACAGATTAGTGGAGTATGTTTTACAAGAATGTTTTACTACTTCAGATGTGTACTGTTCTTCCATTTCTTTGTAATTGTTTGTACAATTTACTAACAATTTCAAAGGGAAAATTGTTTCTATGCCATTTTTTTTTTAGTGTACGTTACATGGAAGAATTTCATGTACAACCAAATTAGAATATGGATTATTTAATCGCATTTACCAGATTAATCTAACAATCTGACTTCTAGAACGCAGCTATTGTAAAACACAGCTGGCACGTGCTTGTATTAATTGGATTCATTTTGGGTTTCGGAATATCCACCATAACGGAATGTTAATTTAAACATGCACATGTTCAAATGAAAGCGAACGACTAAAGAAATGAACACAAATCAGTACAGATGAGTGAAAGCACCATTATAGTCCCATGACCTACATTTTCCTCATTGTCAAGGACATGAACTACAACACTGTGCAGAATTATTAAAAGAATTAATAAACACCAAAAGCAAGAAATTAGCTGAGGGGTGAAAACATGCAATTGTTTGTTTATTCGAATATATGCTCATCGCACAATAGGTGTGAAGCATGTAAGCCTTTTTTTTTTTTTTTTTTCAGAATAAAGCCTCAAGGAATTTAAAGCTTAAATCAGGAAATGATGTGCATGTAAAATGGTCACTAATTTATGCCAATTATCATTTTCATTAGATTATTTTTGTATCATTGTGCAACACCATTATCCAATTTAGCTTCCCATATTTTCTTGGTCCAAGTCAACAAAAACCTAAAGATTTAAGTGGCTCTTTAGGGACCTATTTGGATGGCTAAGAACAACAGTCTTTTCAGACTCAGATTAACCTTGTTACCCCAGTAAGTTTTATTGCTAGTTTTTAAGGGATTGTTGTCAAACTTGCAGCCACAGGGGTGTGAAATAACAAGCTCCAGTGGGATTTCAGACAGGCCATCATCACACAAACACACAACCAGCCTGTCCTCTGAAACTCCAGAGTTTAGCTTCCCTCTGTATATATAAAAAACCCAGTCACTTCAGTGAATTATTTCTTCATGTTGACTCAAAATGTTTAGAGAGCTCAGCATCATCATTATCTTTCCTTTCCCCCACGTCTCCGACTGAGCTTGGCGATCTAGGTTAGTTTTATTAGTATCTTCTTGTCGGTGAAAGGCACGGTTTATCACTGCTATCGTATACGCAGGGCGGACGGCCGTGAAGACAAAGGGCCTCTTTTCTGATGTGGCGACAGAAAATCGATAGCCTGATTTCCCACAGACGGCTAATTAACGAAGCACTTATGTCATGTTGGTTCACAGGACGTGGCTTTGTGTAAGACGATTGTATCGGTTTGAATGCATGAGACACTGAACTACAGATTAAAGTGTCAGGAGGTGAGAAGTAAACACACGTGCAAGATAACATATTTATTTCCTCGGGTTTCGCCTGGAAAGTTCTCCAGCTGAAGCAGTTAACGGAGGGAAAAAAAGAACCATTGGAAATGACCAATCCGGCACAAGCCGCCGAGAGTGACACTTGCGAATTTCCAGTACGGACAAGGTGGCAGTACAAACGCTTGATAGATGGCAGGGAATAAAAGGGCTTCTCGTGACAATCTTTCAGCAAATGTCAGCCTTTCATGGTGTTGAGAAGGCCCATTTCATATCTATTACAGCAGGCTTTCCATGGCCGATATTTCAGATTTTAGTGCACGCCGTGCTGCAAATCCTCTGCCAATCTTCCCCATAAGAATCTTTGCCAGCTCCCCCCGACGCATTCTTCCCCTCTGTACCTCCCTCGCTCGCGTCTTTGATGTGACAGAACAAACCACGACCTATTAGGATTAAGGCTTTGAAAAGATCTTTGATGCTGCTCAAGGTTCCTTTAAACTGGCAAACTGACAATATGAGCTGTGTGGAGGCAGGCTTGAATGAGGAGATTGGCTGTCCTCGCCAAGGTCCGCGGCAGCACCTCCGTTCCCCCACCTTCGTTCTCAACCCCTAAGAACACCCCTGAACCCTGAAAAAAAGGAGTCTCGTATAGCCACAACCTGGTGCGAGACGCCTACAAATGTGTATTTTGCTGTGGGTTTTGTATTGCATCGCTAGCGACGTCTGTTGCGGAGAGCTTGGCTTGGTGCCCTTGCCATATCTGAACTGTTGCCCGGAATCAAAGGAAAACAATAGCTCATTTTATTTTCTCTCCCCCCACCCCCACCCCCACCTTCTTTTTATTCCTAAGGACACATAAGCAACGTCAAAGGCAGCAGCAGACTGCAGAGCCGAGGATATGTGAAGGACAGGGATAAATGCTGTGCCACGGTATTCAAAAGAAACGAGCTATGGAAAAAAGAAACCCTTTTTAAAAGAAGAGGGGGGAGAAACCCTCAGTCAATCTTCTATCGCTAAATTTAATCTGAAATGCACCAACGAGGGCTCCTGCATATCCTCCAAACATAACGGCCCCCTGTTTTGATAGTTGAAGAGTCTAGCGCGGAAATTCACGCTAAAGGTGCAGGACTCCTCAAGCCAGCAATACGAAGGATGTGGAAACGATAGTTTCGCAATGAACTGATGCTAGCATCTATAGATGCTCGTTGTTGTAGACTCATAGCGTCATTGCATTCAACCAAGAATCTGTTGCCAATGGGCATTATTTGATCTCTCAAGGATATGCTAAAATCAAACTCATTCCAAGTCTTTGGGTAGAAATATCTGAAACAAGATTTGCATGCAAAACATGCTGAGCCTCAGAGCCTGAATCACACTTAATGAGACTGATGACTGCTAGCAGGCAGCTTTACAGAGCAGTTCTCCTCTTTAAAAAATGGCCTGCCTCTGTAGTTTAGTTTTGACCTTATCTTCATAACCTTATTGACCTTATCTCTCAAGCTCTGCATTTCAATTCTTAGCATTGCTTGAAAGCCTCTTGGGTCTAAAAGAGAGGTTACTGATCTTTTTGAAGAAGAGCCTGAAGTTTCCTCTCTGATTTGGAAATTGCATTTTTTTAAACAGAAATATCATCTTAGATTATCCTGCAGCCACTTAATTGAGATTAGATTAACAAATGATTTGTTTTAAGGGGCTGTTTACACAACACCAGTTTCAACTAAAAATGGAAAACTTTTTATTAATTTTGGCTGTTCATTTAAGCCCAAAGTATACTTAATTTTTTACATGTACGCGAGGGTCAGCGTACAGTGCATGTGACACGAATTTCGTCATCAAAAGAGCACGTGCACAGTCGGATTTTTGTAACAGTGCATACTTATGCGCATTTTTTATTTATTTTTTTGCAGTAATTAGCTTATCCACAAGGTAGCAACCGTGCCCTGGGGGTGTCGATTCACAAGGTAGTCAAAGAAAAACTGCATAAACAGAACAGACCAGAACACATGCAAGCTACAGCGACAATGGAGGCCTACATAGACGAGAGATTGTGTGAAGAGGTTAGAAAGTACCCTCATTTGTACAAATGTTTACATGGGTTGTAACTCATGGCAAGAGATTGCTCAAAACCTCGCATGCGTCGAATGCCTGTGTATGCGTAAGAGTCAAATGAAGTATTCTTTGCATGGCTGTGTGTACAACTGTACACTAGCGTACCTGTAAAAAAATGAAGTATACCCAGGGCTTAACATATCTTGGGGGCCTGAAAATGCAAACTTTTGAAAACGGGTTTCAAAGTGCATGTTTTTGAAAATGATACTGTTATCGTCACTGTGTAAACTACAAAAATGTGAATTTGTGAAAAAGGTGATGTCATTTGCATGTATATTACGTGTTAAAGTGTATAAAGTGACATCTCCAACTACTGGTTTGTTGAAAATAGCAACATGTAAAACAGACAGACAGAGATTAGCTAATGTATGTTTCAGTCGATGAATATGCATTCTGTCTTCCCAATACATTACAACAGAGATGATCAAAAAGCGTGGACAAAAGGGTCACTCTTTGTAAACTTGGCTCACTGCGAGTGCCAAATACTCGAATATGAGCAGTGATTTATGCCAATATGCAGTGTTATTTTATATTTGATTATTTTATTCATTTTCTGTACCTGAAAAATACTTAGATACCTGAAATACCTGCTGTTGCCTGTAGTTTGATTATTTGTTCTTTTTCCTTTTTTTTTTATTTGACAGTTGTCCTATTTTCCCTGAACATGGCACATACCGAACCGTACCGAAACCGTGACCCTAAAACCGTGATAAAAACTGAACCGTGAGTAATTTGAACCATTGCACCCCTATAATATACACATAAAGAATGTCGTCCGATATATCACTACACAGCAAAATCCCCAGTGTTAAATCAACTCTGCTCAGAGAACATATGGTCCCTCTCTACATAGAGTTAAAATAACACTGAAGCAGAGTTAAAGTTAATGAGATAATATGCTGTTTGTGGAGTTGTTTAATCAGATCTTTAATGTCTTTTATCTTCAGTTGAGTTCATCTTAGGCTGTGGCTGGAAGTCAGTTGTAGTTCTTGTGTTTCTCTTCAGTGATTCTGATTCTTGTTAACAGCAGGTGTTCATCACTAATGCTCAATCATCACTTAATGAATCACTTAATTATCTCATTAACTTTAACTCTGCTTCAGTGTTACTTTAACACTATATAGAGAGAGACCATATGTACTCTGAGCAGAGTTGATTTAACTCTAGGGATTTTGCTGTGTATCTGACCTTTTTTACTCCCTAATATCAGTATCTGCATTGGCCCCCAAAAACCCATATCAGTTGGGCTCTAGTAGATAGATAGAAAACTGTATAATTGACTGTTGGTTTGCTATGTTTCCTTCTGTGGTCTTTTCCTCCTAACATAAAAAAAGTTTACAGTCGATATTTAAATAGCCATGTACCAGGATAATGTTGAGCCCCATGTCTGCCTATGGCTTTCATTTATAACACAGAGCACGTTTCGCCGCCTTATGCATTAGCTAATTAGATAAAGACCAAAAAGCAAGATTTAGGCTTCAGAAGCCTGATCAATCTGAACAATGTACCAAACCGGTGGTTTTATTTCTTCTAGAGATTGGGTGCAAGGAGAAGCAACAAGCCTTGACCAGGCATTGTTTCTGTTTAGTGGCGCCATCAGAGAACTAGAGAGGCATGTTTGTTTTTTAGGCCGTATCTAAAAGACCCAGTGGTGCATTTTGTTAGTCCCAAACAAACAGCAGCCCCACATTACTGGCTTGTGATCCGCATCCTTCAGCCATGAATGACCATTAAACAATAACAAAGTTAACGTTCCAAGGTTTTGAGTAGCACTGGTTGGCCGCAGATGACTTTTGTGTATAGCTCCATTAAAATCCCTGGGTGGAAATCCATAATCCATAGACACAGACGTGGGCATATACTGCCAAATTCCCTCCTCTTCAGCCTGTGTCAATTTTCAGCTCCTTTTAACGCGAGATTGCTTGCATAAAGTGGGTTCTTATGCCATTGTTCAACTAATCATATCCTCTTCTGTAATTTCATTAGATGTGAAAAGATGAGATAGCAACCATTAATCTCTTATTGCTTCATCTAAAATTAAAATAGAGCCAAAAAAGAAAAAGCTCAGGAGAGAACAGGGAATCAATTTGTCATAGTTAGCACATTCACTTGAAAGGAAACATTAATTTGTGCCATTATCTGTCTGAAATCCCATTAAAACTGGGTTAATGTGGTAGCAGCAAATTTCAACATTGTCAGATCACTTCTTTATTGATATCCTGTGGACGTGTTTCTTCGCAATTCATTTATTTAGGGTTGCAGAATGTTAATCTGATTTTGTTGATAATATCAGGTCAGAGTACTCTGGTAAATTGAAGAGCCACTGAGCATGCTCTGTTTGTTAATGGAATATACAGTATGAGAATATGAATATGAAACAACAATATCATATATATCATATACCCCCGGTTTCACAGACAAGGCTTAATGTTTGAGCTGTTTTAACTAAAAGCAACTTGCACTGACATATCTTAAAGGGTTAGTTCACCCAAAAATGAAATTGTTGAATAAAGTCGTTATTTTTGTTTGTTTTTTGCGCACAAAAAGTATTCTCATACGGGTTTGGAACGACATGAGGGTGAGTAATTAATGACAGAATGTTCATTTTTGGCTGAACTAACCCTTTAAAATATGTCAGTGCCATTGTTTTGTCTCAAGATCCACACCAGTAATTTTTTTTCTTTTCTAAGGGCCGTTTATAAAAGCTACTTAAATGGCCTAATCCTGGCTTAATCTAAGCCCTGTCTGTGAAACCGGGGCACTATGTATTATATATGATGTGAATATAATTAATTTTGAGACAAATATGCGTCATCCATGAGGCACTTCATTAAACACTTCAGCTACTAAAGGAATTATTTAGTAATATGTGCAATTTTACTGAATTAATTCTGATAGTTTATCATTTGTCTGATATGTCCCACATGGATTTCAGAAGTAACAAAATAACAATAACAAAAACTAGAATGAACATGAACAGCAAATGTCTGCTTATATAGTGTGAGACATCTATTGGTATAAAGGTCATTGACGAATAAGGTTTTTGAAGTGTAAAAAAAAAACATAATGGAGAAATAATTAATTTTGAAGTTTTATTAAGTGTTAACAATGAGATTATGTGGTTTTTATAATCAATTAACACAATTTTTTTACAAGATGGACAAAATTTGTTACCAAAAAAGTCATTCGGTTTAACCAAAAGTTTGGTTTTACCGAATGACACTTTTGGTTATACCAAATGACGATATTTTCAAACAATGCTAACAGGCTGATATCTAGCTATCTAGGAAAAGGACAATCAAACCTTTTATATTTAGTACAAGTTAATAAAATATTACAACTTTTTTCATGTTTTATAGCGGTTGTACCGAATGACCTGATGTTTCGGGACATGCGTATGAGCAAGTGAAAACATGAATTTTTCAAATAGTTAAAAGAGAATGAATTACTTTGCTTCACGACCATGTGGTCCTTTTCAGGTGTCTGAATGATGTCACATCCTGTCGCATGATATTGAACGCATGACTTGATCCAAAATGGTCCCTTTATATTGGTTACTCTGAATGACATCAATGAAATTCATTTTTCCGGACATTCTTTCTCATAACAACGATGACTTCCACACATAATTTTAATACCATGTTGCACTATGTTGATATATGATGTTATAAAATTATGCCAGAATAAAAAAAATATATATACATTTATTACATTTTAAGATATTTTAAGCACAAATGAAATGGCTGTATTGGCCTTTGGACAGTTAAACTGAATGACCTTTTGACTATTCAAAATCTTTAAAACGCTTTTATATGTAGAAAAATATAAAAAACCTTTTGGATTCAGTAAAAGAGATCTAGTTGTACTGCCTTACATACTTCGGATGTCATTTCTTTGTTTTTATTATTATTAAGGCCTTTGGACAAAAAATTGACCCATATACAGATTTAGCTTCAGATGTTTTAGGAAAGAATTATGTAATATTATACAATATTAGCACCTGCTATTTACAACAACATCAAGCAAAGAACGTTTAATGAAAATATAAGATAAAGTGGGCCTTGATAAAATATTATTTAACACAAGTGTAGCAGCCTACTCAAGTGACCTACTTTGTTAGCATATTAAACTTGCCAAAAATTCTTGCACCAGCTTCATTCTTGCAGATTCTTCCATTTTTGAATGTTAATTTTGAGAATGATCTCAAGCCTTATCAGGAAGCAATCCTTGAGTACGATATGCCAACTTTTATCCCCCATATTAAGAGCAAGTCATCCACCTGCTTGCTGAATTACGGTCAGCCAAACAGAGCCCTTTGAGTGTGTAGCAGGATATTTGATATCAAACATACCTTTTCTTAAATGCATTAAAGTCAAGAGGTTTTATGATTAAAATAATAAAGGAGCACACTTTATGCATGGCCCTTAACGATGACTGAGGACTTCCGTGGTGAGGACACTGAAATGAAGCTCACAATTCCCATCGAATACAGGTAAATTGAGAGGCATAAATTCTGCATTCTCCAAGTCTCTCCTTTATTGTTCCAAGAAATCAAGGACTCTCACCATTATGATTGGCTGTGTGTGCTGTAGTGTGCTAAAGATGCTCTGCCTCATCATGGCTTTCTGTTTACCTTCAAAACTTCTACAGAGTGTTCTCTCTCTCATTTTCTTTCCCTTTACACCAAGTTTTTCACTTCACTCGATATGTGCATGAGAATGACCTCACATTGGTTTTATTTTGGTTTTGTCAGATATTCAGTGTAGTGATCTGCCTTTGAAACTGTCTCAAAGCGCAGATCAAGGATTTTCTGTTCCTTGTGCAAATTGTGGCAAATCCAAAAGGCATTACAAGCCATTCTCTCTCTTTATTTGCAGTTCAATAGTCTGAGGTTATAGCTGGCTAAAATTCTGTGTTTTCTGAGATAGGAAAATACACAATCAAATTGTGCATTCATGGATCTGTACAGTCACATGTATTTGTTAAAATAAATGACAGTGGCGCCTCAAAGGCGTTGTGGTCTTGTGTGTCTAGCCATATACAGTCAAACCAAAAATTATTCAGACATTTTTGATGTTTTTGATATTTTTTTTACTAGTGGGTGCAGGACACTATTGTTCATTTATGTAAGTGAGGATAGCAAAATAAAGTAAACTGTGACATAGTATACCCAAAAATTCTTAATACCAGTAAAACTGATAAAAATTTGGGACCAAAAATTATTCAGACACTTTGACCTGACCATGTTTTGCTTAAGTGTTATCTGACATAATTAGGATTATTTTTTTCTGACACAGTTTAACTCTGAGATCTTGTCATATTTTATTACCATTTTTTTAAACTATAGTTAATAAAAATACAGCAGATCATTGTTTGTTCATGTTACTTCACAATCACAAATAATTTTAACAAATACAACTCTTGATTTTAATAATGTATTAGTAAATGTTGAAATGAACATTAACAAAGATCAATAAATGCTGTATAAGTGCAGTTCATTATTAGTTCATGTAAACTAACTAATGTAGTTAACTAATGTTAACTAATGAATTATTTTAAAGTGTTACCATTTAAATAAAGCTAAAATAAAATAAAAATATTGGATGAAAAACCTAAATGAAATTAGAAATGTTGGCTTGGCAACTTAAATAAAAACAGGTTTAGTATCACTAAAACTGAATAAATAAATAAATAAATAAATTACTAATAAAAATGACAAAAACACATAAAATTACTAAAACTTGAACTACAATTTAAATAAAACTAAAAATGTACACATACAAGCTACTTCAAAATATAAATAAATACTATTATACTAAAATAGCACTGCTCTGAGACAAACTTTTTTTACTTGTAGGCTGTTTTTTTTTTTTTTTAATGGAAAAAAAAAAAAAAAACATCACAAAAATACCAAGAAGTACAAGGAATGTAATAAAGCTATATTATGAAGCAGATCAAAAGCCAATTGCTGACAAAATGCTGAATATAGACTGAATTTCGATAAATTGGGTGCACAATTTGACAGTCATTTAATCAAATTTACCTGAATTCGACTTATATATACTATACATGCTAAAATCATATAAATTACATAAACTGTTATTTTTATTTGTAGCAACAGACCACAAGTGTTATGTGTGGAATATACTTTATAAGGCTTACAAACAATTTTTCTTCAATTTTTTTTCATTTCAGGATAATGACAACATATCCATTACATTTTAATGATGGATGTGTGACTCAAATTATTTTTTTGTTTGTTTGTTTTAAACAGACTCTTCTCAGAAAAACAGCATTGCATATTTTTAATGTGGAAAAACTCTTTTTTTTTTGCCATTGTTTTCTTAATAAAAAATGCTCAGGATGAAATGTATCATACGTTGTTGGCAGAAACCTGTCATTCAAAAATCAGGAAACTGTCATTGTGAATTAAGTTTCTAGTTTTCGTAATTACGATATCACAAAGTTTTTAAAATGATGTCCAATAAGCCCAAAACATTATAACACATGTAAGAGTAAGCACCGACTAATATATATATATACGAATGAGTTACATATAGAGAAGAAAACAGTCAGTGGCAGTAATGTCAGTGAGGTGTGTTCTCACCTCAGCCGTGATGGAGGGAAGGAGGGGGGTTATGAGACAGAGACGCTCATTTGTTCAGTCATCTATCAAACGGCTAGTGTTTGACTTCCTGCCGGTAGGAGTGGGTAATTCAGCAGCACCGTGTGAGCTTGTTAGATCACCAAGGCCCACGGTGGTACCATTCTTTGCAGACCCTTGACAGCAAATATGTAGTAATGATATTGTCTCCAGCTGGGTAATAACACACAATTCAGACGGCCACACACTGCACTGCTGCAGAAATAGAGGGGAGAGAAGAATTACCCTGAAGCACTAGAGGAAAATGACAGTAGAAATGTCTCTAGCCTCTGAAGTGGGGCATTGAAAAATGTTCTTTGGTAGAACTGGACCCTCAATAGCCGTTTTGTCTCTCAACAAAACAAACATGCTGCTTGAATAAATGAATGTATAAGTAATTGCAAGGACATGTGAATATATAAAGACAAGTTCATAAGACACAAAAACTAATATGCGATTAATAATTATCGTGCAATTTTAAACATATTAAAATACAAAAACCCTATGAAATCGAAAATGGAACTTTGTTGTTTCTGTTTTCATGTTTGGTTCAACTGTATATTGGTCTGAACCCAAGTTTGCTTTGATCATGAGTAACAGCAGCTGTTTAACACGGTAACTAGGAAGCAAATCAGGATCAGAAGATGCTCACTATTTTATTCATGTTTTTTGTTGCTTTGGATGTAGCAGCAAGAGTGAAAATCATCTATCTGCTAGTGTACACCTAAAAGTTAGCAGATATACATGTTTATCTAAAGTGTGTTTTAGATAAACACACAGGTGCAGGGTTGGAAATTAATGGGGGCTTGTGACAAAAATGAAACCCAAATTCAAGATAAGTAGTTTTTTTTTTTTTTTGCAGTGTTAACCATTATAATCACACGTTTCTGTTGAGCTTATGAACAAAATAGCCAATCAGAGGCATTTAGATTAGTCAACACTGAAAACACAGGAGTTTTGTTCGTTATTAATCGACATTAATAATCACTATTACAATATAAAGAGCAAAAATCAACAATTATGGTTTTTGTCATAATACTGCGGTCCTACGTTATAATGAGTTTGTGTTTTTTAATTTTATAATTTCTAGGCGTAATTTGTGGGTGGAACATGTCCCCACCGCTTTTTGCCAGGGTCGATATTGTCCCCACCAATTTTTGAAACATCTTGCGGCACTGATGTATCTAATACAAAAGAAACATCTCTAGTTGATTATCAGTTCGTTAGTTTGTGTTAAATAAGAGGCGATCTGGCACTGGGATGTGTTGTTTTTGAAATCATGTTGAGTGCTCATTGCCGCTGTTATCCGTGGAGTAACAGTGTTCTCTTGGCGCTCGTGCACACTGCGCAGTCTTCGCACGGACGAGTGCTTCAATCTATCGCTTAACGCTGTTGTGGAGACTCTCTAATCATTCTGGTGAGATCACAAAACAAAATGCACATAAACGTGTCCCTGCTCTTGATATACAATCACTGATGAACATCTTTGGTTTTAATGAGAAAAAAATAAATAAATTACACGAGGGTGGATTAGAACCCAGAACCTCTGACACGCTGAACAAAACTTCTACCACCAGTCCATTAGGACAATATAATATTAAAGGCGGATCCATGTATTTATTGGCTAATGTAAATACTTTCGAGACTAACAATATATTTTATTATAGTAAATGTAAGGATGAAACTATAATATTAAACATGAGGTCTGTGTCAATAAATTTTGTGCATTTATTATTGTAATAATACAATTACAATACACCACCCCACCATACACATTCCTGTTCCACTCACTTTTTAAAACAAAGTTACGCTACTGAATTTATATACATTATGTAGGCTATTTACATAATATAATTGTTGGGTAAAACTTTACAATAAGGTTCATTAGTTAACATTAGTTAACTACTTTAGTTTACATGAACTAATAATAAACTGCACTTCTACAGCATTTATTAATCTTTGTTAATGTTAATTTCAACATTTACTAATACATTATTAAAATTAGAAGCATTGTATTTGTTGACATTAGTTAATGCACTGTAAACTAACATGAACAAACTATGAACAGTTGTATTTTCATTCACTAATGTTAACAAAGATTACAAACAAAGATTACAACAAATACAGTAACGAATGTATTGCTCATGGTTAGTTCATGTTAGTTTATAACTAATGAACGTTATTGTAAGTATTACAAATTGTGTAAATATGAGTAGCATTAAACAGTGTAAATAAACATAAATGCCATGTTAGATGCAGCTTCTGTTCCACCTTTGCAGTGTAAAGATGGCTTCTGTTGATGTTGATAAAATTGTATTGGTAACAGTCTATAGTATTCTGATTGAATGAAGTTAAATTTGGTTAAATTTAAGTATTTGTCAAAAGACAACACATACGTTTAATAAGGTAATTATAATAATTGTTTATTAAGGTAATTATATGGTATTTTTTATTTTTTTTACATTTAATAAATTAATTATAATAATTATTTAATAAGGTAATTATAAGGTAATTGTTTGTCTTTTCCAGGAAAAAAAAAAGGCCCCTAGAAATAAATTCCAGTGGTTTCCGTTTTTTTTTTTTTTTCAATACAATGTTAAATAATAAATATCACTCCTATATTAGCAATAACAAGAAGCAAGTCGTGATTTGGCCAGCTTTCAGTTTTATTACGAAACACGTCAACAGAAGAAACAGAACTGTGCACATCAAATCATTGTATGGGGTCTTTAAACCAGTCAGACTGACATTGATTGATGACAATGACATTTAACCAGTAAAAGTGAACTCTAGTCACCTCTTTGTTCCCCTACTGTAGTGTGAAATTGTGGCACATGATTCTTAATGAGTGTGAAGTAGTCAAGGGCTTGACATAATGCCTCAGGGGCCCCACTGGAACAGACTATTAGCTTCCTGCTGGGCTTTGGCTCTCACACAGAGCTCACTGCTCAGGATAAGTTGGTCCAGTGTCCCTTCATGGATGCCTCCAGGCTATAAACTGTACTTCTGCTGTCAATCAGATAAGCTAGGAGACTGGATAAAATCAGTGGTGTTGGTTAACTGTTTGCTTGTATGTTTATAGTTAGGGACTTCCTTATAGTTAGTGTTAGAGATTTGACTAAACCACTAACCCTATATATATATAAATATATTGTAACACAGTTTGTAGATACGGGAAGAAGGAGGCGGGAACCGGCGAACGTACAACACAATTTAATATATAAAATAAACAAATACAAAACGAAAGTAATGCCGGCAGACCCTCACGGACGTCTGCCGGCCACACAAACAAAATAAAACATAAAGTAAAGTCCAGGCCTGGTCCTCTCTCGTCCTTCACTGTCGTTGCTCCTCCTTTTATGCTTCCGGAGCTCCTCCGTGAGAGACTCGAGGCCGGTGCGCCTCGCAGCTGATGCTCATTATCACTCACGTCACTGGCCTCGCGCCGTTCCCTCACGGCTCTCGCCCGCCCTGCTCGTCATATATATATATATATATATATATATATACACTACCAGTCAAAAGTTTGGAAACGGTAAGATTTTTAATGTTTTTAAAAGAAGTTTCGTCTGCTCACCAAGGCTGCATTTATTTAATTAAAAATACAGTAAAAACAGTAATATTGTGAAATATTATTACAATTTAAAATAACCGTTTTCTGTTTGAATATATTTTATAAAGTAATTTATTGCTGTGATCAAAGCTGAATTTTCAGCATCATTACTCCAGTCTTCAGTGTCACATGATCCTTCAGAAATCATTCTAATATGTTGATTTGCTGCTCAAGAAACATTTATTATTATTACAGTTGTGTACTTTTTTTTCAGGATTCCTTGATGAATAGAAAGTTCAAAAGAACAGCATTTATCTGAAATACAAAGCTTTTGTAACATTATACACTACCGTTCAAAAGTTTGGGGTCAGTAACAATTTTTATTTTTATTATTTTGAAAAGAAATTAAAGAAATTAATACTTTTATTCAGCAAGGATGCATTAAATCGATCAAAAGTGACAGTAAAGACATTTATAATGTTACAAAAGATTATATTTCAAATAAATGCTGTTCTTTTGAACTTTCTATTCATCAAAGAATCCTGAAAAAAATATTGTACACAAATATTTTGTACAATTGTACACAATAAATGTTTCTTGAGCAGCAGATCAGCATATTAGAATGATTTCTGAAGGATCATGTGACACTGAAGACTGGAGTAATGATGCTGAAAATTCAGCTTTGATCACAGGAATAAATTACTTTATAAAATATATTCAAACAGAAAACAGTTATTTTAAATTGTAATAATATTTCACAATATTACTGTTTTTACTGTATTTTTAATTAAATAAATGCAGCCTTGGTGAGCAGATGAAACTTCTTTTAAAAACATTAAAAATCTTACCGTGTCCAAACTTTTGACTGGTAGTGTGTATATATATATATATATGTATTTATTAAGTAATTCATATTTATATAATAATAATAATTGTAATATATCAGACAAACTATATTGTTGTATCAACAGAAGTGAATATGAAATGGCATATAGTAGTGGTGTGAATCGATTCATTTAACGATTCATCTTTTCTTGGTCTGGAAATAACCATTTTGAAATTGACTATTCTTTCCAGGTTTTTAATGACTGTGGCAACCCTGAGTCAGTAAACTAATCCAAATATTACAACATTACCTGATACATTTAGTTTCTTCAAGGTCTCATATATACATCTATAAAGTGTTTTACTTCAGTTCTAGTGGCCGCACAATGAGTTGGCACCTTTATCAATGGTTTGTGAGGGTTTGACTCAAGACCGTCCTGTAGGCTTTTAAAATACTGAATGATACTTTACTGAATCGCAATTCATTTGATTTGTAGCATTTTAAATCGATTGACTGAAACAAACAATCCATGGTTAAAAAATTCATATTTCAAGATCGATGCATATGCATTGGCAGGATTTGTAATTGAAGCATTGAGAAACAAGTGAATCTTTACACCCCTAGCACATAGGCTACGCTTTATTGTATTCTTCTATGCGATGGCTGAATGAAAACTGTTCCATTTATACCAAAGCTGGATGCCAGTGACCTCAAAGATGAAGGGAGTCCTCCCCCACTCCCAGTGACACACACACACACACACGCACACACACACAGATTGTTCATGAGGGGTTGTGCATCGAGAGCTGTCCTCGGGCAGGAGAGAATACTTTAATCTGAATGCTTGATCAGAGCTCTCCTCACACACTGAATCGTCTCTCTGTCACCCCGCTCAATGTCCTCATCTTGTGGCCGTGAACTCTGTCTCCCATCTAAGCACTAAGCGAGCGATTGGATGAGAGAAGAGATAGAGGCAGAAAGGAAAAAAAAAAAACTTCCTGCTCCTCTCCATTATTTCTAGCCTCTGATGCCGATATTTTATAATGTGAAAATAAATTAGAATGCGATGTAAAGCATAGCCTTGATACACCCTGGCAGAGAGAAAAGCAGCCACATTAAAATGGACTAATTCATCATTTTTAGAGCTGCTTTATTGAAATGAGTCCCTCTTGCTGAGAGCGCAGCATACACAGCAAACATTTCATACCCTGATAACCTCTGATTAATTTAATGCCACTAAGAGACTTAAATGTTCAGACTTAACTTTACTACCTTTGAAGGAATGAAGAATTTAAGCCTTTTCCTGACATTTGTAGACCTCTAATGCTTCCTTTTCAGTACTGAATCCAGTTCTTTGTTTTGTTTTGCAGGTGTTTGTAAAATCAACTTAAAGCTGCACATTTACAAACAACTGTTGAACCAACATGCAATTTCGCAATTCTCTCCACAAATCAATTCTATATCATTGTTACTGAATAATTTACAAATCCATTTAGGTCTTTGAGTCTATATTGACCAGCTAATGAGTTAAATCAGGTGTGTTTAATTAGGAAGAGATTTAAAATGTGAGCTGTTGGTGTGCCTCTACAACAGAGTTGGGAAACGTTCCCAATTCAGAGGCCGCATCCTTCGAAGGCCGATTGCGTCACCGCGGCGCAACATAGGCTGTCCTGATTTGAAGGCTCCTTCAAATGTGTCCTTCATTTCCCGTGAAATGAAGGATACAGCAGATGGATCCTTCGTGGACTAGCCCAGAATTCATTGCGCACTGGTGACGACAGAGATTTTTTTTTTTTTTTTTTAAAGAAATTGCCGAATTACACTTTTAAATGTAAGTATAGGGTATCAACTTATTTAAATATGTAAGGACACAAATGTAAAAAAATAAAAAAAACTTTAAATCGGTTCAAATGTTGACTTACATCTTACTAAGATGCGATTATATATAGTTTATACTCTTTATTATATGTGACCAATGATGGCAAAATGAGTCGAAATGCGCACAGGCTAATCTGAGAGGAGTACCTTTCCTTTGACCATGAAAAATACTGTTTTTCTCTGTCCGCTTCTCGACGACTGGCGCTTCCTCCCAGAACAAGTATGGTATTGTTTTAAAGTGCAGCATTCCATCTTTGCGAATATTCATAGCGGATTCTCGAATGCATGAGTCTGAACCAATGAAATGTGATTTTCAAACTCATGCTGATGTAAACAAAATTACAGCATTTTTTTTAAAAACCTGTCTTGGCGAGTATTCACACAAACATTATCTGTTATGTCTTAAGTGAACGTTTGCTTAACTGTAGTTGGAAAACATCTGATGTGTAACATTATATTAGATCTGTGTGATACAGTAGGTTTTAATATGCTGTCTGTTTCGTTAATGTTAATCAAACAATTGTGGAATTACAGGGAAAAAATGTATATATTTCTTCCTATAGATATGGGTTTTGACTTGGTTTGTGCCAAATTTGGTGGTATTACAGGAGATTTTAAGGTATGGTTACTAGGTGATTTTGTTTTGGAACCTTCAGAAAACTTTAACTCAATTTTTCTCAAAATTGACTTTGCTAATTCTATTGACTTCAAACAGGTATGGCTCAGTTATTTTTTGTTGGTTTCCAACAAATCATACATCATTTTGAAGGTTTTTTTAAATAGAGAATGTGAAAATAACAACTATTTTTGATAATTTGCTCATTGCGACTCATTTTGCCAGCACGGGTCACATATGCAGAAATGGACCATGGTGAAAATATTTAGACACTTAGAACCCTGTTTTGTTTTCAGACAGTTTAATATAACCTTTAAAAAAATATTGACAGTCCCATTTAACAAAGCTTGTTTTGACCTTTGTGGCCTGTGAAGGATGCAGCCTCTGAATTGGGACAGAGCTACTGGCTTAGAGTGACACACGCTACACTAAAACTACAGTACCCATAATGCTGTCATATACTTCAACAACATGGAGAAGGGAGAGGTTTTCAATTGTGTCAGAAAATAAATGAAAAACAAAGATTGTGTGCTACTTATTTGAAAAAGTAACTTGGATTGTATGATGCAAATTTAATAATTCAAAATAACAAGTAGCTAATCCTATTGCAGAATAGGATAGAATGATAGAAGTCTGATTGATTTAACCCTCTGGCTCTCTTCGGTCATTTTTGACCAAAACATTTTATATTTTGAAATGTTAAAAATAGTAGCTTCATCGGAATGAGATGAAACTTGGTGATTTTTGTCGCATTAGCAATATGAACACATAAAAAAAATCAAGGACATGATTCGGACATGTTAAAGGGTCAAAAAACTCAAAAAACAAAAAACTAGGTCACACTTACCTTCTTTTCAGTCAAAAATGACCAACATATGAAATGAATGGGAAATACGAAAAAATACGAAAACTCAGAAAATCTTTTGGTGGTACAAACTACAAATCAGCCACTGTGCAGAAAAAAGTGCACAGCAATGAAGGGGTGACACTCCTAAATGCCAAGAGTGCAAAATAGACTGGTGTGGCTGTAACAATACGGCAAAACTGAGCCAGAAGACTCAAATAAGAGGTTGAAATCAGGTGAAGAAATAAACTGGAAAAGTTGATTTCAGACTGATTTGAAATTGCCTGTGTTTTGCTAGCAACCCACAACAAAGTGAGAGTGTTTTTTTTTTACCTTTAGGTGATGAAATACCATTTTTGTTGTGTCTAGGTCTGGCTTTTCTAGGTTTTCGCCAAACAAAAACTGCGCTGGAGAATTCAAATTGTCTACACTGTGACAGCATGCCTGTCAGGGAGCTCTTCTTGAGGTTGGCCTTCCTCTATAAAAAGCCCCTGAATCAGGACTGCCATTATATTATTCTTATACTGCAATCACAAGCTGTATTTACTGCTAAGGATGTGCCCGAAGCTGAATACCTTAATCGGAAAGGCACAGATAATGACTTCAAAAACTCTTCCCAGGAGCTCCAGAGTTTGTCTATAGAAAGCTCCACATGAAATTCAATCTTCTGCAGAAAAAGGCAATAGAAGAAGTTGTTTTGAAAGAGCAAATGCTGCTATTTTCTGGCAAAGAAAATCCCAAGAAAGAAGGCAGGTTGCAACTTATTTGGGATCTGAGAAGGCTGAATTTCACTCTAATGAAATGCTGTTTCAGAATGTTGAAGCTACACAACTATTCAGTTTGGTGGACCTGTTTGTGACGATAGATCTGAGAGACGTATATATTCATATTCGGATTGTGAAAAAGAACCGAAAATTTCTGGGATTTGTTTTTGGGGGCAAGGCATATCAGTTCAGAGTCCTTTCAATTGGGCTTTAACTGACCACTTTCACAAACAGCAATGGATGCAGTACTGCCCCCAGGGCGTTTTGAATGATCTTGACACATGGTTGGTGATAGCCCACTCAGAGCAGCTGACTGCACAGCACTGAGAGATTGTTCTCAGCCATCTAATGGACTCAGGTCTGAGATTTAGCCTAAAGCGTTTTGTTGCTGAGAAAAGAGACACTGCTATGGATGGAGCTGAACTTGGTGCTGATGTAGGCACTTTTGTCTCTTTCCCAGGCTCAGTCATTCGGCCACTGTGTTTAAAGTTGGGTGCAGTCTCACTATATGGGTATGGCATCTGCTGTCATTTGTCTTGGATTGCTTCAATGATTTTGGGGGCAGACCTTGTTTTGAGAGATGAGTAGAGACGTGGGGAATGGAGGTTGCACTCTCAAGTGGTCCAAAAGATTTGGGAAAAATAGCTATAGCTGTTACTAAACAGTTGACTGGTAAATGCCATTTTGTGCACTTGTAAGGCTCACAGATTGTCATCACAAATGGGTGTTAGGGCCCATTCTATGAGGAGCATGGCTTCCTCCTGGGCTGTGACTAAATGTGCACTTGACAGTCCTTTGGTGGGTTTCTATATGATGGGGGGCTTTTGTCAGGTTTTACAATCTGAATGAAGGGTTAATGCCTACTACTCGGGTTTTGTCTGTTTGATCAGGATTACTTGACCACTAAAAAGCAGATGGCTGCATACAGGGCTTGACATTACTTTTTTTGCTTACCAGCCACTGTGGCTAGTGGTTTTCCAAAGTTACTAGCCACTCAGCATTTTCACTGGAAATTTTGACATTAATACCATGGGAAAAAAACTGCCATATAGATATTTTTAATATTATCTCATAATTTGGCAGCAGGTTTATTAGACCTGACGCACACATCCATTATACTGTAACGTGTGTTTTCTTTCTCAACTTTTTATGTTCACTTAAAACATAACTGCTTACATGAACACTCGCCAAGACCCACATTTTGACATTATGTTGTATGTGTTTGATTGTTTAAGCACAAGCAGTGAAAAAGAACTCAATTTAGTACAGAGAGGCAGCTTTGTGTGCGCATTGTGTGTATGATTCAGTATATTAATTGATATTACACTTAACAAAGCTCTGATGTGACGCACAATGTGCACTGCAACAACATTCTGCCGAATATTTTTCCTATTATTCAGTAGAATTCGTTATTCGTTTTGAAGCATGCATGCCTTTCCGAATAAGGTATTCAGCATATGTGAGTGTGTTTGTGTCACATTTACACGACGAAGGAGATATATTCAAATAGCCTTTATTCAGAATGCGCAGAACACAGGAATACTCGGGGAAACTTGACGCTAACGTTAACGAGAACCGACAATCTAGAACTGAAACACAGGAACTACAAGGAGCAAACAAAGGTAATGAACACAGGTGAAATAAACGAGGGAATTAATGAGTAACCATAGTAACAAACTAGGGTGAGAATGAGTAACTACGGGAACTAATTATGAACAGGCAAATCGGAACATATACAGTATATATATATATATATATATATATATATAGTGGATTCAGAAATCTCTATTAAATAATAGTAACAAAAAAACTGACATCACATGGCATACGTATTCAGATCCTTAACTCAGTACTTAGTTGATGGATCCTTGGCAGCAATTACAGCCTCAAGTCTTTTTGGATATGATGCAACAAGCTTTGCACTCCTGGATTTGGGGATTTTCTGTTATTCTTCTCTACAGATCCTCTCAAGCTTTGTCAGGTTGGATGGGGACTGTCAGTTGACAGACATTTTCAGGTCTCTCCAGAGATGTTTGATTGGGTTTATGTCTGGACTCTGGCTGGGACATTCACATTGTTGTCCCTAAGCCACTCTTGCATTGTCTTGCTTGTGTGCTTAGGGTGACTGTCCTGTTAGAAGGTGAACCTTCTGCCCAGTTTGATGTTCTGAGCGCTCTGGACCAGGTTTTCATTAAGGATATTTCTGTGGCCTGGTTTCACAGACAGGGCTTAGAATAAGCCAGGATTAGGCCTTAGTTCAATTAAGATATTTAAGTAACTTTTATAAATGTGCCTTAGAAAAGAAAAGAAAAAAAAAAAAAACATTACTGGTGTGCATCTTGAGATAAAACAATAGCACTGACATACTTTAAGATATGTCAGTGCAAGTTGCTTTCAGTCAAAACAGCTCAAACATGCAATTTAGACTGGGACTAATCTTAAGCCTTGTCTGTGAAACCGGCCATGTATTTTGTTGCATTCACCTTTCCTGACAGCATAATGCTGCCACAACCATGCTTTACTGTTGGGCTGGTATTGTGCAGGTGATGAGCTGTGCCTTGTTTCCTCCAAAAAAGTCCTTTAGGCTTTCATGTGTCATCCACTGATGAGAGGCTTCCGTCTGGCCACTAAAGCTCAGATTGGTGAAGCGTTGCAGTGATGGTTTTCCTTCTGCAAATTTATCTGATCTCCACATCTCTGGAGCTCAACCAGAGTGACCTTCAGCTTCTTAGTCACCTCATTTACCAAAGCCCTTCTTCCAGATTGCTCAGTTTGGCCAGTCGGCCAGTTCTTGGAAGAGTCTTAGTTGTCCCAAACTTCTTCCATTTAAGAATAATGGAGGCCACTGAGCTCTTGGGAACATTCAACGCAGCAGATTTTTATTTATTTATTTTTTGGTAGCCTTCCCCAGATCCTGCACTCTAAAAAAAAGTCTGTAAAAATAGGGCCTAATGTACTGTTAATTTTTGGCACTGATATTTAACAGGTGTTTAACTTGTATTTTGAATTCCACATTGCACTGTTGTGTTAAAAAATGTCTGTAAACTTAACAGATATTGTCCTGGCAGAAAATGAGTACCGTTTCTGTTTTTCTAAAAAAAAAAAAAAAAAAATTCTGCTTATACTATGGTTACCACGCCAGACATTGTTCAGATGTTTTATTTCAAGACATTTGTCAGGTTTTTGTCAGCAGCAAAAACTGTTTTTAACATTGAGAATAATAATAATAATTGTTTCTTGAGCAGCTAATCAGCATATCAGAATGATTTCTGAAGGATCATGTGACACTAAAGACTGGAGCAATTCAGCTTTGCATCACAGGAATTAATAACATTTTAAAATAGAAAACAATTGTTTAAAACTGTAATAATATTTCACAATATTACTGTTTTACTGTATTTTTGATTAAATGCAGCAGAAGAGACTTCTTTCAAAATAAGTATGTATGTACTGCATAATTTACAGAATGATGACTAAGTAAATCATTTATAATCTTGAATTTAAAATTGTATGTCAGGACATGGTGCACCTTTTCTTGCACAAGTCTGTCATTTTCACCCTCTATATCATTTTAAGCCCATATATCACAACATGCGTAGTGTTTAACAAGATAATACACGTAATAAAACATCAGCCAGTCTGCTGTGCACATGTGCAGGCAAATGGACAGTGGCTGGTGCTATGAGCTGAAGGTCTGAAGGATTGTTTTATTATCTCAGAGTGAGGAAACTTCTCCATTGCTCCCCTCCTGAGAGCGGCAGTGACCACGCTGCAGAGAGAGCGCACTGCAGGTGGGGAAAAAAGCAATTTCATGGTTCATTCAGCCTGTAATGTGTGGCTGTAATCTTCGGATAGAGCCTGGCTTTTTGTTTAAGTTTCTCAGAGGACCGAGCTGAGCCCTGCCCAATTAATCATTCTGCTAAAGTGAACAGCGAAGGTGGGGGAAATGAATGTGAGCTTGTGTATGTGCAAATATGGACGTATAGAAATAACACATTGCTTGTGTAATGCTACATCTAAATTTGTTCCACATGCATGTACAACTTCAATAACACAAGCTCTCTGAAACACGTCTGCATGTGAGTCAGTACATGAATATGTCGCAGTGTGGTTTAGGTAATCCTCTCTGGCTGATGCATTAGCTCTCGCCATCTCTCCTCCTTTGTTTTCATCTCTGAGTGGCGATCTGAAGCTTTCAAACATGCAGAGGAAAAAAAAAACCCAAGAACAATCACAGCATGAGGGTCATTTTCTGCAAGAGCTCACCTCTGCTTCCCCAGCAGCCTCTTGCCCAGCAGGAGCACTAAATTAACACTTCACTTCACGGCACTGCGCCTCAGTGCTGATGAGCCCTAACTACAGGAGGAGGAGGAGGCGAAAAGGAAGAGTGGAGGGTGCAAGGAAAAACGAGTGTGGGAAAACAAACATTCCATTTCCGCTACATTTGGCCCTCAAATGTAGAGATACGCTCGCCTGGAGGGGTGGCGATTGGAGTTGTAGCAGATCACTTCTGGCCTAGGCGAACCCTGACAGGGAAGTTGCTACACTCTTAATTTTCTCACCCCCATGTCATCCAAACATCCTTTACAAAAAAAAAAAGGTAAAACAACAATGTCGGATGATTTTGAAGTTGGAGGAGAAAGTGAGATGGAATTTTTCACCTTACCGCGGTACTTCCGCCTACATCACGCGTGATCTTTCCAATGTGATTACGTAATGCGTGGCACATTGCAGAGCTAGTGCAAGACGAGCATTTGTGGTTAAAAAGTGTATAATTATTATTTTTTTATTTAGCAAATGACCGATCGTATCACTAGATTACACCCTTATTCCTTGTCTGGGATCATGTAGAGCCCTTTGAAGCTGCATTGAAACTGCAATTTGGACCTTCAACCCGTTGTATCCCAGTGAAGTCCACTATATGGACAAAAATCCTGGAATGTTTTCCTTAAATTTCTTTCCAACTGAAGAAAGAAAGACATCTTGGATGACATGGTGGTGAGTAAATTATCAGGAAATTTTAATTTTGAACTGAACTTATCCTTTAAAGGTTCCTCATGGAACTACAGATGCCAATAAATAACCTTTATTTTTGAGAGTGAGATTAGCAAGACGATCATGAGGAAAGGCTATGAATAATATATGAGGGGCTGCTACAATAGCTGCAACGGTAGAGTAATGACTAGCGGGATGTGGTGTCAAGGTTTGGAACCCATTGGTTCTCTTACACCTGTTGGGCTTCATCTAATTACTCAGCCAGAACATATGCTAGCCGGTTGGCCGCTGTGGAATTGGAAGATGGCGACACCGGCGGAGCATGAAATATGGAGCAGATCATGTGTGGCCGTGAGACATGATGGGAAGGCGAAGTGTGGATGAGAGAGAACACGTGTGTGTGTGTGTGTATGTGTGTGTGTAACTGAGAGGGACCTTGTGTATTTGTTTTTACACTTGATGTACTCAGAAAAGCAAAACATTGTGTAAACCAACGCTTGACATCCCTCAGGCGACTAGTTCAGAAATATTCCACTGTAGCCTCATTACGTTGAAGAGACATTCCACACACAAAACCAGCGCAAATCAGCAAAAGTCGTCTGTTGGGGGTGAGAGTAATTTAGCAGGGTGGCATGAGCCTATTTCTAAAGCATTCATCATGCTATACCTTCAGTCAATTTCACCATTGTTTTTATTAGTTTTTTTTTTGTTCTCTTTGTTGTTCAGAGTGTTTATTTGCACGCATAAGAGGGATTTGACGTTTTGTATCCGAGCAAATAGAAGCGGAAAAGTGCTTCAGAGTGGAATTAATTAGCATGCTCTTAAACATGAGCGTGGAGCGAGTGTTTTTGTTTGTAGGGTAAGGCTAAGCAGCAGCGTGGTGAGGGGGTGGATCGCAGGCAGGTTAAAATGACTTGTTATGATGGAGATCATCATGATAGGATTCCAATTGGTCAGTGCCGACGAACAATCAACATGGCCATTGGAAAAAGCGCTTCATTCCTGGTATGACCGCTTGAATGCTGATGGATATGAGTGTTTGTGCATGCGAATGAGAAAAATTCAGGGTAGAAGTTTAGCTTTACGTAGATGTCTGAATGGCAGAAAAAAACATCAGGGAAGGGAATATAAAGCAATTCTTTCTGTGTTTATGTTAGCAAAGACGACGTATTATATTTCTTGATGTGATTACTATCTAAATGTCAACTGAACCATTTCAAGAGAAGAAGTTTTAATTATATAGCGCCTTTCTGTAGCTCAAGGTCACTTTACATTGTACAATACATTTGCACATCTACATACAGTACAATGTGGGTGGTCTCTTTCAGGTCTGTTGTTCCATTATAATGAACATAATCAATAAAAGAAGTGACATCAATAATAGAAGTGACACATCTGTAGTGGAATGGAGAATAAAATGTCTGTTCACGGCTAGATAAGATCCAGGTAAAGCAGGATGACGTTTGGATCGTTGCTTGTTTAACATCTCCATTTTTGAAGTGTCTGAGGAGAGTGATCTTATCATGGATTAACGAGGCGATAGAGCTCCCTTGTCTCAAATGGGCATGGCTACATACCAGGCACATCTTGCAGGCCTTCAATTAGAAGATCCTAACATACTTTTCATTTTTAGTGCAGGAAACAAAAAAAGAATAGAGGTTCATCTGTCAGCAAGAAAAATAAGCTTATTAAAACTGTGTTCAGAAAAGTTAATCTGCCTGAATAGTCTTTAAAAGGCTACAATTTGTGCCCCTCATATACACGAGTGTTTCCAACTTATCTTTGCTATATTACCAAATATGCACATTTACATGAAAACAAAATAAATGGGAATAAACTGTCTTGATTATTTTTACAAACTATTAAAAAGTCTTAAAGTAGGTCATGTGTCAACCGTATTTCCATCATATTTTTAAATGGAAATCACAAACAACTTTTTCATAATGACAAAGGAAGATCATCCTTTCAAAAAATTAAACCCTTAAGAGACAAGAGTATTTTGTTGTGTTTGCCAGGCAATCTACGAAACTAATATAGAAACTGAATATAACAGTGGACATCAGTCAGCATTATATTGTCTAAGAAGTGCTTGTCTGAGGCCTTTATATTTATGCCAAGAGAATATTACCACAACTATCAAAAGTAATTTGCCAAATTTTACCTAGCCTAGAATAATAATAATTGTTCATATTCACCAGTCATTTGGGCAACAAAAAAAATACCTAACCAGTATATACACTGATTGTGTCTCTGGATCTTAACTGTACACAAAATGATGGACCTACAGTGCCCTTCTAAACAAGAACAACTGAGGAGCTGCAATTTCCTAATGTGGGTAAAGCATGGGAAGGCTCAATGGAATTGAAGTTACCAAAATTTGGAGCTGCACAACATTATCTTGACTTTCAATGATATTGGCCTATTTATTTATAACTGCCTACTTTCAGTCTAACAATGTGCTTTAAACTCCTAAGACGTTTTCATGACAAGATTGTGTAAAAATCTGGAGCTTTCAGCCTTCATCAGATGAGGCCCCTCAGCTAAGCACCATGGACAGCGTGAAAACCAGGCCTTGAGAGAAAAGGAAACAATAGGCAAAAGCAAAAAAGGCAAAAACAGCTTTCAAATTTTCAATTTTCAAATTTTTTTTTTTCATTTTATTTGAAATAATTTTTTGTCACAATTCATTTTGACAATATGTGTAGTTACAAGGTGTTTCACTCTTATAAGACAGTATAACCCTCACGAAAAAGATTGTATTGAATGTTCACTTGTAATAGAAACCAAAGGGGCCCTTGATTATAATTTTAACTGCAGGGTGTTATTTGATATTTATTTTAAATGTACTAAACTTCATCATTACAAATGTGTAATTACAAATATATTTAAATACATGACAGTTTCAGTAGAATTGACATAATGTGTTAGTTTACCGGTACATTCAGCAGAACACTTTAACATATTTCAAATACAATAGAAGTAATTATGAAATTACACACTGTATATGTACTAAAGTCTACATACAGTAAGTTGGTCAATAAAAAGCATTAAGTTCAGATATTGCATTTAACTATAAATTTTATTTTTTATTTTAATTAACTATAATTAACTATAAGAAATTTTAATTTAACATGCAATTTAACATGCAATTAAGTGTCTGAAAAAAAAATATTAAGCTGGCATTTAAGAACATTCTTTTAAAGTATATTATTTCTATAATAAGTACTCTTTTAAAAGTTTTACTTTTTCACATATGCCATCTTTTTTGGAATATGCCATCTTTGAGCCATATTGTCACGTGGTTAAATACAAGACATGCACAGTCCCAAACTCTTCGCTAATGACTATCCTGAGCTTTGACATGAAAGGCAGCAGACGGGGAAAAACTTAAGTCAATTTCTCACTTTTAAGAGCCCTCCAAAAACAAACAAACATCTACTTTGATGTAATGCTTGCAAAAATTATTTTGACACATTACATTGCTACAATGAATGTCTTTCAATGGAAAAAAGATCACAGAACCATATAGTGTAGCATGAAACAGCATGGGCTAACTGGATCATGCTAACCAGCCAAATTTTGACCCTCGGGGCAATCATGAGTTAATTTATTCATATGTCTGATGTCAGAAAGATGAGTAGTTCAGGTTCAGTAATTTTTCTAGCTTAGTTTCCATTAATCGTCTTTTCGACTAGATTTGGACTACAGTCCTGAGAGTAAAATGGGATTCCTCATGAATTGAGAGGGGGTCTGTTAGGGTTAAGGAGCGTGGGGAAAGAGATAATATGTGGTGGCGCTGTCAGGGAATGTTGTGTTGGTTTCTCAAAGACACACCCACTCGTTTCCAGTGGTACAGCTAAGCTCTCACTCCCTGAAGTGGAGACACTCGAAACACTAAGAGTGACAGAAACTTCACATAAGCTAGGAGGGCTCCATCACAACGGCCTCCCTCCCATCCTCTCTCACGCCTCACCCCAAGGCCGTTCCACTGTTCTCCCGGGTCATAGGCCACCCTGCGTGGGAGCACAGCGCTACCGTCACAGGTAGAGATTAGAGGGGTGATAGTCCATGATCCCTCGCCTAAAAAAGAGGAGGATAAAAGAATGAAAGGTGGGATACGCGGGGGGCTCTCGTCCTCTCTGTGGCGAGCCGTAATTGTTTCGCTTCGTTCCCAGTCACAGGTGCCACCCAGCAATACCGCAACCATGTAATCCCCCCAAATCCAGCCTCTTCCGACGAGTGCTAACCAGGAATGTTCTAGCAGGGTCAATGGATTAGATGGAATTCACGGACATGGCTTGGCTAGAGTGGCAGAATTAGAGGAAGAAGTGACGGATGGAGACGGAGGGAGGGAAAGAAAGAAAAGCACAGCGAATGAAAGAGGGACAGCGCTATATTAAAATGAGCTTGCCAGGTGGTCCCCGAAAAGTGGACACAGTGTGTCGAGTAATCTGAAAAGACCCGGCTTCTCTCGCCGCTCATTGGCTCCCGCTTTAAAAAGCGAGAAAATAGGAGCGCCAACGAGGGGGGTGGAGGTAGGGTTTGGAGGTTGCACTGATGTGCTCTATTGAGGTCTCAGTGAAATGTCTGTCAGGCTTGGTTTACCACAATCACAGCAGTGATTAGGCTTCTTTTGATGATAGGTTTAGTTTTCTGGCCATTGTAGAGAGAGAGGGGAAGAGTAAAGGCTGGGGGATGTGCGGGTGGGATGGGCAGAAGGAACGGGGAGGGGTACCGGGATGGCATATTAATGTCCTAAACCGGGAGGGACCTCCTACGTAATTTCCCAGCGGGTCGAAGGGGTCAGGTTTGTATTTAGTTAGTGGTAATGATCTCGTTAGGGATCTGAATGGACCACCGTCTAAGCCTTTTCAGTCCAGCGAGCGTGCCTGTCCGCTGCCCCTCCCCCAGCCGACGCTGTGTGGGCTTCCACAGCCCCTGAACTGTGATTAATAGACTTCCAGGGCTTAATAACTTGCAAAACAGCATTAAACAAGAGACGGCCTGGGACAATCGGCCCAGGGGAGCCCGGGAAGGCCGCGGAGGGGGTGGGCCGTAAACAGGGACGGCAACAATCGCCAATGCCTGGAATTAACTGAGACGGCAGCGCAGAGCACAATGCTACAGCTGGCCACTGGCGAGATGCCAAACTCCTTTGCAGCTTCCAGGTGGCCCGAGCCCAGCCCAGACTGAATCTTTTCAGTTTTGTAAGTGTTAAAAGATAGAGAACAGGGAGGGGGACGGGGAGGGAGCGAGGCGCTGCCTGCATGTGTGTGTGTGTGTGTGTGTGTGAGGGGTGGGACGGACAGTGAGAGGAAGCCATTGAGCAGGGACAAGAAAGAGAGTAAAGAGCAGAGAGTGATAAGCAGATAATAGGCAGCACATTCAATGGAACAAGTAATCCTTGACATGTCAAAGCCCAAATATGAGCGTGCTTTGTTTTTGCAATTCGCTTCGCCCACAACACTAAAGTGGGAACAATGGGCATGGTGACCCATACATACACAAACACACACAAACAACCCCCCTCCGTCGCCCCACATATTTTCCAGCCCCTGCGCTCTCTGTTCCCACCCTTGTGCTCTCTTGTCTAAATACAAATGTGCTCAGCATGGCGACTTGTTCAGTCCGCCCTCTCTTCATGTAATGTAGCGTTTCCTTTCTTTCGGCCGTGGGTGTGCACTTTATGCCAATATATCTCTGCTTTTTGTGCGAAAGTTTCCCTGTACCTCCAAAGAAGCACTTTTATTGAAGAAAGCCTACTAGATTACTTGTTTGAGGAATTTTTTACATTGAAAGGCTTTAAATAAATATCTAAATTACAGTCTCAACGTCATCTTGATATCTGAATTAGTGTTTTGCATTAAACGTATATATCTGCATAATTTTAATATTGGGAATAGTGAAGGAGTGTAACAATACATCAAATTTTAAAAAGTAATGAATATCAAATAAATAATATAAATTATGCGTAAAGAAAACAAGTTCATAAATCTAAGCTCTGCTTAACATATGCATACACACATACACCTATAGGAGCAATGTTTGTATTGGTCTGATGGATGTGTCTCTTTGTGTAAAGGCACTGATTGTGCTCCATACTGAGAACATGTGGCCTCTGCGAGCAGGGACACAAGGATGGGTGGCGGAGCAGCATTTGTCTCACAGAGAAGCTTATAATCAGAGCATCAATTAAACAGCCCTGCTAAATGGCCATTGGCAGGAAACACATAAATCGAGCAGCATGTGCTCAATTATCACCAATCATGAGACAATTCTGAAGGTATCTGCTTAGAATAAGAACAGGTAATTTTTCCCCGGCAATTTCCCACTAATCTGTCATCTGCCGCCATTTTTACCCAAACAAAGGCAACAGCTGGGAATTGTAGTAAGACTACAATACGGACAGCTTAACTTTTAAATCAACATTTCTAAATCCTTTCTCAAAGACAATGAAATGAAGGCATGACATGCAAAGCAAAATTGGGTCTGCATCTAAGAATTGGTGTGTGCAAAAAAAAAAAAAAAGAAATTAGTTTTGTAATTAATTTTTATATGTCCCAAAGTATGATATCACATTGAGTCTCTGTTGTTTCTTTTAAACCTTGAAATAAACAGAATTTTTAAAAGATTTTAGAACATTTTTAGAAATGTTATACTGGAAAATGAAAAAGAAATAATATATAAGATGCATATAATCCTTTACTATTTCTAGGTCAGTATTTAATTAAGCAAATTTGCAATATTGACCACTTTCACCCCTGTCCATTCTAGCTTGATTGCATGAGAGGGACATACTACATCCTAAATAAGTAATTCTAAAATTAATATAATGTATTTTTTATTTCAAATGTTCAGTCAAATTGTTATGCTGCTATGACTACAAAAATGCATAACTAGTGGTCTCTAGAGGCCCCTCTGTATGTTGTTGGTCTATGTATAAAGAAGAGTTTATCGTACACCAGGGTTTTAAGTACATGCATTTAAAAGTCAAGTGACGTGGACAGTTCTCATTTTAAACTTGCCATTACATAAGTTAAAAGAAGTGTGAAAAAAACTCTTCCCGCCACTTTTACAAAAGTGTAAAGATGTTCGTCATATTCTTTATACTGCTTGTCTTTATACTGCTTGTGCATCTCATTTAAAGAGGATTGACAAAAGATATTTAGTCCAGTTCTAATCTGTTTTCCCAGCAGACGAGGAGTTCCTTGTCTCGGCGCATACTGCAATGAGTCCATTTCTATTTTAAAAATATCTGCTTGAACCTTTCATGCAGAAAATACATTAAAGTGAAATGCGAACAAGTGTGTGTAAGGAGAATGAGTGTGTTAGTGTAGTTTATCGGCAGACCTAAGAGAGAGTTCAAAAGTGTCTGAGTGCTTTGCAGTTCTTCACTTTTTTCTTGCGTCATCTCGCTCCTCCTCATTCCCTTTTTTCCCATCCCAAAAAGCTTTTTGTGTCTTCTTTGTGTCTCTTCCTCTCTTTTTTGACCTTTCTCAGTTCCCTCTTCCCACCCTTTCTCTCTGCTTCTCCCAGCTGTCGCTGGCTCGGCCTCTATCGTAGTGTGGGGGTCTGGGAGGGCCGGTACGGGTGGGCTTCTCTGCAGTGCTAAGCCCCTGACTCCATGCTTAGCCCTGCCATGAATAATGGATTGAAAAAAATACATTTATCTTTTAATAGCCATGGCCTCCCCCCACGGCCCCCTCCGGCTACTCCCACTCTGTTAGGCTGACACTAGAGGGTGAGGTTCACACTCGTCAATTGTCTCCTGTCTGTTTGAAGCCGTCGCTTCTTAGTGTCCTAGAGAAGTTTAATCAGGCTTGATTTGATCTGCCAGCGATATATTTCTTTCATTTTTTCTCTCAAATAAGTGGGAATGATCAAACATTCTTTGTGTTTTATTTTTTCTTCTTTAAAAGTTTGGTCATAATTTGTAATGCAATGTATTTTTATATTCTCAAGAATATTGATCTCTCAAAAAAGCTCTGAGCGACCACTCTGTCCTGAGTCAATCAGCAAAAAAATGGCCCCTTGAAATCAAAATTAATAATATGATTTTGCTCTGTTCTTTTTTTCACAAACAAGTTTTGATGTTACTGTTACTAATATGATTACTTTATACTAATAGATACATACTGCGTTACTATAATAATAATAATATCATCGGGTTTACGCATGTTGAAAATATTTCAAGCTAAAATGCTTCAATATAAGTAAGTATATTACCATAAGAGATGAAAGAATATTATAATAAAGAAAAAAGACATGAATACATGGCGTATTCAGTTTCATCATAAAATTCCTAGAGATGGAAAGAAGCATCACACACTGAGAGGGAGAGAGAGACTATTTGTGCAGCCAAATGAAGTATTTGCAACACAAATAAAGGAGAGCTACTTCAGCGGATCATTTCCCCTCACTCTTAATAAAGTGCCTTTGAATCTCATCTCAACCAGCCTCTCAGGCCCCTCTCTCTAATACACCAATAACTCGCCTTACTTTGTTTAAACGGGACGAGGAAGATTTGTGAGGGGAAGAATATATCTCCTCTTTCATCCTCTCATCTACACGTAAGCCATGGTCTTAGTGACAACAGTCTTAAACAAAATTGCTTGAACAGGCCAACATTTCTTTCTGTTTTGTCTTAAACTGTGAACATATGGGAGAACAGGTTTCACAGATCATAATTCCATTGCTGTAATTTTTGGTGCCAGTGTTAAAGCAAACTACCCTTCAATGTTGTTACACCTCTAAACTGAACGTGAGTTCATTTATTTGACGTTCATTTTGAAATGTTTACATTTCTAATGATTCTGTTTTGAATATGAAACGATTAACACAGTACGATACAAAAATACCCAGTGTGCCAAAAATTATTATTTGTTATTCTTTAATGTTGTTTCCCTAAATTCATATTATTTGTTCCTTAGATTGATCTACGCCAATTATGAAAACCACAGGATCAGGAGAGGATCCTGAAACACGTCCAGCTACAGTCCGTCTGCGTGTAATATGATATTACTGAAGATGAGTTCTGCATTCAAATCATTTTCTTTTAGTGTTAAAGAAAATGCATCTAATTACTAGGCTTTGAATTTTTTTTTTTTTTTTTTTTAAATGAAAAGTTTATTATATAAATTATATATTATTTAATTTGGTTACACTTTATTTGAAGGTGTCTTTGTTACACTGTAATTATACATTTAAGTACTGAGTAATATTAAGTAACTACATGTACTTACTACAGGGTGATTAGGGTTAGTTGCAGTAATTATGCATAATTTATAGCTATTACTATAGTAACTACATGTAACATATGTAACTAAAATAAAGTGTTATCTTTTATTATATAAATTAGTCCCAGTTTTCCTTGTTTTTAAATAGTAATAATTGTAAACAGGTTAATTACAAGCCTACAGTAATAAATCTGTAGTAGCAAAAGCAAAGGTAGTAATAGTACCAAGATTTACTTAAAAATTAGTTGGTATAGAATGAAAGTTATTTTTTTCCCCCACTATGAACATAAAAACTCAAAATACAGTTACTCTTAAATAGAGATACTATTGTCCTCTAATCAATCCTTCACTGGGCTCTAGTCTGTATAACAACCATCTTCATTTCCACACTCGCGGCCATACAGACTGCCTCGTATAAACCCTTATTACCCCACTTTTTCTGTTCGTCCCTGCAGCAGGAGGAGCTGTACACTGGCCAGGGGCTCCTCAGCACTACTTTCTGGGGTGCGAGGAGCAAAAAGAGACAGGGAGAGGAGACTGAAAGCCTCATTTATCATCACTTGTGTGGGCAGTGTTGCCAAGGCAACACTCAGGCTGGCAAATGCCACTGCGTGGAATACTAATGAGGCACTTGGCAGGGCTGCTGGCGGGGCTGCACAGAGCGCTACGGCACACGGAGGACACTGCTGTCGCTCTGCTCCAGGAACCCTTAGAGCTGAGGTAAACAGTCAAAAGGGAAATCAATTAAGGGCCTTCCATAGGGCTTGGCAAGTGTGTTAATCTGCAAAGCCACGTTTAAAATAATGCTCCAATCTGCCCGCAGTACCCTCCAACTTCTGGCTCAAATAAACTAGAGCAAAAACAAAAACAAACATACAAGACAGACAAGGAAGTTTAACTTCAGTTAGCTCCAGCAGCATTTAAGATGTTATGATTTATTTCAGACTAGCAGTTTATGCAGATTACCCACTAATAATACACCAATGTATAACTGCCACCCTATCCTGAATTATTCCTATAACCTATTTCGTTTAATCCAAGAATAATGGCTTTACAAATAAATGAATTATGATGTATTTCTAAGTCAGAGATAATTAATAATATATTTAATGTAACATTATTATGCAATATAATATTTAATGTTATATTACAAACAATGTAATAAATTATATTTGTAATATAATATTAATGTAATATTACAATATTAAAAAAAATATGTTTTCATACGTTACTTCTGGGGTTTTGCAAGGCTCAGTCTTGGGTCCTCTCTTATTTATTAATTATCTTTTACCTCTTGGTAATATTTTTAGGAAATTTGGTATTCAATTCCACTGCTATGCTGATGACACCCAACTTTACCTGTCCTCCAAACCTACCTCTAATTTTCCTTCATCTATCCTCTCAGATTGTGTAGCTGAGATTAAAGAGTGGGTTACATCAAATCTTTTCAAACTAAATAGCTGTAAAACTGAAATTCTTCTTGTTGGCTCAAAAAACATTCTGGCCATGTCTACATGTTCCTCAGTGAATATTGATAATTTTCCAGTGTCTATTTCTAAACAGGTTAAAAGTTTATGTGTCATCTTTGACAGTACTTTTTCATTGGAAGCACATATAAACAGTGTCATTCGCTCTGCATATTTCCACATATGTGATATTAATCGACTTCGTCTGGCTCTTTCAGTAAAGAGCACTGCGAATCTTGTTCATGCTTTAGTCACTTTTCATATTATTGTATCTGCCTTTTTTTATGGTCTGCCATCAAGGCTTCTCTACAAACTCTATCTATTTAGTACAGAATTCAGCTGCATGAATTATTTGCCGAACTCCTACAACTTAACACATTACTTCCAAATTATAACACTTGAATTGGCTCCCGGTTAAATATCTCTTTGACTTTAAAATCCTTTTCCTTACTTACAAGGCACTCAATAATCATGCCCCATTCATACTTATATGACCTTCGTCAAATCCACATGCCTACTCGCAGTTTAAGATTAGATCAGCACTTTCTCGTTCTCCCTCGACTTCACACAACTTCTATGGGGCCTCGAGACTTTAGTCATGCGACTTCTTACTTATGGAACTCGTTGCCACAGGATGTGCGAAACAGTGAAACTCTTCTTGTTTTTAAATCTCACCTTAAGACCAACCTTTTTAGGCAGGCTTTTATGTGATTGCATTTATGCTTTTATCAGGTCTGTCCGGGCTGTAATGATGATTATTTGTTGTTTAATGTTAATTGTTTTATTGCAAGGTGTCCTAGAGTGCCATGTAAGGTGCCTATAAACAAAATGTACAATATAATAATAATAATAATAATAATTCAATGTGATCATTGTTAATGCAATCATTTATTAAAGTATAAAATAATGTAATAACCATTCCATTACATTCCATGTAATGAAAAGAAGAGATTAAACTATTTTAGCACCATTCGTAGCCTATAATTTTTGGTAACATTTTACAATAAGCTCCCCCTAAATAACTAACATTAACTAACCTTGAGCAAGACATATTTTACAGTATTTATAAATCTTTGTTAATGTTAGTTAAAAACAATTTTATTGTTTAACAATGTTTTAACAATTTATTGTTAGTTCATGTTAGCTCAGGTTCATTAAGTAATATGAACAGATCCAACCTTTGAATTTATTAATGTATTAGTTAATGTTAAACTTAACATTAACTAAGATTAATAAATGTTTTAGAAGTGTTTCATTGTTAGTTCATGTTAACTAATGTAGTTAACTAATTTTAACAATTGGAACACTTTAGGCAGAACCTAAAGTGTTCTGCATATATATATATATATATATATATATATATATATATATATATATATATATATGTAAAGTTTACCAATAATATGCTTCTGGTATCCCGTGACAGCATGGCCTATGATGTTTTGTAAAGTGAACTACAGGCAAATATAGGCACTAAAATCTATCATGAACACCTCTGTCTTAACAAGACAGCTCATTTCCACCTCATTTCCACCTGACAGATTAGTGTGGTTTCTCCCCTCTCATCTCTCTTTTTCCACAAGAAATGGTGCAGGGGATAAATTAAGCTGGAGCATGTCTTTTCTCTTCTCTCTGTGCTACTTTATTGATTCAGGTACTTTGATCGAGCAGGTCCTAATCAATTCTTCAGTGGTGAGATGTGGGCAAAATCATTTCCCCGACAATCCCCTTCAAATGACTTGTCATTAATTTGCCTCTTTACTGGCACTTGTTTGCTCAGAAAACGAGATGCGTTTGGCTTTCTCTGTCTATTAGCAGGGGTTGTGCTCTTTGGGGGATTTTCATGGGCTGCTAAGCGTCAGGGAGGGCACAAGGAAGGATTGGATACACCATGTTTGCTCATCCTTACCAAGTCACTTATTAGCGCTAATTGGGTGGGACAGTTCAAACAAGCACAGCAAAGTGGGGTGTCACACAAGCGTGACATGGGTGCAAACAGGCAGACAGCAGTGGCATTGGTGCTGTATAAGGTGGGGGTTACAATGCACACAGCTCCGGTCAAAGACAATGCTTCTTCTGCCAGCCTTCATAGTGCTGTTCTAGTTCCAAGCCTGGCAGTACTGAGGTACATAAAGTCCCCCACCTAAGTCTCTTGTGAATGGGGAGCCTTCTTGAATCCAGAAAAAAAGGTTGGAAACAAGCACATGGGCACATCTGAAAAAGACCATGGCCGCCCATAACACTTAGTACATGGACAGCTGATGTTAGAAAGCGCATAAACAAGCACGATCTTTCAGTGTCCATCTATCCAGAACATTAATTCACACCCAATACAAGGTCTCAACAACCATGTGATGTTACACACAGCCCCCTGGCCCCTGGGAACCTTATGCTAATGAAAAATCACACCATCTCACTGTCAACACCAAGACCCTTTCCCCCCGTAGTACTGTTTAGGATGTGTTTTGGCTAAAAGATGCTAATTTCCAGGGATTATTTACCTCCATAATAGCTGCAATTATATTCCATGCAAACCGATTTAAAGTATAAGCACCAATTAGTAACTGGTCATTATCTTGAGCATTTGAAACTCGCAGTGAAGTAATAGGCTGACATTTCCTAGGCTGTGCAAGGGAATTGCTGTAGTGCCTCTATAATTAGAGCCTGTTTACCTTCAGTCTCCAGAAGATGATATAAAATCACAGCTCTGTCATTCTGAATGATGCCCAGAGCAAAATCCCATCTAAATCATGGAGGACATAAGATATCTAGTCAAAAAAGGTAAAGTGGAGTCTAAATTCTTTCAATAGATTGTTTTAATGAGCCATGCATTCTCTTCTGCTCAAGCAGGGTAATTAGTGTAATTGTTCACAATATATAGCATGCCTGAACAAAGGCAGAATCAGAACTGACAATTTAACACACACCTGAAGTACATTCTTAAAAATAAAGGTTCTTTATTTGCTTCTATAGTTCCATGAAGAACCTTTAACCTCCATGTAACCTATCCATTGCTCAAAAGGTTCTTTATAGTGGAAAAAGGTTCTTTAGATTATTAAAATGTTCTTTACACTAAGAAAAATGGTTCTTTTAAAGAACTGTTCTTTTGAAGCACCCAAAAGTGTATTTATATTATTAACATTTTAGAGGAACTAACTTTCCATATTTTGTTTTAATTCATTTAGCTGAGTATTTTTATCATTGCAATTTTATCATTTGGTCAGATTCTCCCATATTAAGGAAACTTGTATCAGTGTGATTTTATTTTTACTTTTTTCAGTATTAATAAACTAAAAAATAATTCTGTTTACATAGCCTTGCTAACTAAGAGCCGTTCTATGTTTTACTGCAGTCTATAGTGTTAGCCGCAGTAGCGGGGCGGTATGCCTCCATCTCCCAATAAATCAAGACAATACATTGGGTCTGGCTAATGGATGTTTAACAAAACCCCCTCATTTCAAACAGTTTGACCCCATGTCCCAATACACAATGTGAAAACTCCCCCTGGATTACCACTGACCCCAGGGGCAGGCAGGCCACACAGGCACTAATAGAAGCTACTATTGCTGTCTTGGAGCAGTGGCTCTGGGAGTACGCATGAAGGGAACGGCAACTGCGTATGCATGAGGAAGATTTGTATGCATATGTGTGTGTGCTAGAGAGATACATGACAGTGGGTTGGGACAGGTCACTGTAAAGACTTCTTAATGGATCATCATTGACACCCACTAAAGCTGCACCGCGTCTGGGTGCTTTTTAATTAGGCTTTGTGTTCCCGGTGCTGGACTGCCCACGCGAATGAGTGGACATATTTACAACACGACAAGCCTTGTCGCCCATATCTTCGCTTGCATGAGCCTTTTCTATCTAACCCACAATCCGACAAATTCATCCTTCAGCAGTCATCTCTCACCCTTGAGATAGAATTGCCTTTCATATTCCAAGATCAAAACAATTATTTCACTTAAAAACAAGTCTATTCTGTTAGAAGTGGCCCCATTGAGAAAGTGAATACACCCATCAAAGGGGGAGAGGAGAAACTAGTTTTCATAAGCAGAAAGATGTAGATTCAGGTGGGAGAAGTCAGACAGGAATGCAGATTTTATTTTCTTAGTAACTGACCTTGATCTGACAATCAGGGGGGTCAAAGACTCTCCAGTCATCATTGTAGCACCCAATAGAATGATAATGAATTGCTGTGCTGCATATTAAAACGAGGCTTTTCAGCGCCGCTGTCTAAACTGTTTCGGCACGTCGAGTATCTCTGGCTTAAAGATGAGAGAGATCTGGTTGTAAAACTGGGCTGAGCGACGGGTGAGGGAGGTTGGAGCCGTTCCACTCTGTTCCAGCAGGGTGGGTATTTTCCTCCTTTTTTCTCTCTCCCACTGCCATGGTGCTGCGCGAATGAAAGAGGTGGTAAATAAAAATTTCTCTCAAATGAGGGCTGCGTGACATTGTGCGGTTTTGGGGAGCACAATGGGTCCTTTCAGGGCCAGGCGAGAGCCAAGCCGTTTCCGCTGGCCCGGACGTGTTTGAGTATTTATCTGTGGTTTTGTTTTGTGGACAGCTGCAGGCCTTGTTTGTCTTGGCCTGTTTTTGATCGCTTAGCACGCTTGAAGAGGCCACGAGTCACAATTGTTTCAAAACAGAGTCTGGCATTGTAAGTGCTGGGACTGCTGTAGTGGTTGCTATCTCCAAAATCCAAACAGAAAGCGTAAAAGGAACAAATGTATTTCTGAAAGGAGAGTGAGAAAAGAAGAGATTATCGCAATATTGCAGCCAAAAACCTATACACATTTTGTCCAAGATTTTTACCAAATGAGGACAAAAGTACAAAGAGCATGGTACAAGTATATACTCACTATTCATAAACGCTGATATATATCTCAATAACTGATCTCTGTAATTATATTTTCAGGAATGAGCAGGTAGTTTAAGACCTTTTAACCCTTATTCTGCAAAAATAACACCAAGCCCATGATTCAGAATATTACTATTGTTAGAGTAATAGTATTAATATAACATTAATATTATAAAAATAACATTATAATAATAGTAGTATTTCCATAAATATAATTATAATTAGTGTGTTTTTGTAACTATTATGCATTTTATGTTATTAAAATAGTATCAGTACTTGAAATGTCTAGAAACATATTTGATTTATATTGCAATTATATTTTAATGATCTAAATAAAAAATAAGTAAATAATAATAAATACATGTAAAGAATAGGATTTTCAACTAGCAAATAATTTAATTAAACGTCTTTTTTTTTTGTAATAATAAGGGACAAATAAAAACAAAATCGATTTGCTCACATAAGATCAGATCTGCCTCCACTCTTCACACTGAAATATCTGTGCAAAGACATCCAGAGAGCTGCTATTTTTTAACACCTCTCTAGTAAGAGTGCTTTCATTCAGCGGCTCAGACAGTAAGCTCTGATGATATATCAGAGAGTGAGAGAGACAGAGCGAGTGCAGGAGAGAGAGAAAGCTGTCTGGCTTGTTGAACTCTACAAACCTGGTGCAAGCATCTTAGCACTAAGCTTTCTCCCTTTGTCACAAATTTTACATGGTCGCAGCTGGGATGAAAAAAAAAATGAATGTAGAGAAATATATCAGCGGACAACATCTGCAGATGGTGATTAGCATTAGGAAATTGCCTCCTTGAATGAAATTGGAATGTCGACTGTCAATTTCCTTTTATGCTCACGACTCCTTTTCTGGAAAGCTAGAGGGCACTGCTTTGTCCTTAATTGGTTACAATTTAGATAAAGAAAAAAAAAATCCCCCCCAACAACCACCTAAGACACACACACACACACACACACAGATATGATGTATTATTAAAAAAGACACAATTAATTGTGTTGACTACGAAGGCCTTGATTTAAGTGTTTTGTGTAACTTTCTTCTCTTTTCTGTTTTGAGGTTCCTTCTTTTTCTGGGTGTTATCAAGATGTTTGGCTCTAATTTTACACTGAGCGAGAAGCGGCTGCTTTGTAAGGCAGTATTATCTTCAGTCTTCAGCTCTGGGTATGTCTCTCTCTTCCAGCTGATGAGGCACAGCTTAATTGGGCCTGTGCTTTAAAGTCTGTAGGGCTCTCCACAGCTCACAGAGCTGCATTCATGCTCTGCCCATTTACCTCGAGTGTGTGCTAGATGTAGATATTTTATTTACATTTATAATCCAAATCAAAAGCCACACAACACAGAGGGATTGCACTTATTTCTCTTTACATTTGAGAGAAAATGTGTAAATTAGAATGGCAATAATAACAACAATAATAATAGTAATGCAAATTATAATAAAAATAGAGCAACTGGCTAATAAAGGTTGATGAAAGATTCAATTGTATGTCCTGGTCATAATATAAATTAATATTTATTCAATTTGTTATTTGCAATTAATTAACTAGAGTAAAGTAAACTAAATATTTGTGACATTTCATTCTAGGATGCTCTACAACAGGGGGTCTGTGGCGGTATGGGAGCGGATTTGCCAATTATTGTTTGATTTCAATGTATATTATTTAATTATTTAATTTAATTATTATTTTATTAATTTAATTGTAAATTATTAAATGAAATATAAAATAGGGCGTCCGTGCTCTGTCTCTTTATCCAACAACTGGTCGCTGGACTGTAAATGGTAAAGAACTCAGAATACAATATTCGTTTCAATATTGACTGTATAGAATTAGGACTGTCTATACGTTTATTAACATTAGTGCATTAGTTAATATGAACTGACTATGAGCAATATATGTTTACAGCATATATTAACCTTTGGTAATATTAGTTAATAAAAATGCAATTGTTTACTGTTTGCTCATGCTAGTTCACAATGTATTAACTAATGCTAACAGATACAACATTTAATTTTAAAAATGTATTAGAAAATGTAGAAATTAAAATGAACCAAGATTAATAAATGCTGTTGAAGTATTGCTAATTGTCATCTTAACTAAAGTAGTTTACTAATGTTAACAAATTAAACCTTAACGTAAATTAAGAAACATGCAACAAATTAATTATATGATATGTTTAATTATAAATATTATTTTAATATATTTGTTGAGAAAAGAACCCAAATTAAGATAAAATGCTATTGTGGCAGACAAGTAAATTATTGAAAATAAATTACAAAAAGTGATTTTTTTTGTCAATGTTTTGTTTGTTTTATTTCCTATTACATTGCCTGTAATAGTGCACAGGAGTTTTTTAATTAAATGTATTAAAAAAATAATTTTAGTTCTACAATTTATTGTACTAATATTGTTAATGTCACCAGCAAGCCTAATAATGACAAAAATGGACAAATAAAGGTTACACTTTATTTTAAGGTGTCTTTGTTACACTGTAATTATACATTTAAGTACTGAGTAATATTAAATAACTATATGTACTTACTATAGGGTTAGGATTAGGGTTAGTTGCATGTAATTATGCATCATTTATAGTTATTACTATAGTAACTACAAGAAACATAAGTAACAATGACACTGTAAAATAAAGTGTTACCCAAATAAATACAATTTAAAGCATTATGCCTGCATGTAACAAAAAATAAATAAATAAAGTGAACATTAAAGAAGTATATCATTAGGATTTGAGTCACAGAGGTCAATGCATGAGGAAGGTATAACGATTCTCTGCCAGTGGAATATTTGTGCTTCTCCCAAGACCTTCCAAGTGCTAATGGGAGACTACAAACAATGGCTACAACAATAACAGCTCTGTTTTCCTTCTCTCTCGTACAGGCAGGATTTACAGGGCGCCCAGATGTGCCACAATAAGGTTTTAATGCTGGAGCTGTAGATAAGGGTAGAGGCTTCTGTAAGCCCGCACACACCAAAATACTCCAGCAATTAGCATGGCCGTTAAACCCTAGTGCAGCCATTAACCAGGGAAAGATGACGTGTGCGAGACAGTGGAGAGTCTGTTCCAGCTTCCCAAACTCTTGAAGTATATTTGGCTTTCTTTTTATGGCCATATGTGCATGGATATGGAGTGTCTCCGAATGTACTGATAGCGTGGCACTCCTGTGAGGCTGATGAAGTGAGGAAGACTCCCCTTCTCCTCTCATTAGTCAGTGTGGCTCAGCAATGCCTCACACAGGCATAAATGAGGCAGCTATCAGCCACTGCCTCGACGGCCGGCCTTATCTCATTAGGTTCCACATCAAAGTTAATCAGAGATGGGCATGGTAATTGGTGGAGGAGACAATGCCATAGATCGGGGAGGAGGAGGAGGGGGGGCCTTCTCTGAAACGTGTGTCATCTTGAAACATTGGCAGGGCTGGCAACAGAAGATAGGCAACGGCAGAAGACAGAATGGGAAGAGGGTGAATGAGCGATCGAGCGAGAGAGAGGGGGTAGGGTATAGAGGGAAAGGAGTAACGGCACAGGCATAACAAGCAAGCTGCTCAGAATTAATGAGCTTAGCCAATAAGAAAAGAATAACCAATCAGTGTGTGTTGGGCAAATATAATTTAGGAATAATTGCTTGATTGCTTTTCTATCGCGGGCTGATTTGACCACACACAAGAACTGAGAATTAAGATGTCAAGACAAGAATTAATTTGGCATGCGAGGGCACATAAATTCTTTCTCTCCTCTTTCCCGCCCGGCATCGCTAGGCGATGTTAGCGGAGTTGTCTCCCGCTAATGATGAAAACACAGAGGTAGATTGCGCATTCATTTCCTGACTCCATTATCCGTAAGGAGTCGCTTCACTAATGCCACAGATGCCCTGATATCATGGAAAAGAGTGTGTATGCTAACACATTTAATTGCTGTTTTTGCATATTCCACTCCAGCCGTGATAGCAAGCCCCGGCTGATTGTGCAGTTTGTTTCTGTATTGATTTCAGCTTCTTTTTTTTTCGCAAGACATGCAGGCTGTAATTGTGATGTCTGACGGACCCCTCCCCTCCCACAACAGTGCTCATTTCTGAAGCTCTCACTTTTCTCGCTGGATTGCTAATGTACGACGGCTTAAGAGAGGACTTTTTATTACTCACTACCTGCTTTGAGAAATGAGCCGCAACCTCTCTTGACAGTCTCCTTGGAAGAGTGTTGCGGAAATGTTTTGTCTCGTCTTAGAGAGGCCATGGTCACGGGGAGACACGCCGTTTTAACAGCCAGAGTGTGGCGTCTGCAATCCCAGCCTACATCTCGGACACTCTCCACTCACCACTAATTGACTGACCAGAGTAGTGCAATTGCTTTATTTCGGCTACGATAGTGCAAGGCCAGCATGTAGTTACTTGTTAAATAAAAAGGAGGCTATAATAACCACTATATCTAATGCAAGACTGGGTTTGACATTAGCCTGATCAGTTGGATTGAGTTTGAGCAGCCCCAGTTCAATTTATATTTAAATAGACGCCGTGTCCAAATAGGGGAACGTGCATATGAATATAGCCATATATTTGCTCCCACATGCGTCTGCTACTTAGTTCCAATTAGGCTCAAAACAGCTCTGCTGTAGCAGCGCCCGCGCACAGTGCCTGACTTATCGCTGCTCTGCAGGTTCCGCGGCTACGTGTTTATTCATTTCATTCGCATGTGTGTGTGTTGACATCAGCGGTGGGCTGAGTAAAAGGGGAATAAATAAGGGGATGAGGTTTGTCAGGTGGGTATTCTGACTGCCCTCGGTGTCCCTGCAGCTTCAGCTCGGAAAGTCGCATTCGACGCCTACCTCGCCATCAGTGCACCACACACCGTTTAGGGACATAGGGTACAAGGTACCTCTGCTCTGAACTGCATGAGGCCTAATTGAGTCACAACCGATGACTCTATCTCTCCACATCAAGGAATTTGCCAGTGTTCGATTATTTCACTAGGGGATTAAACCTCATTTTCGGGTGTTCCGCATTAACCTATTAGGAAGGCTCATTTGCATTGCTAATGCGGGTAGGGGACAGCTGTCACAGCAAAGGGGAAAAACATGATCGCGCAATCCTTGAGTGAGTGATCCCAGCTCCGATTAGCTGCAGTGAAGTTCGCTGAGCCCAAGTGATAAGACAGGCAGAAATTCCCAAGTTGCCAATAGCTCTGGAAATTATCAGACTGTAGGCAAAGGCAAAATTGTGCCTTGCGGCGCCTGGGCTTCAATCCGGGGACTGCCCAGATTGACATTATTTAAAGCTATGGAAATGTGGCCTGCCTGCCTATCAGACCCAGGGTAAAATAAGATTTTCTCTCCTTCGTGCTCATTTATGTACATTTTCAGTATCCTGCCATTCTCGAAAAAGCAATTTTGAGAATAATTTAACAATTTTATGATCTAATCTGGATAACACAAATAAACAAACCTCTGCAGCACTAGGAAGGATGCTGGGTTCAGCACTTTTATGGGTCTAAGGTAACAGAAACATTTGCAACTTGAGTAAGCTCCATACATTGTTTCATTGCTATTACTGATATAGCTATATCTCCATAGCTACAGTATCATATGCATATGCATTTATTTTGTCTGTTCAGGGCGGACAGTCACTCTTCACCACCAGAATATCACTCTTGTGACATTCTCACCTTGTGACTAACTGCAATATGTTTTATTATATTTAAATTAATTTATTATATAAGCATAACATTTTACAAATATTACAACAAATAAGCAATAAATGCACAATAAATAATTAATATATAATAGTACATATTTAAAAGTAAATAAATGTAGATGCATTTATTTATTCGTAACATGTAAAAAAAAGCACTACACTACACCTCAGGTGCTCTGTAGTATGGAAGCTTGTTTCCGCCACTGAATAAAAAATATTCTTTTTATCTAACAATTCTGAAGTTTTTTTTCTCAGAATTGCATGATATAAACTCACAAATGCGAGTTATGAAGTCAGAATTGTGAGATATAAACTCGCAATTCTGAGAAAAAAAGTTTTTTTTTTCTTCAGAATTGGTCTTTATAACTCTGATAACAATTCTGAGAAAAAAAGTCAGAATTGTGAGATAAAAAGTCACAATTATCTTTTAAACTGTTTTATTCCATGGCGGAAACAAGCCTTATGCCTTATCTGAAGGCATATGACAGCTTTGTGTGAGGAGCAGCCAAATTCACCCCATCACATAAGTCACTCATTCAAAAAGATGCATCCACACTTTGACATGCCTATCAAGGCCAATGGCATTTCACATCACTAAAGGCAAACCTGTTGTAACAAGCAGAAAATTTTGAATGTTTAAAAAAATGTGAGATTTAAGTTAGGTGCAGGAAGTGATTATCAGTGAATAATTTTGGTCTATTCTTCACACAAAACTATGACTTAAGACTTGGAATGTAGCACTCTAAGACTAGTTGAATGTTGCTTTTGCCATTTTTGGAGACGCAGACATTCAAGAGAGGAAAATAAAATCTCTAATTTTCATTCATTTTAATTGTAACATTTATATTTAGCGTTGGATAAGGTAATATAATTCTCAACAAACAAGCTGATGAATGTCGCCAGAGTGACATATAAAAGTTGCTAGAGTAACATGTCCGTATGAGATGTGTTGTATGAGTGTGTTACAGTACATATACAGGGGCTTCGTTAAATGTTGTTTTTAATGGCTCAATTGCAGACTGGCTGATTTGATTCATTTGTAAGGTAAACTAAATAGCACTCATGATATTGTACCAAATGTATGGATAATGTACAAAATGCTTAGCGGGATTTTTAATGTAACAAATTTCCCTAGTTCTAAAGAACAAAAACATCCTATATTTTGATACGCTGTTGTCATATTCATATGCGACATGTGAAGTCACATTTTCCACAGGAGGTAGTCTCAAGAGGCCCATTGAAACCAACACAAACATCACTCTGTGCCAGCCTCAGTACATTTACAGCTCTGTGGGTCAGAATGTAGTGGCCTGCTAGGTTTCTCTGACATTGGGCATTTGCCAAATTCAGTTACTGTTGAAAGAGCAATGAAATATGCAGATTCTGTACAGTCTCATCTGTATGCAAATTGTTCTCATTGTTGTCTCAATAGCAGGTTGGTGTGAATATAACTTTTGGCCACTAAAATACAGATCAACACAGCCAGTACTTCAACAGAACTGTTTTGTTTTGATTTGGACAGCCTAAGTGAAGACATGTATGTCCTTAAAAGTGTCAAAGCACAATATTGCAACATGCATACTGAACACTCAAAATTTTGCCATTATAGTTCTAGAACTATACAGCTGTAAGTTATTTAGCAAAATAACTATTTGCATATTTGAAGATAAACTTGCATCATGCACAGTACACGCTGTGGAGAGTTTCTAGCTGGGCCAAACCTAATCAATGTCAGGGTTGAGGAGAGAATCCTTTGGCCCATGCTGTTTGACTTAAGCGCCCTATTTGTGCTTTCTCTGGTCCCATTGCTTTTGTGTGCATTGTAATGAGTGTTACCATAATCCTGGGATTTTCCCTTGGCTTGACCTCAGGCAATGCCTTCCCTCTGCCGCTCCACACCAGGACACCAAGAGTTTACCCCAAACATTATGGCTGGACGAAACACAACAATGACACATCCCCCAAGAGATGCGTCCATTTACGGCTGGTGTGGAGCTTTCCCTGATAGACCTGGAAACCCATTTTAATCCTATTAGAGCTGCCCAACAAAGGGTGAAGCTGCAGCAGGCAGGGTGAAGACAGAGCTCTCCTAATATCTGCCAAAGGGACAGTGAAGCTCCCCCACCAATTCTCATATATTAGAGAGGCAGACAGAGGGACAAAAGAAAAAAAAAACTGTCAATAACAGGACGCATTGTATAAAAAAAACAGACTCAAAAAAGAGGACCACCGAATATCAAGCATCTACAGAGTCATCTCATTAGGACACCCATCTCCAGCTCTAACGGATGTGTTATTGATGGATCGGGTGATAAATTTCTTGCCGGTCGAAGCACAGGAAGTGGTACTGTGGTGCCTTGTGAGCGTTAGTACCTAAGGGTCGTCTCACAAAGAACGGAGAGGCTGGGAGGCCTCAATGTGCTTTTGTTTTGCTCTCCGATTATGGGACATGCTGTGGCCAAGTGTGCTGGTGGTCCGTCCTGTTGCCCCATCACCAGTGTCGAAGCTTAAAGTCTCCCATTGTGATGGGCAAGGAGGAGGGGTTACAGGGTCCATACAGACAGAAAGTCTTCTTTAGCCAAACAGGGCAGGATATGACTCTTTAAGAGCCAAGGGGGTGTGAATGGACAATGCCACGACAGAAGAAAAGCAGCTCTATGCTGGGACCACTGGGTTAACATACTTCTACAAGGGTGAGCTGCATGCATGAGGCTCATCGTTCTCAGTTTAATTGATCTCATGTAGACTCTTCAAGCACAGTTGAGCAATGCATTCTACAGATTTCTCAATAAAACCTATACATTAAGAGGCATGTCAAAAACATATTTTGGAGTTACCTGGATATCACTCAACCACAAAACAACTTAAAATTTTTGAGTGTTCGTCTTTTTTATTTTAATGATTATTTTACACATAGCAAATCAGCAGAATATATTCTGGGAGAAAAACAAAATAGGGAAATGAGATCTGAACACCAGCCACTCGAAACAGCACCACAGCTCAAAGTGTCAGCTAACCACTACCAGCAAAAACTTTACCATCCATTAGCTTATTAACAACATAATCAAATTAAGGAAAGAAGTAAGGAAAGGAAAACTACTAAAACTTTTTCCACGAATATCACGACCTATGCCCCATTTATGCCAAGGTTATAATTTTGCAAACAATCACAGTCAATGATCCTTTTTTTTTTTTTTTTTGCCAAGTTCTGCGACACTATTTCTTCCAATTACAAAAGAGGTTTGGGATGGAGAGTTTGGATGATTGACAGCTCCTTTAAGGCTGCTGTGTGTTTAAGTCTGCTTTGTGTTTCCCCAGAGGCTTCCAGTAGAAGCCTGGGATACTAAACACAGTGCTATACATTTATGTATAGACCTGACCTTTTCAATAATGAGTTCACGCCATAACTGAAAATACATTCAAATGCTTTCTCTGCTGATGTGTGTGACAAGAACCAGGAGGAAAAGAAATGCACAGAAGATACAAAATAGAATAACAAAGGAAAACAACAGATGAGACTAACACATCTAACAAGCATCTACAACAATAGAAATAGAAAAAATGTCTATAAATTTGATCTTTATTAGAAAAAGGCCAATTAAAATGCAGAGAACATTTTCTGTTTGTTTTCTGTTAGCATTTAAAGTTCATTTCTTATTTACAAATGTGATATAAAGATATACAGATCTTTGCCACTCTGTGTTGCAAACAAACAAATAAATGTGTGCTCTTTTTCAGAGTAAATAAAATGAAAAACGTGAATGACGAGAAATGGCTTCATTTAGCCGACAACACTTCAGCCTGATGAAAAGCCTGCTTAATAAAGTGCCAACTAGTTGGGATGCAAACTGAGAATCTTCAGAACTGACAGGTAATATTGACTCTGACCTGTTGGTTAGACTTATGCGATGAGCACTTATCTGTTTGCACTGTAGTCACTCTGTATCTCGTGCTCCACTGTGAGTGTTCTTCCCCTCGTGTTTAGGTCCACTGGTAATTCCACACACAATGGACACAAAGCAGAGGAGAGAGGCGTGGGCTCACCCAACACATGCCCCAGACATAATTGCCTCCTTTTGCGCCGTTGTATCCTTGTACATCCCTGACACAAAACAAGTGCCTCACGCTTGGAGCCATTCATTACAGCTATGTTTGCAGCGGAAGGAAGCAAACATTATCTCTACATGCAATCACTGAATGAATCTGTGCCAGCATCTGTTCAATACATTGGTTGCTCATAGCTAGTTTATTGTACCGTAGATATAGCGGGAAGTTAGCAAGTAGGAGCGGTGTTACAATATATCAGCTGTTATTTTCCACAGTGCCGAGTTTGCTGGCAAGCGCACTGCAGCAGGTCAGAGAGTGTACTTGACAGAAAATATGCATACTGAGTGGCTACTTGTGCTGCTTTTCATTTGCATTGTGTATTGATTTTTTGGGGGGGCCCATTTAATCTAATATTATATGTGGGTCTCGCAGCACTTTCAGCCCTGTCTGAGAGGAACGCTTATATAGGGGGCTTAATGATAATTGCTGCAGTCGAGGTAAACCAAGGTAGATTTCAGCCAGTACGCCCACACTGAAACACATCCCGTGTCTCTCTGTCTCCATCTCTCCAGTCTGTCGTTTCACGCTAAGTTACAGTCAAACACGTCAGACGCTTCAGGCATATGCACACAGAAAAAGTATAAAACAATGGACGGGTGGATGGAAGGAAGCATAAATGAACAAATACAGCTAAATCCAGTACGACGGAAATAAAGAAAACCTAACACGGCTTTCTTCACGGTGAAATATAATTAACCTTTCATGGGTGTTAGTCGGGTCTTCCGTACACTTCACAATAGAGGGAATATGAAAGGCCTTTTAAAAGGTGACATTTCTAATTTCTGTAAGATTACGTATGCTGTCACACATTTGGTCCTCTATGGCTGTATGGAGCACTTCCATCTTGCCGGACTGCATGGGATATTACTCTGAAATGTCAGTGCCTGAAGACGACATCAAATCCACAGCTCTCAGGGGATCTTGATGAATGCCATTTTTGTTCCACCCTCATTTGTGGAATAGTTTCCATCACTAATAAAACGACAACTGCATGCCCCTGATATGTGATGGTTATCGTATAACATGCATGTAAAAATAATTGAGAAATGCCTCCAAAACATACAAATACCATTGTCGCTTTTCCTTGTCTCCCGATAGAGCCAGATTAAGCTGTCAGAGACGGTGAGACGCTAAGCTGTTGTTTGATCTACAAATGAAGAGTAATGAGGGGCACTGGCAGCCAAATACAGTCACACACATCCTCATTCCTCCAGGACAACATTTCGATTCATGCCTTCATTTAGATGCACAAATCTGGCCAACGGAGGATTCAGGTGAGTATTTTCTGCCTCTTCCTCTCTCATCTCATCGTTTAGTCTCCTCGCTCTGAAGTTGTTTCACGGAGGTGGTGACTGTTGCGGTCTCCAAAAGTGCCTTCATTTCCAGGCTTGTTTACAACATGCGCAAGCAACGGACATGCACAAACATTAATGAGCTTAACGAAGAAGCAGCGAGGAATATTAATTAGACTTGCCAAAGAGCTCTAGGCTTAGAACCGCACCGACAGAAGGCCCCTCAGGGCCACTGTGGGCACAGGACGCTGTTTGAGAGACAGATGTCAGAACAGGATAGCATAGGAAGAAGCTTTTGCAGGAGATTTCATCAAAGCCGACAAGTTTAATGCAGAAATGTGTTTACGGAGAACAAATTGTGTGTTAAACTGAATTCAATGTATGGGTGAGTAAAGAAGACAACTTCTTTAGCATGAATGTTTTATAAGTGACTTGAAAGTTAATGATTGAGTTAGACAGGAACAATTCTGCAAAAAATTATGTTTGTAACGTGTGCATTTTTGACGTTGTCGCAGCGTTAATTTTGACAGCAAATTTTTATTTAGTTTTAGTCAGTCTAAATGCCTTTTTGTTTTAAAAGGCAGTCTAAAATGCCTTTTAGTTTTATGGTGTTTTCACGCCTGTAGATCGATTGCATTGTTCCAAAACAGGGACTTAATTTGTTACAATGTTGCCTTTTCTTCTTGGTTCGGTTCGCTTTCACAAGGCAATATTTCAAAGTGTACCAAAATGTGTTTATGCAAGTCACATGCGTGTACACCTGTTCTCTTATTGGTCACAGTTTCCTCTGCGTTATCCATCAAGATTATTGACAAATTTGTTTCATGAGCTTATTGTGTTTTTTTTTAACTGTTGAGACACACGCAAACAAATGTAGCCGTCATTCCCGCTGTTAAATTATGTACTACATTTGTATTAATTCATGCGCGCTCTCTCTGTATCTCCCAGCACTGTCTTGTGGGCTAACTGTGTCAAGACACAAACACTATACGAATGGTATAATACAGCAGAGCGGGAATCAAGACTTCGTTGGGACTGCATTCTTGCAAGGAGAAGCGCGATTACACAACATTTTAAGATGAAAAGGTGCTCTTTGGTTTTTAACTGCAGTAACTAATGTGCACACTCACAGAATCGGACACTGCTGCATTTTATATAACACATTTCCCATTATGAATTATGATATCGTTTGGTCCGTTGGGTCAGATTGCTTTTACACCACAAGCGAACCGTCCTAGAGTTTGTTTGCAATAGGGCTGAGACCACCTCGTTCTGGAGGTCTCAGAGTGATTGTTTAGGTGCGGATCAGAGCGCGATTGTCATGTTCACATATGCCTAAACGAACCGAACCAAGGGGAAAAAGCACCAGGTTCCAAAAAAAAAAAAAAACTCAAGTGTGAAAGCACCCTAGTTATATTTTAGCCATCTTAATTGTTTTAGTCTAGTTTTAGTCAACTATATCTGCAGTAGATTTAGTCGACTAAAATCTCATGGGTTTAGTTAAATTGTAATACATCAATTAAGCATTTCTCTAAAATTTCCAAACTCATATACTCCTAAAGAAAAAATCTATTAACCTGTTAATATGAATTATATTAAGGTTTGAACATGCAATATAGAAACAGATTTAACTTCTGTGACACGTAACATGTCTTTATTTATCTTAAAATTAAATAAAGCTACCTCTCAAAAAGAAACAAGAACATGGTCTTCTTTTTAATTAATGATATAGTCCTATGCATTCTTTATAACAGCTTGCATACAATATTCTTCATTCTTTCAAGCAGACGTATTTATTTGTACAAATTAAATATAGATTAATCCTTAATAAAGAAATGAAGGTTATTCAGTCAAGAACATTGAGTGATTTTTCTCTTTTTCTTTTGTTGTTTGATTAATATTAACAAAGGACAGAAGCAGGTTATTAGACTGCTGTCACTTTAAGGCCGGATGCATGGATCCAATTCACTGATGCACATCTGATATTCTCCCAACTGACTACATTTATTTAAGACATAATCGACTGTGTTTACGTGAACACTCACCAAAACAGACATTGACATAATTTTGTGTGTATTTGTCCATTCAAGCACGGAAAGACGCGAAAGAGAGCTCAGTTCAGTATTTGTGCACTGTCTGAGAGGCGGCTTTCTATGTGCGCACAAAAAACCGGACTGAATTGAGCTCTCTTTTGCGTCATCACGTATTTCAGATTTATCCATATGTCTGCTCTTCTCTTTTCTCCCAGACGCTTACATTTTTTAACATTTTATGAGACTCACAGCAAGTGTATGCCAATTTATGTCCCACCAGGTAAATCAGCATGTTACAATTCAACTGTGCGCATGTACCACGCAGGACATCAGCTCTGACTGGATCTCTTCCCAAATTGTCCCTCCCTAACATTTTCTTCTTGTTTTATCCATTGACGAAAATGTCATTAGATTTTTGTCATAGTTTTTGTCATTCAAAACTGGTTTTTATTTAGTTTTCGTCTCGTTTTCGTCCATGAGAAAAATGTTGTTGACGAAAATTATTCGTCAATGAAATTAACACTGCAACCAAACCCATTCCATTGCCCGTGAACTATTCGCAAGATCCAAATTCAAATAGTGTCATTTGTTTTGATCATCAATGAGCACCTCTCAGTGGTCTGTTTTAACCTCTATTAGGCAGGATTACAAGGCTGCTAGCTTGCTGGCATTTGGTAAGTGTCACAGTGACAGCACTTGGTGGCGAAATGCTGGGCTGTCAGCGGCAAGCTTTATCACCAGGCTTTTCTCCTGCACAGAGTGTGGACTAATAAGCCTAGAAATTACAATTGCCTCCCTGCTGAATCCCCGATAGCTGCAAATAATGATATCAGTGCCCTGCTAATCTCCTCTGCTCGCGGCTTGGCATCAACCTATTGAGTCACCTGTCATACTCATGTCTGATGAGGTGAACTTAATCTTGCCGTCCGTAATGACAATAGAGGCCATTTGAATGTTAAGAATGATATTTGTCAAAGTTTCCTGTCTTTTTTTGTCCTTCAACATCTTTTTCAGACAGTGCAATTGAAATGCCCTGTCAAAATGCATGAATCCCTAGACTTAGTTAAGACAGATTCCGATATGAGTCCTATTTCAATTTTATTCTCTATTCATGATTTCAAAAGACTGGATTGAGGTTGACAAGTTTTCATCATTTCGATCGACTGTGAAATGCAAGCATTTAGATACAGCTAGCGATTATTTTTGGTGATATCTATAAAATCACAATAACAGTTTTTGATGATGACATGGTTTTCACCATACTATGAGCATACATATGCCAGTAGATTTTTGCAGCTTTAGTATACTACAAAGGCGTTGATATCTCAAAGCTGTACTCTGAACCTTCAGTCTTCTTATGTCCAATACATATACTAAGATTAACAATACTACACTCATTCTGCTTGAAGCACTGAAAAGCCTGCTCACTAATATGTGAATTGCAGAAGTCAGGTAGAGCAGATCTATATGGGCTTGTGTAGGAGGCACCTCAGTCAGACCTTGCATGGTCACCTGTCTTCAAATGCTCCCTTTGTACCAATCTATTTATGAGCACATCCAATTTTCAGTGACATCAGCTACAGCACAACAGCAACAAAACCACAACAAATTCTTTCATTATGGCAAATATAAAGAAAAGAACTAGTTCCAGTATTTGCAGATATGAAGCAAACAGAGGTCACTCCAGATATGTGCCAGTGCCCCCTCTTTCCTGTATTATTCAGTCCTATCAAGAGAGCTGAGCAGAGATAAATTGACCTAAGAGACACACACAGAAGTACATTGAGCGTTAAACTAAATGTTCTGGAGAGTGCTGAAAGAGGTGCCTGTCTATTCACTACCCAGCTCTCTATTAACAGCCATATCTGAACCACTTAACTATGTTCTGTGCCTCTTTAACAATTTAAGCTGTTTAAAAATGTCTTCTGCCATTTTGTACAGATGAACGGTTAAAAGAGAGATGGGATGAACTCCATTGCACTCTGTGAATGACACCTCCAAGTGCCTTAAGCTGAAACAAAGAGTACCAATTTGAAAAATGTCAGTAACATGGCAGTTTTCAGTTTAACCAATACATTACCCTTAACCAATAACAGTTAGTGTTTCTGAAACTACTACACTGTGTATGTATAGGTGTGCATTTTAAAAGACAGAACTGTTGAAATTCTGGGGATGTATCACATAGTATTATTTGAAGCACAATGTCACTATAGAGGTATGCCATGACAAGAGCTGTTATTATTTAATTCTTCTGTCTGGTACTATTATGGACAAAGCAAGAGCAAGTCTCACTGAAAAAGGTTTTGTTTCTGATAAAGGAGCAGTACTTTCCAGTGCCATCATTTCTCCTTTCTTCATCAGGCATTGATCATTCACACGGAAAACTGTGTCATTAGATAAATGACTGCTTCCCTCTGCTGTCGGATTAACACTGACAGCACAATCAGTACTTCCTTATGTCTGGGTAGACAAAGAATCATTTAGGTACTGCCTCATGTCTACTGTACTCCCTGCCACAAAGTGCAACAAATGTCCACAGCTGTGACCATGCACTTTGAAGGAAAGTTGATTTCTGTAAACCTTTTCTAGCTTCCTTTCTTTCTTTTTTTTTTGTAAGATGATTGTAACACTTGTGGAAAGAGCTGAACCTAGCAGTATTGTTTTTGTATGAACAGTAGTAAAGCAATGTCTCCTCAGCTATTAATCACTGACAACACTATAACACTTGTCCCTACACAAAATTAGTTTCAGTTCAATTCAGAATATTTGAGGGAAAAAGATGAGGTTGTTCTCTTAATAATAATATATACTTTTTGTGCTGTCACTGCTAATACTGTTTACTAACCGCTACTCTCGCTTTGACAAAAATAAATTAATGCGTTTTTTTTTGTTTTTTTTAAAGGGTCAATGTCACAATTTAGAACTGTATTAAAAAATAAAAAAGGAAATATGATATTGATACATTCACACTTACCACAAAGCGAAAACTGACACACATTCGCCTCTAACTGTACATGACATTTCCTAAAGTATGCATTCTAATCAGGACAAAACAAACAGCCCGTTCTGTGTTCAATATTTTTTTCTCAAAATAACTGCCTGCTTCTCTTCTGCTGCAATTTTAAATCTGTTTGGCTCCCATGAAGAGGAGTATTATTTCTGCGAAAGAGACACAGTTGTGCTAATGAGTGTGGTTATAAACATCATTATATTTTAAGTGTCATTCTGGTGTTCACAGCAGGGAATGTAAGAAATCTCTGTAGTAATCTGCTTTTGCGTCTCACATTCAAAGTGACAGAAGAAGCTGTCGCATTAATGCCGTGCAATCATTAGCGTGTCAGATTCTTTTGGTGTGCCGGGGAAGACAAGCAATAATGAAGATACATTAACTAGGACTAATTTGGTTGTTCTTCAGTTCAAGTCACTGCCACGCTGATATTTGGTTTTATTCGCACTGATGTCTCAACAGAAGTAGTGTGCGGCTTGAACAAAAGGGCTAGAGTATGTTAAGTGCTTTTGAAATTGTGAGCTTTCCAGGCAGCGGAACCATGCCTGATGAAAGGGTGTGAAATACAATGTGGAAATCGATTTCACAATCTCCTGATTCACTGTGCCAGCGGAGAGGCGCTATGTCAGTGCTACATGGTGCATGTCTGTAAATTTAACACACTCAACAATGAAGGACTTAGCAATTTATGCTACCGTTGTTAAGCTTGACAAATTAATGCATGTTTGAGCTCGGATAAGAGATAGAAGGGTAGGAAATTTCAATTGGTCTGAAATTGACTGGATTGCTGATCTAATGTAGCACCACTACAGTTGCATTTCTGAAGACAACTCTTGCATTTTGCTACCTTGGACAGTTAAAACAGAAGGCTTAAATGTCCCCAGATGAAAACAAAAATACATGGCGTGGCATCTTAGATTGTACCGAAGGCTTAATTAGCATGCTAAGCGCTGCTAATGGCAAGTAAGGAGTAAAGCCCTGAGCTCCTCTCAGAGTGATTGACATCTGAAGCGCACTTGTCAGGATGTGTGATGGATTTCTGTCTTCGCATCATGTTATTGTTGTTATGACCTGGCATGTTTTTTTCCTCAGTGCATGTGTCCGTTGAATATAAATGGCAGCTCAATGTCTGCTGATGACAAAAGGCCCACAGAATAGGAAGCGATGGGACAGGCAGACAGAGCGCGAGCTGGTTTCTAGAGCCCTGTCTGTACCATCTGTGGGGATGTGGAGAAAACAGGATGCAAGCACAATGAAATTAAAAGCCTTTTTCTTTCTGATTAATGGCAGTGATACACGTCAAGCCATTTAAGCATATTTAACACTACTGTGGCAGAATGCAGCTGTTGTGTTCTGTTTTTGAAAATGACTGGGAGAGAGAGGAGGGCAGAGAGAACGACATGGGGATGGAAAGGAAAAGAAAAAGGGCATGCAGCATTTCACAGCCTCTGTAATTCCTTCCAAGGGGTAACAGAGTTTAAATACTAAAATGCCGTTCGTGATAAAGCTGTCTGAAGGCGCAACAGCAGACATCCCAAAGGTTTTGCCACCTTTAATAGCAAGCGTTTTACGCTTTCAAGTGACATGTCTGTCAGCCGCTTGTTGTCTCAAGTAAAACAGACAAACAGATACCTAAATTAAAGAGGATAAACTTGGGAGTTAATTAAAGGATGTCTTACTTACTGAAACTATCTGTCCTGATCATCACCATAGGTGGCAAGTTTGCTTCTGAGACTCAGGCCAAGAAAAATAAACAGTAAAACAAGCGGCAGGCGCAAGACACAGCCTTTCACAACATCCCAAGATACCCATTATGTGAGGGGAGGAAAAAATTATGCCCTGGCAAATTGCTAATGATGAGCCAGTGATGTCTTGTTAAGTGACATTGTTTGGCCTCAGATCCTTTTGTGTCAGCCTTGTGTTCCTTGCCTAACGAGAGACAAGAAAGACTGGAGTGATGCTTTCGGTCCTCCTCTTTTTTCCATTTTTGTTTTGCACAGTTAACTCATGTCTACATCTTCGCTCGGCTCTGTCACTTGGCATCGGCAGGCCTGATTTGGCAGAGGAGAGCATGCTAGAGTGGGGCTGCACAGCGGGAGGGAGCCCTTTGATGGGGACCCCCTGGGAGCCTGACGCCAAGGCAGCAGTAGGATCACAGATGTGGCAGCTTTCATGTAACAGTTAACTTTTTCCTAATTAAAGTCGCCCAGCTAATTACAGGCGGTACTATCTGATCATTGGAAAACAGGATAAGGTAAAGTTGCACAAGCGAGGATGGCTCACATCAAAGATGTGAGGCGAGCAGCGATTGGAGCAGATGGGGGTGAAACGCCGGCTCTTGTCAGGGATTTGGGCTCACCTGGACGCAGGAGTGCATCAGTCACCGAACGCAGCAAGGCCCATCTCATTTGCAACAGTTCCTTCCCTGAATGCTGAGCTGTAATTATGAAAGAAGAGTCGAGAAAAAATGACCAAAAGAAAAAAATCCTGTAATTAGCAAGGCAACTCCAAGCACAAGAAATGGAAATTAGTCACAGTGTTATAAATTAGCCTGTGCATACATTACGTGAAATGAACACCCCCGGGGCCACGAATTAGCGCTTTTGGCTGTGCACCCTCATGTATCTAAATAAAACATTCCGTCCTTGGTTATTATGGGCTAACAAAGAGACATCTCTTACACAGTCATTCTCTACAAATTGGCCACACACACATCATTTAGGAGGGCTATATATGCTACAGGGAGTGTGGGATGTCTGATGGAAGGGGGGTGTATTAGCATCAGGTGACAATCGCTTACTATTTCAGTTGAATTACATTTACAGAGGCTGTTGCAATTTTTTTTTTTTTTTTTCAAAATCACCGTACATAAACCAAAACTAAACTGGACACTGGGATTCTGATAACAACAGCAAACAGTAAGCAAATCACAAATTAAAAATGCATTTTGTCACCAGGCTTCACTGTCCATTTGGATGCGGAGGAGGAGAGGCGATAAAGAGGCTCGGGGGTTAAAAAAAAAAAAGGCACGCAGGCGCTGGAACCGTGTTTTGATGAGTCTTATCTAGAGCGATTATTCATACTTGTCCTTCTGCTTGAATTAAAGCAAGAGTGCTGGAGCCTGTTAAAGCCAAATACTTGAATGGCTAGTGAACTCTCACCTTCGCGCGCATCCATTTAGCTTGCAAATGAAAGCCAAGTACAGTCGGCGAGAGCCATAATGGGCCTTTCTTCTTGCAGAGTGCGGTCATTACATACTAATTTCTTCTGGAAGCTCTTCAGGAATTGAAACACTTGGCTGTGGTGGCCCAGCTCGTGCTGAAACGCACAGGCCAACAATGACAGCACACAAGGTGTTTGTTTAAGGCCTACTCATGGCAGCTGACCACAATCAGACTCAGCTGAAGAGGGCTGATTGCAGCTTGATGCAGCACTGTGTTCGCAGGAAGAAATCCTGAATATCATAATGGAAGCACACTAAAGTCATCAGTAAACAGCATCATCAAGTGCATTTCTAGTCCTAAAATCTTTTTCATTTTTAAGTCATTTTTTTATTCCAAAACACTGATTCTCCCCAAAATGTTTTTCTTTTTCTGTATAAATGTGATTAAAATAAATGTGGTCTTATAGTGTATTGCTTTAGCAATAATAAATACTAAATTATCTTACTGTTATATGCCTTATTTTGCAACACAGAAGTAAGCTTTCTGACGTCCGTTTCTTAAGACGTAATTTTCTGTAAATGTGTGAGACTTCTGATTCATCAGCCGCCATATGTAAATAACTAAAAGAATAAAAGTGCAGTAAACGGTAAAATTATTTGGGCTACAAACCAGTGTGTTTATGATTACGGTAATAAATTAAAATAACATGAAAGCAAATATCATGATGTTTGCAATGTCAAGCAGCATAATAGACTGTTTTTGTACAGCTAAAATAAAGCAGAATCCTCACGCGTTCAAATGATCTTACATTAAAAATAAGGTGAATAGGAATGACAATTATTAAAATCTTTAGGTTTAACCTGAAATTAGTCTTTTCTTTTATAATAAAGCATTTTTTTAGTTAAAAGCACAACAAAGTATTTAAATATCAGACATTATTAGACTGACAGAACATAAGAGATAAATAAATCATAACAAAAATATGCGATAACCACTTTGCCCTAAAGATACAGATGATCACAAATGTATGGATGAATGCGTAAGTGTTGTGATTTGTAAACCTGCATGCGTGCGGCTTGCTTGAAGGGATGCATTTTTGGTTAACATCCACCTTTGGAAAGGCGAACATTTAGACTGTTATACACCCATCATTTCTTTTAGAGAGGTTGCTGATTTGATTATGCAATTAGGCAAGTGGCTGATTAAAAGCTTAACAAATAGATATCATGATTAGCGCCCAGTTCAAAGCCATTTATAGTCCAGCCGTTCCGGATCTACTCAATTCTGAGTTTTATAATAACTTCCCAATTTATTCCACAGAAATTCCACAATCAACAATTATATTGTTTTGGTTACTACTGTGACTATAAAATGCAATAGGGGTAATAGTGTGGTCTTTAATTACAAAATTAGTCAAGCAGTTGCCATCAGTTTGCTATCTTCATCTCACCCCTTCAAAAGTGTCATCACTGTATCCTGTACTTGAAAAGCTTTTCTAGGAACTCGGCATGACCTGCCCGCCTGCCACACTGTGATTAAGACATCACAGTAATCCATGTTTGCATTGCTGTCTGCATGTGTGTTTGTGTGTGTTTGGGTTTGTGTGTCATGGCCCAGTGCTAAACAAACAGAATTAAGTTCCTTTTTGACACCACTGGGAATCGCATTAACCGTTTTCCCAATGGATATATCGTAATATTCCTGAGTAGTTCCAAAATACACCAAGCAAATAAAAAAATTTGCATGCAGTTATCATGCAATAATCTGGTGTCTGCAGAAGACATTAGTTAGGTTAAAATTTCAAACTATTTCATCCTAGTCACACTCTCTTTTGCCATGACTGATTTCATCCACTAGAAAATCCTCTTCCTCCTCTCCCGCTTTGCTTCTTTCCCTCTCACCAAACTCTAGCATTCTCACTTTCCCTCCCTCTCACTCTACTCCCTTCCCTTTCTTTCCCTCTCTATCTCTCCCTGTCTCTGTCTCTCCATTGCTTACTCAGAGAAGCAGCCCATGTTTACTTGCCCTTATCCAGCAGTCTAATCCCTGCAGCAGTGAAAGACTCCACTAAATAGGTGCTGGAGAAAAAAAAGAGGCGAGGGGGGACAGGCAGAGCCATTAAAGGAGAGTTTATCAGAGTCGCTCAATCTGTTATCACTCCTGTCCCTCTGTCTCCCCCACCAGCCTGCCTCCCCCCACTGTCATAGAGCCACTGATTACAGCCTGCCGCGCAGCTCGCTTTTGGGTGTGCGAGTGTATGTGTGTGGCTCCTGTCCCCCGCGTGAGAGCAAGTGTGAGAAAGAAAGACAATTTTCTCTCAAAGCTTCGAGTGAGTCTGTATTTCTATGGCTTTGGACGAAAGAGATGGGGAGAAACTCCTTAATGCTGCATGTTTATTCTTGTGGCACAAGGGTTTTAGCTTTTATTATTATTATTATTAATTATTCATGGCTTTGCATGTCACAAAGGCTGCATTTTAATTGGATAAATATATGCGCTGCGTGTTTCAGAGTGAAGCATGACACATTTTTTTTTTTTGTACATAAATGAGCAGCTTGTGATATGCCTGTGTTTGTAACATCTCAGAGTGGCTCAATTCACTGTAAATGCTACTCCACACAAACTCTATCTCTGCATCTGCTTTGAGTTTGGGTCACTTTAATGTGCATTTGTAAGAATGGAATATTACAGTAGTAATTTCTTTTAGTTAGTAATTTTAGTAAGTCAAGTCAAGTGAAGTTATCATTTATATAGCGCTTTTTACAATACAGATTGTTTCAAAGCAGCTTCACAGTGATAATAGGAAAATTAATGGACAGAGATTGTTTTGGCTTTACAGCAGCTCTAGGAAAAAGTTATTATTGAACTAAAGTAAGTTTTTGATTGAATCCCTTCCGTTCAAAAAATCGTTAATTATTAACTTAGGGGCCGCTTAAATGACACCTTTTTAACTGAAAACAGAAGACTTTTAATGCGTTCTTGCCGTTCATTTACGTGTTTAGTCTATGCGTGTTTGAATGTGTATGTGCACAGACGCTTAGTCTTTCTTTACAAAGTGATATCGCCCAATTACTTGTCTGGCCTGCATAATACAGAATTATTAGTAATAATAATAATTATTATTTTACAGTCATGTTGATGTATAATCACATTTTTGGCCAAATTGTACAGTCCCTCAAGCAAGTACAGCAAACCTTTTTAAATCACAATCACTTTTTCAGTTAGATTTTTTGCCCACCTGCCTTAGATACAGATGAGGTAAAGTGTTCAAACTACTGAACCCAAAGACAGAGTAGTTAGCACAACCACAGGGCTAACCAACTGCAGTTGTCATATTGACAGAGACTACTGAGGCATAAGAAGCCCTGTGCCTGAGAGGGGACACAGCAGACCTGACCTCAGCCCTTTACTAAGACAAGCTAGTCATTTTCCCTGGAGCTTAATAATCTCTGGAGATAACCACTCACTGAGGCCATCTGAGTAGCATCCATTTTCAGTTTTCTCACTTGAGCTCGACCTTATCATCAATATAGCTATTGATTGTACACAAACACACCTAAACAAACTGTGTCCAACACAGCGCTAAGCACAAGCTACGGGGGTTTGAGCATTTGCCCATTATTTAGATATCTACTGCCTGAAAAAGAGAGAAGAAAAAGATAATTAAGCAAATGTAGCCTCAGATCATTTTATCAAAGGAAAATACAAGTACCTAAACATACACACACACACACAAAAAAAAAAAAAACACCATAAAATTTAGGTTTTGCTTATGTAACGCACAGAATCATCAGGATATCCTGTTCTACTATAATGAATGCCATTATAGCTGTTATTACACGGCTACTTAATCAAGAAGCAAACCTGGATTTTATGAATGAATGAATGAATGAACAATAAAATGTTGATTTCAGTTAATGTTATTAAGTAAGAAGACAGACATTGTCCATTGAGAATAGCTGTGTAGGAAAATGTTTGCCTGGAACAATGGTCAAAAACAGTTTAGAGGTCATTATACAAAACTATTTGACTGGAGAATTGACCAGTCAGAAGGAAGTATTCCAGAGAGGTGTGTAATAAAAATGTCCAACTAATATTCACACACATGCCTACAATGGAGATTTGTGCTTACATGCAGGGCAACAGAGAAATGCCCCAGCCCCTAGCAGCGGTTAGCTGTGTTGCCAACCCTGCATACAGGACCACACCGTTTAGACCCTAATGGCTGGTAATGTAAGCTCTGTGTTTACTGAGCGGTGGGTTTCCAGCACACAGGCTGTGACAAATTATGAAAGGCGGGCCAGCGTAACCAGGCTGAATTTCATTAAACTTTAACTGGCCTTATCTGCGGCGCAACAGAGGACAACATAATAAACGCTGACAGGTATCTAAAGATGTGTGTTTGGACTAGGGAGAGGGAACAGCGGGAGAGATGCTTACAGCTTTGTCATCGAAGAAGGGACATATGTTGTGGGCTATAAAACCGTAAAACAGATGCTGTTTTTTGTGTGCTCATGTATAGGCTGAGATTTTGCCCTTACTCAACAGCATGTAGTATATCATTTATTCTAAACAAAAATCCAAAAATCATGTCTCTTCATGATTGAGGTGTGTGTGTAGTGTTTGTATTCTGTCCTAACTGTACTTCATTACTTTATAGTTTTTAATTGAATATGTTTGTGACACATAACTTTCAATACAAAACTCCAAATTAAAATGGGGGTAACGGTACACAAACTTTGGGTACGTACCTCGGTTTTGAAGTCACGGTTCAGAACGAGAAAGCTAAACATAAAATTGCTTTTTATTATTAAACTGTTTTTTTATTATGTAAACGTTTTTTGAATGTATTTGTACATCAATGTAAATGTATTTGTTTAAATAAATTCCATTATAATTGAAGTTTTCTTAAGGATAAAAAAAAAATATCTCAGCTAATGCTGTTAATTATACAGGGAGCCCAATACTACTATATAAATGATTACAATTAACAACAGAGCCCAAATTATTAAATTCATTTGCAATTTATTTTGATATAATAATTAACACTCAAATGATAAAAATAAAAAAATGTGAATTTCACATAACTAACATGCTGTCAACACTAAAAGCCTCAGGTAAATATAATGCTATGTGAAATATGCTATGTGAAGGCTGCATACATCATCAAGGATGTCTTATTTAATAAAAGAAAAGCAATAAAAGTAACTGTTATTCCTCATGAGGTGTAAAATACTGTAATTTCTTTCTTACTTTGCAATCTAATGGTCAATTTTCTTAAATGAGACTGCCGCAATGACGTATACAGCCTTCGAATGTGACATCAGCTTTTGAAATGAGACGCAGATATCAATCGAACATCTCCTCTTCTTCTTCTTTGCACTTTTTACTGGTAGCAAATCCCTTCTGGATTGGAGTTGGAATCGTCTGTGACCGACTGTATTCCTCATGTGACCGCATGAACCAAACCATGACGTCTGTACCGTACGGGTCGGGACAAATACATGTACCATTACACACCTAATATATATAGTCGTGAAAAAGTTAGGACATCCTATTGAATTCCATGATTTTCCATATCAGGACATAATAAAAAATAATCTGGTCGTTGGCAGGTCTTAAAATTTGGAAAATAAAACCTCAGATGAACATCATCACATGATATCTCACATTGTGTCATTATTTATTTAACAAAAACTAGGCCAAACTGGAAAGGCCATGGGTGACAAATTAAGGACACCCTTATTGTTTCTTTAGGAATTAAGAGGATAAGAATCAGTCAGGTGCTGCTAATCAAATGCCTTTGATTAATTGATCATCAGTAAGTGTGATCACCTCTATAAAAACATAAGTTTTGACAGTTTGCTGGTCTATAGCACTCAGGTGTGTGTTAACACAATACCAAAGAGGAAAGACATCAGCAATGATCTTAGAGAAGCAATTGTTGCTGCCATCAATCTGGGAAGGGTTATACCGCCATTTCCAAACAAGCTGAAGTCCATCATTCTACAGTGAGGAAGATTATTCACAAGTAGAAGACATTCAAAACAGACACCAATCTTCCCAGGAGTGGACGTCCCAGCAAATTCACCCCAAGATCAGACCATATAATGCTCAGAGAAATTGCAGACAACCCAAGAACTCTATCTCTAACTTTTTCACGACTGCATATATATCCACTTTGACATATATATATATATATATATCTGATCACTCACAACCACATTTGACTACCAAAAGTGTACCAAATGTGTAAAGAGAGACAAAATGAGAGAGAACCAGAGAGAAGGACAAAAATGGAATAAAATAAAATAAAAATAAAACAAAAAAATAACAATAACAAGAAGAAGAAGAAGAACAACAAATTTGACTGATTCGCAAGAACCCAATTGTTCATCAAGGTCGCCATTCTGGGATGAACAAGATTTGGAATATTAGGTATAAAAAAGGCAGTTAATGTAACAAAGACTAGTTGAAGTACAGCTTTGTTTGGATCAGAAAAGATTTATGTGTTTTATATGGCATGTTGAGATGAATAAAAACCTAAATCGGGCCTACCCTGTAATAAGGCAACCCAATTTTGTGTTACCGTTGAAGATGAAACATTTGATTTCACCAGCATTCATTTAAATAGCTGCAGAGTTAGATGACTGCATTTTTTATTTAACTTCCTAATTGGGCCTAGATCATCTTCCCCAGAACTTTGTGAGCAGTATGAGCAGTCATTAATAAAATCATTTTACATATTTTTCAAGTCAGAATTCTTATTTATGCAAGAAATAAAGTTCTGTAAACAATTATCTGTGCCTTATAATAGGGGTGAAAAGTATGTCCGTCCCGAAAAGTAGAAAAAAAAAATATTTTCAAACTATTTGATTTTACCAAGTAAATATTCACAACTCATATATACACTACCAGTCAAAAGTTTGGACACGGTAAGATTTTTAATGTTTTTAAAAGAAGTTTCGTCTGCTCACCAAGGCTGCATTTATTTAATTAAAAATACAGTAAAAACAGTAATATTTTGAAATTGTAATAATATTTCACATAACTGTTTTCTGTTTGAATATATTTTATAAAGTAATTTATTCCTGTGATCAAAGCTGAATTTTCAGCATCATTACTCCAGTCTTCAGTGTCACATGATCCTTCAGAAATCATTCTAATATGCTGATTTGCTGCTCAAGAAACATTTATGATTATTATCAATGTTCAAAACAGTTGTGTACTTTTTTTTCAGGATTCCTTGATGAATAGAAATTTCAAAAGAACAGCATGTATCTGAAATACAAAGCTTTTGTAACATTATACACTACCGTTCAAAAGTTTGGGGTCAGTAAGAATTTTTATTTTTATTTTTTTGAAAAGAAATTAAAGAAATTAATACTTTTATTCAGCAAGGATGCATTAAATCGATCAAAAGTGACAGTAAAGACATTTATAATGTTACAAAAGATTATATTTCAAATAAATGCTGTTCTTTTGAACTTTCTATTCATCAAAGAATCCTGAAAAATAAATATTGTACACAAATATTTTGTACAATTGTACACAATAAATGTTTCTTGAGCAGCAGATCATCATATTAGAATGATTTCTGAAGGATCATGTGACACTGAAGACTGGAGTAATGATGCTGAAAATTCAGCTTTGATCACAGGAATAAATTACTTTATAAAATATATTCAAACAGAAAACAGTTATTTTAAATTGTAATAATATTTCACAATATTACTGTTTTTACTGTATTTTTAATTAAATAAATGCAGCCTTGGTGAGCAGATGAAACTTCTTTTAAAAATTTCTATTAAAAATCTTACCGTGTCCAAAATTTTGACTGGTAGTGTGTGTGTGTGTATATATATATATACACACACACATATATATATATATATTTCAAAGTTGTAAATAAAATATTTTGGTAAATAAAAGATTATTGGAAAATACTACTTCAGTCTTTCTACTTCAGACGTTCACATTTAATTTAATGTGTTACTAGCCATTTCATTGCAATTATTTTAGTAAATGAAATTTACTAGCAATTTCTGAGTGAAAATTGTTAAAAGTAAATCATTCACCATTTTTTTTTTTCAGTCGAAAGGGATCACATCCATTGTTCCAATGTTTGTGTTATTCTTCCGTGATAAAAGCAAAGGCCTATCCACCGCAACATCTAAGAGTGTCGTTTTCTAGATGAGAGGACACTCAGGGGGTACAAGACCCTCGAGCCAAACCCAAACTCCACACGAACAACACACACAAACACTCTTGTGCCACCACTCAAGTGTCCCTGGGCTGATCCAGTGGGTTGTGTGGCTTTTCCATTTGAACAGGCCTCTAAGCTCTTCCACAAACAGTCCGAAAGAGGTCCTCTGCACCAGGAATATTTGCCATCGTCCATCACATATTTCGTCCATGGTGACACTCAAAAGGAGAAAGGGTCTGTGCTCACATTTTAATAGTTAAGTACAGAATAGAAATGTGCAAAAATAACCGCAGCTGAATGTACCTCGGATTCCACGGCCTTCCTGGCTTGTTGTCATGGCGTGTTTGCACGAAAAAGGCGATGTAATCAATAACGCACAGCCTTGAAAATGTCTCCCAACAGATGGTCCATTGAGAATGGAATGCCATCGCCTTTGTGCCCAGAGCCTTTGCATTAGCTGGCTTTAATTTACCGACTGCCGACAAATTCTTCTTCATCTCAGCTCTAAGCAAGCTCACAGATGATTGAGACAGCTTCATCGATACCAGCTCACTGTCTCTCACTTGTCTCTTTCTCTTAATTATCTGTATTGAAAGAGCAGAGAATAAATCATCTTAACTCTCAGCAGAGAAGCTCCATTTCCCACACAATTGACTGGAACTCATACGATGAGCCTGCAAGAGACATAGAGCAAAACAGCCTCGCTACCGTTTTGCTAAACGGCTTGTTAAAGTGTTGTTGTTGCTTTTTTCTACTTGGGATCGTTTCTTTGGCCGTTCCTCGTTTCTTTTTTTAGCGAGCTCTGGCTACTCCAAGAGGCACAGTGATGCACCATAACAGAGTGAATTCATGCTCTCTAGACACCTGCTCAGCTCTGGAGAAGCACAAGATATTGACCTTCAATTCAGTCAGCATTCAAAAGCGATGAAAGGAGATAAGAGCTCTAATCGTACCTCCGTCTCAGGCTCCTCTTTATTGACTAACTGACACATACTTATTGCGGCTCTGCTGCCAGTGCCTGCGGTTTTGTAGCCTTGCAGATACCACACGCTAAATCGAAACAGACGTTTGCTCCAACAGCGGGCTAATATGAAAATTGCCAGTAAAGACGTGCAAATGAATTGGATATTGAGTAATGCATCAAGAAGGCATCAGATCTTCTCTGTAGACGGTAAAGCATCAGAAACATGTTTCTTTTTTTCCTTGTATTCTCTCTCTCTCCTTTACAGTGCAACATCTTGCATCATTAGATCTCTCATTTTTTCCTATCTAACAGAAATTCTGGTTAAAAGCTTGACATGAAGGGGAAAATTTTTTAGATATCAGAGCCTACTGCACTTAAAAACATGGTGGATAATTCAGGTAGCATGTCTTGACCCCAGAATATGGCCCCAGCGAGGTTCTTTGTGGTTTGGATGCTTAAAATACTTGAGTGGTATAGTCTAAAATGCAGGACGACAGTGCCCATTCATTCTGTTACAGAAAGCCAACAGAAGTAGATGGCTACACTAATGGCATCACCCCCAATCCACATAGACACACACACACACACACACACACACCCACCCAAACCAAAACACATGCCAGCCCAAGCTGCATTTTACAGACCCCCCCAGTCATTTTCATATTTATATTTACATGCATATGAGTGTTCCCATCCATGAGAATGCAGGCAGTGATATTTGAATTCCTGACAGAATCCATAAATACCCAGCCCGGGCAGATACAGTGGTATATTTATTTGACTGACATTGTCTAAATTGAAGTTTGACACTCTTCACCACTCTAACCTTTATGCAAATGCAAAATCATCCAAATGTGATGGACAGAATTCAATTAACTGAGATGACAGAGAATAATCTAGTGAACTGAATACATCAGCCAGTTGAAAGGTAACACAATCATCATGCTGAGGTGCGGGGGTGGAGGGTTGTTCTGAGAGAGTGAGAAAGAGAGAGAGAGAGAGAGAGAGAGAGAGGAGGGGGCTAAGGATGTAGATATAGCCCATTTCCCCTGTCTTATCTAATGGCGCAAGCTCTATTTCTCCAAAGCGAAGTCTTCAGTCCAGTAAACTCTTGATCTCAAATGAGAGGTCTGCAACACTGTTGCTAAGCAATTAGGAGCCTTTATTGAGCAGCTGATTCCTGGTGCTCAGTGTCCATCAGTGCGATTTCGCCTCACCTAATAGACTTCCATACTGATGAACAGAATAGCCCTGTGCTCAAAGAAAATGGCTCAGGAGATGGGCTTCAAATGGAAGCACAGCAAGCATGCTCCTTTCTTAAAACACAGCCTGCCCAAAACAACTGTTGCTTGTACATTTTTGTTATTCTAAGAGTCCTTAAGGATGAGCACTACCATTACAGAGAAAGAGAAACATGTTAAAATGAGACACTGAAGAGAAATAAAAGCTTCAAAAAATTTTATATTTTGATGATCATTTTACTATTGAAAAAAACATAGTTAGATTATTGTTTTATTAAAATACATATATATACATTTTCATGTTTGATTTAATGTGAAAAATATGTGTTCATATTAACAGAACCTAACAGTCTTAATGCAGTCTTTCAATCCACCAGTGGTTTAATGTATCAGATACAGAACAGACTTGTGGCCAGGTGGGGGCACCCTTAACCAATTTTTTGAAACACTTTGCTTTTGCAAGTGCTGGAATACCAGAGTCTAAACGGATAATATATTTATTGGTAATAGTTATGACAACTGCATTTATTTAATGATACACAAATAACAAACACTTAAATCTCAATTTAAAATAATAAATTTTTATTATTTTGATTTGTTTAATGATGACTGGAAAAAGAGGCCTGTTTAAAAGTGGTGTGTACCTATTCAGTATGATTGTGGACTTGGGAAAAAAAAAAAAAAAAAGCTTTTGCATTTATGAATAACCTTTAAAAAAACTGAACAACAGAGCTAAAAATCTCAGGACTACTTTGCATTCATCAACGAAAACACTAGATGGCTCTGTTGCGATACTTGAAGCACTGATGGACGATTGTGATTTCTTCTGTTTGTATCTTTTCTTTATACATATCCTTTTATACTGTGTGCATATTTTTACTTGAGTGTCTCTGACTAAGATACAATAATATTGGTTAAAATTTAAGAGATACCCAGGAGACTGTTTATTGCAATTCAATGTAATTTTATAACAGCATAACAGAAATGTAAGTTATTTTACATAAAGATATGGCTTACACACAGATGCTGTCCTCTGTGGCTTTGCAAAGCTGTCAGTCCAGGGGGGAAAAAATGAGGTGGAGTGGTCCTTAAGCATTTCTCGTCACAAAAAATATGCTGTTATTTCACAGAGAAGAAATGCAACACACATCATGTCAACCTTTTTTACATAAAACATTTACACCATCTCCTTGGTCCATCAGCAGGCTCCATTTATAGCTTTAGAAATGATACTAATTAAATTTTAGAATGATTGAATCTGGTCATTTTCTTTAAGCAGATTTTTTTAACCCTTTCTATGAATGAGCAAGGAAAGGGGTAAAGTCAAATTGTATCCATTAATGATAGTCAAGCGATTCTCCACCATATCTGTTACATACAATGTAACTTCCATTAGCCCTCCAACTGGCTACAGTACACACCATTTAATTAAATATAGCCTTTCAAAGAAACGTACTGCAAGCAATTTAGAGAGTAGCACATTTGAAGCTTGCATGAGGTTACTAGTGCTTTTAACCACTAGTATGAGTGCATAGACTGTTAATTAACATATTTAGAATTAAGTGGATTTGCTATGCACTAATCAGACTCTAATTGACTAAGAACTGTACCCTTTCAAACAGTGGACAGCAATCACAGCAGCAAGAGCCAGCATATTACATAATCACTAATTATGTTTCAGATTGTAAATAAATATAAAACAAAGCTGATGGATTACGCAAAGCTCATCAATATGACTGGTTAATGACTACTCGGAGCAGTCATCAGACTTGTGCAAGCGAGGGAAAATACCAGCTATTTTGTCTCCAGATCGAGTGATTGCACTTAGCTGACAGAAACACTGTCTGACTGTGTCAGGTAAAAGGCACAGTGTTACTTATAAACCAAGACATCGACTAACATTTACCACATATATAAGGTAGAATGACTGGGGCCTTTAGAATATATGTCATTTGTCACTTGGTTCAAAGAAAATTTGAACCAAATGCAAGCCAAAAATTTTTAAATATCTGCTAGTGTTTTTTCCCCCTTTCTTTCATTATTATAATAATTTTTCCATTGGGTTTCTTTGAACATTTTCAAGAATATGCAATTGACCTGACTCTCTCTATTTAACTGTCTCTGACATTAGTTTAGGGTTGAAAATAGCATGTCTTACGTAGCTGCTGACACACAGCCTTGAACCTTCTGAGCTAAGAAAAATCGCCCACATTGATGACTGGCTCCTCTCAGACCTGTGTGGATGGGGATAGCAGCCCTTCCTGTAGGACCTGAAAAAAAGACCTCTGATTTCTCTACAGACAGATAAATACGGAAGACCGAGAGACCCATACAGGGTGGCGGCTGTCAGTGCTTTCATTTCACTTTGATATCCTCTGTCAAGCAGAGCAGTGACATACAGGCCAATGCATTGATATGAGAAAGAAGACTGCACGGATAGAAAGTCATGCAACTGAAAAGTAAACATCCGAACACTTCCACTGCATTATATTGGTTAATTCCTGGTTTGAATACAAAATATTCACATATATGTACAGACAGAGAAAAACAAATCATAAATTCTAGTTATGAAGTTATGAAATATGAACATGAAAAGACAAGTAAGTAGAAATATATAAGAAACGTAAAACGCTGAAACTCATAACACTGACATGTTGTCCAATGTCTGCTCATGTTTCTTTTTAAGCAAAGCAGTCTGTGGAAGATCACATGGCTGAAAAGTTTCGACATGCATATGAGCAAAGAAAGAGAGCATACACACTGCTGACAACACACACACACCAGAATTTGCACAGCCGGGTCGCTCAGCTCCTTTCCAACTTTGAAGTTGGACTCTAATTGACCCACTATGTAGACTAGTCACTGGCTTGTGCTTTCCATAAATACCTGTGTATTAATGATGTTTACAATGTAGAAAAATCCAGACAAGACTTCAAGAGCACAGGTAGGTCTGAAATACCAAATAATAAGAACACATACAACTGGAGATACTGAACAGAACTAAACTGCTCCTTTCCACAACCATTCTGAGATGTGTGTGTGTGAGGCAGTAAGAGGGCAGCTGGGGTTTCTTTTCACAGCCCTTCACTTCTCTACACTGCCGCTAGGCCAGGGCCTGTTCAACGCCACAGAGAACTGGAGAAATATGAGTGCCGCTTTGTTTGACTTCCTCTCAGCCTCCAAGACACCAGCAGGGTCTGGTAATGAGTCTGCAAACAGGACTCGCGAGGAACGTCATGCCACTCATGACTAATTGTGCTCCAACACTTCACTGGAGAGGAGAAGGAAGTCTGTAAGCCTGTAAGATATGCTAGTTTAGAGAGCTTTCATTTCTTTTTTTTTTTTTTTTTGATACTTAAAACTGGTTACAAGACAGAAAATCTAATCAGTGAAAGGGCATGTTAACTTTTTTTCATGTTTCACAGTGGTATCAATGCTGTAGTCATGTATAATGTTTAGTTTAAGCATAATAATAATAATATTGAAACAAACAATAAAACACAAGGTGTTTTCTACTTATATTATCTATATTTTAAAGACAAACAAATGCAAAGTGTTGCTTTTCCTCCATTCACAAAGATGAGATCCCAAATACACACTGATTATATAAAATGATGGGTCTAGAACAAGACCGCACAAAAATCCTCCTCTCTCTGCTGGAATGGGGAGTGATATTGTTCCAACCAAGCACCATAAAAACAGACCGGACGGGGCTCAGCGCTCAGGAGAACTGGTAAGCCCCTGTTTTATTCATGAGCATGCAGGCTCCGCCAGCTGAGAAAACCCCTGCAGTCTCTTCCAGCACATCAAGGTTTTGTGCCTGAATTACAATCAGGCCCAGGTCGCTGCTCTGACACACTGCATTAAAAAGCAACAGAGATTAACGGACCCAAGTCAATTTGGGGATTGATCGACAGGTCCTCGCCTAAAAAACAAAAACACCCTGAAAGAGAGCTCTGACCGCCGGGATAATCGGAGCACGCTTATTCGACTCATGGAAATCAAATATGAAAAGAACATAAGACAAGCTTCTTTTTGGCGAGAGGGAATGGGATTTGAGGAAGGTTTGAAGAGAGAAAAAGTTTGCACTACTGAATTGTATTGTTGCTGATAATCCGGTGGAAATGGAAAGAGAGGCATCCCTAAGGTGAGACCAATGCAGCTAAATGGTGAGGGAATGAAGCTCAGAAGGCCGATCTCTAGAAATTGGTTTAGATTCTTCAAAATAAAGTTCATGCACTCATAGCATAAAAAAATGAACAAAGTATATTTCTTTTTCAGAACTCTTGCATGCTTGTTGTCCACTACGTAAATATTGTTACAGCTCATTCTGAAATATTAATTGGCATTCTGAAATCTGTGCAATGTTACATAACAGGCGTAAACAATAAGAATGCTCTCATGCTGGTATTTTTAAAAAAATGTAAAAGCTGACATGCGCACACTCTCAAATAGACACTCATTCAAGGAAAAACAGATGAAGATGTTCAAGCAGGCCTGACAGAAAATGAGCAGAGAAACAAACACAAATGAGTCACTTTGCCAATGAGAGGAGAAATAATTGGTCCACTTCCCATTATGCTAATAAACAAGCAATAATGATAAACAAAGTTCCAGTGCAGATTTAAAAAAAAAAAGAAAAATCTCAGTGGGAGGCCATCTATCTACATCTCGCCCTCCATTTCACAGCCATTAGATGTATCTCGCAAAGTCAAAAAACAACAACGTAAAGATTTTTTTCATAGCATCTAAATTTACAGTTTAGAGGACGTCCTCTAATTGCCCTCTTTGAATATAGTGTCCCAGGCTCCCTGTCATTATGGCTGCATTGAAGTCCTAATGAGTGGAATTGTCATCCACAAAGACGCCCCCCTTTTTCCCTGCTGTGCGAGCACATTAAATCCAGACAGCTCATTTCCATTCCCCTGCCATCTCTCCAGAAATGACGTGCGATGCTTGAAACTGTTTATTTCCAAATTCAGACCTCCTCCGTAGCAGCCATCGGCTTCAATTACCAGTTTTTCTGAGCGCAGCCATCAGGCAGCCTGACACTAAGGTCCAACCTAATTCCCACCTTCTCCAGAGTCAAGAGCATAATGTGCAGATAAAAAAGGTGGAAAATAGCCTGTGCCTCATTAGCATGCGGTGGCTGCCTGTTCATTTGCTCGCCTGCGAATGAAAGTTCTGACACTCGGGCGCCTTCCGCAATATGAGAATGGTCCTCTTCAGACAGTGCGCCGTCCTTACCGCAATGAGAGAGGTCATGAAGGGAGGGGGGTGCAACATCGAACCCTGCTAGCTGTGCCCTGTGACTGCAAGGCCGGTCAGGGTGCCGAGAGGAGGGTATTGATTCTGGGAGCAGCTCATTACCTGCTGAATCAACACATTACGGGCACGTTTGAAGCGTGCGCAGCCGAATTGTTTACGAGTGTCTTTAGTGCAGGCCAAAAGCTAGCACTGACAGGGCATGACCACGCTCATTAGCCTGCAACCCCACGATTAGATGTTATCCGATACGCTGCTATCTGCGGCGTCCGTCTAACCAAGGCTGCTGGCCTGCATTGGCCTGGCCCATTACGGCCGCTCGCTCTCACTCTCCCATCTCTTTCCTCCTTTCTCTCACCACTCCCCATGAATGTATCCATTAGGCCGCCGATGTGTAAATTGTTTTCACCTGCACTGCGGGCAGATGGAGGAGAAGGAGAGGCGCTGGACGCATAATTTCCTATGCATGAGCTTTCTAATCAGCTGCAGAGTAACATGATTCCCCAGCTTCTCATGGATGTGGGGAGAAAAGAGTCTCTCAAATGCACAATCTGCAATCAATATGCATGCTATGTTATAGGGATATTGGAGGCAGGGGAGCTGGTGACTGAGTTCATATGCGCTTGCCTTATATAAGTGAGATGGCTTAATGGGAAGGATGCGGGGCCCTGCCTGATCCCATCCACTGGAGATAGAGTTCAGCCTGTGCTGGATGAATTGGAGGATAATTTGACCTACAAGACAAAGCCCCCATAAGCACAATTTCCAGTGTCAGCAGAAGGCAACCCAGATGAGTGAGAATGTGTACGCAACCTCACACGCACAAATAAATGCTGTATCTATTTAATGCTGCAACTACAATTCAGTTTCCTAAGAGGATCATGATGTCAAATAGGCCATCTGGAACAAAGTTGAATGCTGAGTTAAGGCAGAAAGCAAGGTATAATTGCAATTAGGATATTATGTCAAAGAATGCCATCCTTTATAAGTAAAATGTTCAATAGATCAAATCTGAACATGAAACTGCCCAAACTTCAAAAACAAGGAGTGTCAAAATGATCACATCAATTTACATTATGGATTATGAGAACACATAAACATTGATAAATTGGGGTGAAAGGAAAAAAAAAAAAAAAAAAAACTTGTTTGTAGCCAAAAACCCATTTTTTAAATCTGTTGCTGTAAACTAAAATGTAGTGGTCTACCGATATTGATTTTTTTTAAAAAATGCCAATGCCAATATCTTAAAGAGCAGAGTGGCCGATGGCTGATATAAAGCCGATATATTTATAATTTGTATTTATTTTATTTAATATTTAATTTACTATAAATAAATAATTTTAAAATGAATAATAAAAAAAAAACTAAAATGAACAGAACACATGACATTATTTTCACAAATTAATTTGTTAAAAATGAAAGAAATTGTTCAAAAAAATCTGCGAATAAAAAAAGTAGTAAACAATACTGTAACTAACATGGCACTCAGTAATCTGGAAAGTTTGTGTGCACTGGGAATCATATTGTTTCAAATAAAGACAAGGTAACGCTAATTTTACATTCAGCATAGTGTAAATGACATGAATATGATTCATGCACAGTTAGCATAAACAGCTTTTCACATAAACTTAACTTTCTTTGTTTAATAGTTCTGTTAGACAGAACTTTTAAACCGAGACCGTAAAAGAATGAACACGGAGAATGGGAGCGCTGTGTGCTCAAGGCGCTGCTGTTCTCAGACCCAGCGTTCTCAGCACCGTCAAAATAAAAGTCGATACATCGACCATACAGAAAAACTTATCGGCCGATGCCAGTATTTAAAAAATGCCAAATAACGGCCGACATATATATTGCTAAGGCTGATGAGTCGGCCACTAGTAAAATGTTGGCCATTTAAAGCATTCCTGCAGCTCATACAGCTCAAATGAAACAAACATTTTGACCCTATGCCAAGGTTGTGGGTTTAATTCCCAGAGAATGCAATATTGATAAATGTATATACAGCTAAGCTACACAGATAGGAACTGGGGGATCATCCAGCTAATCAGCTTTAAAAAGCTTCCATCCAGCGTTGTGAAATGATCATTGACCTGTACACTGATTCACACCTATACTGTAACACTTGAACTTACTTTCACTCACACATAAAGTAGAAACTCATCATTTGGTGCTTTAATACTGTTATTTGAGGAAATTCAATCACATTGAACACTTTGTGATGATACAGACGTGAAGTGTATAATTTCTGCACCAGACTGAGGCCATTTTAAAGACAAACAGGTAGTCCCACTTCAAACTCATGGCTTTCGCTGTTATAGCTGCTATTTATTAGTGTTGGGCAATACTCCTCATAGTCAAATCGTCCTATCGTCACAGCGTGAGATCGCAGACACACGATATTATAGTCTGGGGTGGGGGTCTTTTTAACTTGGGCATATTTGCTCATTATTGCTCATTTATCATTAATTTACTTGTTTATTTACTCAATTATTTAATTATTTTCTTACTTTTATTATTACTGTAAATGATGCGCGCAAAATCTGAATTGTCCATCATTTTGCGAGCAAAAATGAGGTTGGTGATAAAGAAAATGTTGCGTCACAATATTGGAATTATTTCAGTTTTAAACCATGAAGGCAAGACAATGGATATCACACAAGAATGCCAATGAAGTCTCAAACCCCAGTCAATTTACAGAAAATGAATGTAAAAACTGACCGAGCTTTCGGCATCGGATGCTGCATTAATGGTGCATATTCTCTCAGAGACGACGAGAGATGAATCTGCTTCAACATGCTAATAACAGTATGCAACGGTCTTAATTTATTTTCTTAATATTTCTCTTGTGGCCCATACGCAAGTGAAGAAATGAGAAGTATTTTGTGTTAAACAATTTGTTTTTGAAAGTCTGTGTTTGAAATTAAGCTGCTCTTAATTGTCATTGATGACTGATTATTGCAGTGTTCTGACATATTATAGACTGTTATCATATAATTTTAATTATGTAATTCATTGTATAACAGACCTAAATGTTTTTAAAACATTTTCAGTGAGGAGTAAGCTAATCTATCAAATATTTTATTATAAATTGATGGCGGGGCAACTTAATTGTAATATTAATTTAACAATAACAGTAGCCTAACAATTATAACATCAATAATAATTTAATACATTAATTGTAAATGCCAAATCCTCTTGATATCGCTGATATGTGATGCTTTTGACGATTTATCTGGCTATCATCAATATACAATATTGTTGTCTATCATCATAACCCTACTATCTATATTTAAATTTGAAGTTGGACAAGTCAGTCCATGCTAATGTGGACATAGGAAACAAATCTGAAACCCAAAGGTAGACTTGCTTTAAAATCTTGTCAATAATACTGGAATTCCAATAAAATATGATCCTATCATTAAAAATCTGATTACTTAGCAATCCTTTTTGCATTGTGAGTGCTTCTATTACAACAGTAGTGTTTGCTGTAAATGACATTCTGTAGTGTGTGAGCAAACAATTCCATGTTCAATTTATAAATGAAAACCTTGAACAAACAAACACTGTATTGTGACCTTCCACATACATTTACAAGAACTACACTGTACTGTACAGTGTACCTCACTGTCTCCACTCCAGATCATAAAGTAGGCATCACCAACCAATGGCACACATGTCACTATTGACACAAGGAGTTTTAATCGCTAACATGAAGCAATAGAGAAAACCTTGAAATGTTGGTCCTTCACATTTTGAGCTAATCCTTTCTCATAGTCACATAGCTTGTTTGTATTAAAGGGGTATTTCAATCTAAACTGCATTTCTTTCTTTCTTCAGAAGACTTTTTTGTTGTTTGTTTTTGATCCAAACATTCTTTAAAACTTTCTTTTGTGTCCCTGCAGCTGGAAGAAAATGATACAGGTTTGGAATAACATGAGGGTTGTAAATAATGTAAATAATGACATTTTTGGCTGAACTATCACTTTAAATTAGGACCTATACATTTTATTAAAGTGTGAGAATTAAACAGTGAACAGAAGCGTGCAGCTCAGACAAACCATCGGCCCGTGCCATCCACTGCGCATCACAAGCAGCTGATAGTATTACACAGATCAATGCCCATGTTACTAATCAAAGTTTGTGACTGTTCAAATAATTTGTTTTAATTAAACTTTTAGGACCTTTTAAAAAATGACTTTTTTAAAACAGTGTTGCGCTCTTTTGTTTAGCCTTTTTTATCCCACATCTAAAGGCACTGTTCTCATTTTATTGCTCATGAGTCCTCACAGACTTCTCCCCTCCCTCCCAATTTCAAAAACTTATCAGATCTACACAAATCACACAATGACTTATTTTGGACTCATAATGCCATTTTTGCATTTTGGTGATAGCCAAAAAGCTTAAGTTTGCATCGCTGACAATTGAACACAAAAGAGTCACATTTTTGAGTAGTTAAGAGTGACAAATCGTACCACCATACTCTGAGGTCAAAATGCTTAGCCGGTCTGTTACATACTCACTCATTCCAAAACAAAAGACCACCTAACCAAAAATAGGAGATAAAATGACATGACTTAAAACATTGGAGGAAAAAGGATTGTAACTACACAAATGTTTGCATTGTCCATTATATCCAGTGCTACAGATTCAAGTAAAACAGTTGTGAGGTTTTGTTAAATTATTTATAGGTTTCCACAAATACAGTCAAACCAAAATTTATTCAGACACCTTGAACATTTCATTCATTAATACAGTTTATTCACTATAGTTAAAAAAAAAAATGGTAATAAAATATGACAAGATCTCAGAGTTAAACTGTGTCAGAAAAAAAATAATCTTAATTATGTCAGATAACACTTAAGCAAAACATGGTCAGGTCAAAGTGTCTGAATAATTTTTGGCTCCAAATTTTGATCAGTTTTACTGATAGTCCACTGTATGGGTATAATATGTCACAGTTTACTTTATTTTGCTATCCTCACTTACATAAATGAACTATAGTGCCCTGCACTCACTAGTAAAAATATATCAAAAATATAAAAAATGTCTGAATAATTTTTGGTTTGACTGTATGTTAGAGATAGAATACAACCAATCACTGAATGAGAAAGACATTAAAAGGCAAAAACATACACAAAATACATTTTAAGGACTGTAATTGTCTATTTTAAAACTCCCAGTTGATTTAACTCTTATAATATAAAAGGAAAGGGGGAAAAAAGTATGCCTGACATCAAAAAAGCTATGCCTTAAAAATGTGATTTACTCCATTTCTATAATAATGGACAGCTTTAACACCTATGTGTTAGTTTTGCAGATTCTGTGCAGGTTACCTCATTGTGACTGTGTATGCTTTTAGCAGTCCTCTTGATTCTGATCAATTTGGCCTAATTAAACTGCTTTACATTTACTAGGGCTTCGTTTTCCAAAGGCATTTCAAATTATCCCTCGTAATTAGTCATGATGAGATCCCATACAGCAGAGGCCTTTGTTTTTGAATTAGCTTTATACCACTCTATTAAAAATGTGTGAGAGCTGTTCTATTCTACGTCAACTTTTAATCCTGCTCCTAAAGCATGGAAATTACTGTCACTGGCATGGATGACATGGAGTCTTGACATTTGTTTGGGAGACAGGCTGTGTCCAATTCTTTCTATATCTTAGGCTTTAAAGAAAAGCTTCTCATCAAGCCACACTCCACTGTACTTTATTAACATTTCTAGCACATTTTTTTGAAAGAGGGTTTTGAACCTTTTTGTCCACTTCACAGCACTTCATTAATTGCTTCTGTCGCTCTTGCACACTCATAAATGTTTAGACACAAATTCTTGCATGTTAGAGAACACTGTCATGCAAACACATACAGATATACACTGAAAAAAAAATCACTTCTACGCATCAGTGTTTCCTGCACCTCTTTTTAACAGCAGCATGAATCACTAGCATCACATTTTACCCAATATGTAAATGCGAGTTTGCGCTTTGAGTCAAATGAAATAAAAAGATAAAAAGACTATGTTCCACAATATAATGGCAAGAAAACAAATATCTCTATTGAGTTGTCCACATGGGCTGCACACACACACACACAAAATAAATAAATAAATACATAAAAACCACATACAGCATGATCAAGGGGTTTTTTCCCGTACAACGACGTAACTCGCTGCTTCACTACCATAGTACGATGCATTGTTGAACAAATCAACTAACTTGTCACAACTGTTTCCCGAAACTGTATTTTCGCAAACCTGTCGTTCAGCCACCTTGGTGAATGATGTCACGCAGGTGGTGGAGTAATAACTTCTTTAAATTAATCTGTTTGAGATCAAATTAATCTTAGATTTTTTGCTATGAATTACAGACATGGCATCTAAGGACTAATTCTCATTTTTCTCAGTTATTTTGCTTTATTTCCAGATTCAATCATAGGCTCGTTCTTACGAACTAGAGCACGGACGCACATGCACACTCTTCAAAAACGGTGCTTAAAATCTCTTGACATACTAAAATACACTATATAAGTTTTGGGACGCCTGCCTTTATGTGTACATGAACTTTAATGACATCTTATTCTTAATCTGTAGGGTTTAATATGGAGTTGGCCCACCCTTGCAGCTATAACAGCCTCAACTCTTCTGGGAAGGCTTTCCACAGGTTTAGGAGTGTGTTTATGGGATTTTTTGACCATTCTTCTAGAAGCGCATTTGTGAGGTCAGGCATTGATGTTGGTGAGAAGGCCTGGCTCACAGTCTCCGCTCTAATTCATCCCAAAGGTGTTCTATCGGGTTGAGGTCAGGACTCTGTGCAGGCCAGTCAAATAGTGAGGAAATTTCATGAATGGACTTATTGCACAGGTGGCAACCTATCACGGTACCACGCTTAAATTCACTGAGCTCCTGAGAACGACCCATTCTTTCACAAATGTTTGTAGAAGCAGTCTGCATGCCTTGGTGCTTGATTTTATACACCTGTGGCCATGGAAGTAATTGGAACACCTGAATTCAATGATTTGGAGGGGTGTCCCAATACTTTTGGCAATATAGTGTATGTAAATGACATTTGTATATATTCAAAATAAAAGATATATGTCAGCTTGCTTATTTTGCTCAAGATAACGACTTAAGTCCACATGTCATAAAACAAGAAACTATGCTTCTAACCACAGCTCGAGAGCTGTCTTTCCAACCTCACAAGTTTGCGATGCAGTTTGCAAATGTTCGTTTGAACAATAATTTCGGGAAACACCAAATCGTTGAACTATGTTATTAACGACGGAACTTGCGATGTTACTTGGCTAACGATGCTTTTGGAAAACCCACCCCAGTGTAGTCTGCTTCGATTCGATTAATTGTCGATAATACATTTAATCGATAAAACTTATCGATCATCAATTAAGCAGGTTTATGCACGTGCATGCTGCTCAGCCGCAAAACATGTAAATCAGACATGAGGAAAAAAGAAGCGAGCGTGCCGGAGTTGTGTTTGAGTTACACCTTCATCATGACTATAAGTTGCGTGTGCAATCGCAGCCTTTTGTTTTGTGCAAATGTACAGTAAGTTGTAATATTGTGTTTATTTTGTATAGTCCTATCTATATCTGATTTATCTTATATAGGATGCATTTGGTTAAGAATTAACACTGTAGTAAAGCGTGCCGGTGATCATCTTCAGCTTTAGCGAATGCAGCTCAAACAGCAATGCACAACTAATAATGACTATGATTGGGACCGTCATATTACATAATAGGCTTGCTACGGTAGTCGGTGTTACCGGTGTTCAGTTGCAACACCGGTTTCATCACTTGCCCACCGCGGAACCGAGGTTAATTTTTTTTCCCACTTTAACGCGTTAAAAATATTTGCATTCAATGCAATTAACGTTGTATCCGTTTTCTGCGTAATATGATAAAGCTCTTATTCATGTGAATACTTTTAAACCATTCGCGACAAGGCAAAAGAGAACGCGCTGTCTGTGAATGTCCTGCCTATGTGACACACACACATACACACCGCCAGTGTTAATTTCGTTAGCGAAAACTATGACGAAAAATGTTCGTTGACAAACTTTTTTTCCATGACTAAGACGAGACGATGAGAGACACCAATGTCATTTAACGATAACGTGACTAAAACAACACACGCCATATCGTTGACGAAAAAAGACGAGACTGAAATGTGGGTAAAAGACTAAAAACTTTTCCAAAATCACTCTTTTGAAATCACTTTTCACAATTTTTGTCGAATAAAGGAGACAAAACATAACAGACTGTTTTAACGAGCGTCCCTGCTTATGGTTGCCAGATTTCCAGAATTTAAACCCCCAATCAGAGCTTTTATGTTAAAACAACACGTTTACTTAATCTTTGTAATCTGGCAACCACGCACACGAGCCCTCTCTACACTAAGGAAGAAGCGCGGATGATCTGAAAACACGGACAAGTAAGCTGGAGTTCAGTGATCTTCATTTGAGATTTTCTACTTAAATCAAAGTGTCATTCAGTCAGTCTATATTGCGCTGCTCGTTTGCTGATTAAATCTGCCACCAAAGTGTAGGCTGATGTCCAGCAGTGGCTCTCAAACTGACGTATGCGAACAAAATGCTGGGTTAAAATACTATAAAAACTGAGCATGTATTTCTAGCAGGTTTAATTCCGTAAATACACTACATTCAGTCAAATTACCTCATCTTTCACAGTCAAAACTGACTGCATCCACGCCAGCAAATCGCGCTACATTAGCCTAAGTGCTGTTCTCGACAATATACCTTTGTGAAAGTGGGGATTTAGCATTTACTAGCATGAAGAACAGATCACTTCGTTTTTATCATGATTGTATTTATTGAATTTTTTTTTAAGCATTAATTATTTTATATAGATATTTATAAAGGTCAAAAAAATGCACTGGAAAAAATCGATTTAAGAGGGCAAATATTGTCCCTTAATGGAAAAGGTGTAACTGCAGTAAGTGGATTTGAGAGGGTGCACAGAAGGATGTTAAATCCCTCAGGGGGTACGACACTCTAAAAAGTTTGAGAACCACTGAAAAGGGATATGTAGAATTGCACAAGTGCTACTGCTAAGAAGGCAATGTCAATACAACCTTGATTCAAATTTTTCATAAGCTTAAATGAATTGGTCTAAAGAGAAAAATTATAATGACTATTTTGTCTAAAGACTACATATAAAATAGCTATCAAAATTAATGTTGGTAACTGTATCTTGACTAAAAGTAATGACTAAGACTTAACAAAAATGCAATGACTTTTCGTCGATTAAAACTAGACTAAAATATGAAAGACAAAAATGACTAAAATGTGACTAAGACTAAAGAGCATTTTCGTCTGAAGATAAAGACTAAGACTAAATCAAATATGGCTGCCAAAATTAACACTGCACCGCGCGCGCACCAGTATCGAGTTCTCTTCTGCTCTTAACGAACCATAACACACACAAATTATGCCAAAATGTCCGTTTTGTCAAGTGTTTTTCAGTAAGAGTAACCCACCATTCAAGCAATTGCCGTTAACTTGAAAGTGAAAGTCGGCCTTTCCGTAACAAAACATCGAAAGCTCAGCCGAACAGCTGATCATAGCTGTACAGGGCGGGTTTTTATTTTTCATGTCAAAAACATTCCTCGTTGCAGACAGCGCAGTTCATGGTTGCATAGCAATGACAGACGCCACGGGAGCGCAAGCACTTTGGAAACAAGGAGAAAGTGACGTGGCCGCGCTTTCCACGCGTTTTTAGATGAGATATGTATACGAATTAAAAAAAAAAAAAAAAAAAAAGAGGTAGAGGCCCCGCCCCCCGTTGTCACATGGTGAGAAACATTTTCTCACCATCACATCCCTGTTACATAACATAATAAAGAGAGCAATATTGCAATAAAACATTTTGTATTATTTGGGTTTAAATTAGTTGCCATTTAGTTGTTTAATCGCGTTGCTCCAGGAAGAGCGCATCCACAACAGTACACATTCTGAATAGCATGTAACTTAGTTCAAGTTCACTTCGCGTAATTTTGTGCAGATATAATTTGTAATATTATGTTTATTTTGTATATCTGATTATTCTCATATAGGATACTTTTCTTTGAGTTAAATAACATGCTAGCAAAGTGCTCCGGTTTACCGGTATTCATTCAGCACGCGGCCCGTGCAGCTCAGACAGTAATGCGTGACTAATAATAATTATGATTGGGACTGTCATATTACATAATATTAATGAGAACACTATTTTAATAAATCGTTGTGAATTCATTGGGTTAAGTTTCCTTTTTTAAGCACATTGTTCCAGGAAGAGCTTGTCCACAACAGTACACATTTTGACAAACACACATCTGAGGTGGCGTTGGTGACACGTTGTATTAGTCATTAGTAATATAAAATTCAATCACATCGACTCATTTTACTATCCTGCTAGCCTGATGCTATTTAGATTAAAAGCCCACCATTGCCAACACAGAAATAAATTACATTTTAAAATATATTCAAATAGAAACGTTATTTTAAGTTGTAAAAATATTTCACAATATTACTGTTTTTGCTCTATTTTGGATCAAATAAATAAAGCCTTGGTGAGCAGAAGAGACTTCTTTTAAAAACATAAAAAAATCATACCGTTCTAAAACTTTTGACCGGTAGTGTAATTACATAAGTAATTAAATAAAATGTACAAATAAATTTAAGATTTAAAGTCTTAATTAATAAGAAAAAAAATGTAGATCAAGAATAATTTTGGAATCAAATCATGACTCCCAGAATCATAATCGAATGGAATCATGACGTGCCTAAAGTATGACAATGTGTAGGTTTGTTTGTAACAAAATCTATTTTAATTAGAAAACAAACTACAAAAACATTATACTGATATGTTTAAAGATTGGCTTAGTTCCAATTTCATATAACTCATCCAGTTTCTCACCAAAGATCAGTAAGCTGGCCTGGTAGCCTGCGAAATAAAGCAAAAAAAAAAAAAAAAAGGTCATCAATTAACATAAGTGTCCAGTTGTTGGAACAATGATAAAAGCTTAGTCAAATTCACCTTCCTCATGCTATAAAGACATTAAAATAAATCAAGTGACTACTGAATTAACACAGAGAACTTGAAAGCTTTTATACTCTGATGTAGAACACATTCAGAATAAAAATTAATTCACCTCTTTTGCAATTGCTGTGGGACTCATAAGCTGCATGGAGACAATTTATTGTTTTTAGAAGGAAAATATCTATTGTGAACTTGAAAATGTTGTTCATATTGTGCCTGAAAAAAACATGGTCCTATATCTGCAAATAATTTTAGTTATGAAGGGGTTGATTTACCACCCCTCTTGTATTATATAATGAATTGGAAATCAAAGTTTTCTTTAAACAGTATATCTAATCAGGTATTTATGTTACACGCAATGTCTGTATTTGGTTTCTGAGAGGTAACAGTGTTTACTCATTTAGCCTGGCTTCCAGACAATAAAAATATACTTGTTTTGTACTTAATTTGCTCATACAACCAAATTAATAGTAATATTTTGAAGAAAGGGAATTGTTTGAACTTTATACTTTTATTCTGCTCTTCTTATGACAGCTGTATAAGGCATGTAAAGACAACTGTGTCAACACATACGCATAGTTAGCACGTGTAATTATTTTTAGGATTTATTTATTTATTTATTTAAACAAACAAATTTGTCATGAAATGTTAAACTATAACTGAATCATGTGTATCATGATCATGTTTATATCAGTGCTCTGTGTGGAAGTAGTTTTCATGTTCTGTTCCAGTGATGTCCTGACAAAACTCAGCCTTGAAGGTAAAAGATATCACTTATGTTTTATCTAATTTAATCTTGCAGGGGCTGCACAATTATTATTATTTAATAATTATTTAATAATATTATTATTATTAGGCTTATTATTTTTTAGAAATATGTGACCATGACAAAGGAATAGTCACCAGGAGAGTTCAACAGTGTCCCAGATGAGAAGAGTCCTTCCTGTGACCCTTATATATTAGGGCTGTGCCGATAGACGATAGCATTGTCTATCAATGATAGTCAGAGCTGATGCCTTTGATGATATCGAGACGATAATTGGCTCGTTTTCCCATTAATGTATTAAATTATTATTATTATTATCATTATCAAAAGGCTATTATTATTATTAAATTAATATTAGGCCCTACCAGTCATTTGCCTTCCCTAATTTCATAACATCACCACATACTTGCGACACCGACACGCGTGTCTGACGATTGAGCACTCCAATGAAAATGTTTTTAAAACAGACTACAAAACTACATCCCACATCAAAATTAAAATGCAAGGTAAACTATTCACAAACTGTAAAGAGAGCTTGTTTTAAAAGAGACTCATTATTACTATACAGTTGTTGTTAAAGGTGAAAACGGCATAGTTGCTCGTCAGCATTTTGTTTAGTTTCCATAGCACATTAACAAAGCGTTAAATAACACTAATAACACTAATAACAATACAATTACAAATGAATAATAATAATAATAATAATAATATCACTAAAATCATATAGGCCTAAAAACAGTCTTTAGGTCATAACACAGCACAAAATCAGTCATCTATGAAAATCAAAAGCAGCTTGAAACATTGAGCTAAAACTTGTTTAACAAGAAATATTGATTCTTCTCATTAATGTATGGTCCACAAGAGAAATATTAAGCCAGTAAATTAAGATAGTCGATACAGGCTACCGTAATCAGCATATTTTCAGGTAGATTCAGCTTTTGTCGTCTCTGAGAGAATGCGCCGTTAATGCAGCAACAGATGCCAAAAGCTTGGTCAGTTTTTGCTTTCACTGGGGAATAAGAGTACGTTTACATGCATGTTCTTAACCCGATTAGCTATGCTTAATAAGCTGACAATGCATGTGGTCATGTAAACACGTTAACCTGTTTTCCATTATCGGAGTGAAGTCATAAACAGCTTAAGCATAAACTGATCGACACAGCTAGATTTTTGCCCATTACCCCGATTTCTCCCAGCATGTAAACACATTAACCTGCGTTTTTTGGGCTTTTTTAACTGCGAATATGTGATAGGCTATATGACAGAGAAGTGTCCTTACTTTGAATTTCAGTGCATCCAGACAGTGCGAGCTTTTCGCACTAGCTAGGGAGGAGGAAATATATCACAAACTTCTTGACACAAGAAAAAAAAAAGTGTTCTTATCTCGTGCAGAAGTACAGTCAAAAGGCTGCATCTGTAATGGCATAAGAGGATAATATCCGTAAGGTTCCCGCTGACAGAAATACTCTTCGGTTTTTAATGCTTTATTTAAAATCACAACAGACATAATAAATGGAATACTCTGAGTCAGATACACTTAATGATTAGGCTATATTTTGACCTCACTACCAGGAAATAACCAGATTTATTAATAAAGTGGTTTATAAAAACTGGTTTATAAACAGGGCTCAACGCTAAGGATTTTTTCTACTGGCCCGGTCGGGCCAGTGGTTCATATTTTTACTTGCCCTGCCAAAATTTTCACTGGTCCAACAATAAAAATAAATAAATAAAGTAAAAGAAAAGAAAATGGGCCTATGAAATAAGCCTAGTTATTATTTTCGTAGTTTTTGATACATGTAACCTTAATAAATAAGGTTATGACACCAAAAGCTACTAGATTAACTCACTTAAATTTTAAATATTGTTAGACAAGTAAACAGTAAGTAATAAAATAGGAACAAATAATCAAATTACAACAGCACAAACAAATGCAACAGAATAAACATAAACTGTGCTTTTCAGGTTATGTAGGCTTAAAGAGGACATTTTCAGGTACGGAAATTGTAATCTAATGTAAAACTATATAACTATAGATTAAACTTTATTAAAGTTTGTCAAGAGCAGTTACAGATGCATAAATAATGTTTTGAAATGAAATGTTGAAAATATAAAACGTTAAATACCATTATTTGAAATTATTTATAAAATGAAAAGATACTTTAAATGTGAAATTAAACCTGCCAGTAGGTGGCAGCGAATCACTGTTAATGAACGAGTCATTGAGATTCAACCGATTCATTCAAATGGCTGATTCATTCAGGAAGTGTTGCTCAGAGACGCAAAACAATGCTGTGGACTTTGTTTGGAACTATTTTCGTTGGAAAAAATAGAGCGAAACAAGCGATTTGTTGTCTAAAATGTAAGTCACTTAATATAAACTGCTTGTTTATTAAACTGTACGTTGTATAAAATCAATATCACATTTGTAATCATGCTTATATTTGGATAAAAATGGCGCTCTAAGTGTAATATTGCAGGGTTTTTCCTACATTGAAAATTTTTTGGCGGCCGCCAAAACAAATTTTTGTTCCGCCAAAGCCTTATTTGATCAGTTATTGAGAGTTGTTTATTAGTGATGCAGACGACTGCTGCGCTGACGGACAGAACTCTCTCTACCTCGCACATAATAATCTAAATCAACTTACACGATGCTAAAAGTTCAGAATGTTTTTCCTGAATAACCGCTGGGTGTGAATAGTGCTAAAAAAAATCTCATCTTCTCTGACAGGCATCCCACACATGCAGCTGACATAAACCACACTTTCAGTAAACAAAAAGAAAATCCTATCCAATGATGAAGTGTTTTCTGTGTTGACAAATCTTTTGCCATGTCCTAATAACAGTCGCGATTCGCACACAATGCGTCAACGTCCGTTAATGTCTGATTCTCGACCTAATGACTCATTTGAACAGATTCATTTTAATGAATCATGAAAACAACTGATCTGCCCACACGGTCTATAATGAATCATTTACTCGAACAACTAGCCTAAATAATCCACAGTATTTTCAGGTTATTTAAATGACAATGTGTAGTAAATTAGGCCTACCTATAAAATCAGTTAGTTTAGACTGGAGTGAGGTGAAACCAGAACAAAGCAAGTTATTGTTAGCTTTCAATTGTATAAAGTAGAAAATTATATTATTATAATTAATGTTTACTTTATTATAATTAATAAAGTTAATGTAACTTTTTAATGCTACTTATTATTATTATTATGATTATTATACATACCAAAATAATTTTCTAATTTTCTAGGTCTAGCAAAGAAGCATCTTCTCTTAACAAAGCTATGAAATCACTTTTTTTTTTTTGCAAAGACGGCAAGAAAGGATTACAGTGAGAGTGACGGGTACTTTATTGTCAGTATTGGGCTCGCAAATCACGTAGGTAGGGCACTTTTTACTGTTTGTGTGGATGACCATGTCTGTCACCACCGAAGACCATTTTTGACCCAGGAAAAACCCTGTATTGGTTAACTACATTAAATTATATGAATATAAAAGACATACAGGGGCATTTTTGCTGCTTATCTTGAATTGTAGGGCCATTCTAAATGCATTTTAATAGACTAAATCACGCAGTGAAAGTGTGCATTCTAAATATGCATGCGCACTAGTCTAACCTACTAGACTACATCACGTAGTGTATGCATGCACTCAATGGATGTGTTTTTGTTTGGTTTTTGTAAAATGAGGGACATGCTCTATAATGTGAGATCGTTAAATCAACAATTACGATATCATAGACAATATATAACGCACACCATACAGCACTAGCCCATCGGGCAAGTGACAGTTCCGTCAACTGTACTGAGCGTCGTTCACACTGGCCCCCGGCCATCGAGCAGTCCTTATTGTTGAGCCCTGTATAAATAATTAAATGAATAAAGTAGGGCCCTATGATTTCCGCGATTCAGAAAACGCGGACGGAATCGTGGAATCCATTCATAAAATCGGAATTTACTATATAACCCGGAATGTCACGGAATTTTGTCAAATTTTCTGATGAATGAATAAAAAGCAGGTCAGTACACTTAAATTAAATTGCGATATAGACTAGTCTCTGTGAATATTAAACAGCAAAAAGACTATTTAAATGAATCCTGCATGTCTGTGTATCAGTGAAATTACTGGCGCAGAAGTGCAGTTTCATTTACCTCACACACACACACACACACACTGAAGCACGTGTGACGCTTGTGGTGTTTTCATCCTCTGTCGCCTCATGGACATGAACACTCAAAATTCATCTCCAGCGCTGCTCTGAGTCACTTCATCAGCATTTTACCGCTTTGTTTGAAAAAATCTATTGTCATACCATAAACACACAGAAACTCAAAGCTCTTGGCAACCCGTCAAAATAAAAGTTTGATTTAACTTGACAGAAACATATTACTTATAAACATCTGTGTTCACTCACCTCTTTGCCTCCGTCTGTGTCCTGACAGAAGACCAGACCTAATGCAGAGCACATCGGACACAGGCAGGGTTCGTACTCTGGACCCATTTGCCATCCTGGTCGATGCAGTACGATCCTCACTACAACCGCCATCCACAAGCACTTCACCTACAGTCCCATCAGATCTCATGCACGCCATCTGCCAAGCACTCCTTCACCCAGCACCCGCTGCTTCTTCTCCAGCTGCCTCTGTCAGTCCCATGGCCCGACCAGCGACATTCTCCGGCACGGCGGAGGATTGCAGTGGGTTTTTCCTTCAGTGGAAGCCCAGTCTCAACTCTTCTCATCCGAGCGCGCCAGGGTGGCGTTCGTAATCTCCTTGCTCTCTGGACGAGCGCTGCAATGGGCTCAACCCCTCTGGGAATCCAATGCCCCGGTAACAGCCACCATCGACACCTTCTTCAATCACTTCCAGGGAAGTATTCGGACAAAGTACCGCCGATCTCTCCGTACACAACCAGACCTTCAATTTATGTCAAGGTGATGAATCTGTGAGTATGTATGCCTCCGATTTCGTACACTAGTGGCTGGAACGAAATGGCCCTGATAACAGCCTTTCACCAGGGCTTGAATCCTCAAGTGAAACAGTTCATTGTCGTGTACGATGATACCAAAAAACCATCCGCGTTGCCCAGCACTTTTCAGCATGTGCGCTCCACACACCCACTGCCAATCCTCTGCCCGCCACACCATCTGTCGCCCTTCCAGCACCAGAATCAATGCAGGTTGATTCCTATCACCTGATCACCTATCGTGCGGAGCTTCAGAGAAGAATTCAGCAACATCTCTGTTTGTACTGTGGGGAGAGGACCATGTCATCGCTGCCTGTCCCACCACGCCCAGCGGTGAGTACAATCCAGTTGCCCGCTCGTATTGCACCTCTCACCAGATCCACTGTACAAATCCTTAATTCTAATTCTCATGTCTGTGTTTCAGCGCAAGCCCTCGTCAACTCCGGCTCCACAGGGAACTTCATCAGCAACCAGATTCTCCAGAAACTAAATGTAAGTCATAAACGCTGCCAACGGGATCTCCGCATTCAAACTATCCAGGGAAAACCGCTGGGCCGTGGTCACATTCGGCACTTCTCCCCCACACTGATGCTCTGCATCGGCTGTCTTCACATGGAGGAGATCACATTTATGGTGCTGGGAGGATCCACCATGGACATCATCCTGGGACGCCCCTGGCTCACACAACATCAGCCGGACATCCAGTGGAACACGGGTGAGATCCTCAAGTAGAGTGACGAATGTTTCAAGAACTGTTTATCTCCTATCAGAAAGTCTTCCTCGAATCTCCAATCTTCCTCTTCCGACTCCAACGTCCTTCCTATCCTCTCCACTTCCATTGAAAGTCCTGAAACAAACCTCAAAGTGGAAAATCCTCCTGAATACCGGGCGTTCCAGGATGTGTTCAGCAAGCGGTTGGCAATGCAACTACCACCTCACCGGCCATGGGACTGCGCTATTGACCTGCTGCCTGGGGCTACTCTATCCAAGGGTAGGGTTTACCCATTGTACATCCCGGAACAGAAGGCCATGGAGGAGTACGTTCAGGAGGCACAACAACAACGTTTCATCCGACCATCGACATCCCCTGCCGCTTCAAGTTTCTTCTTCGTGGCCAAAAATGACGGAGGCTTGAGGCCGTGCATCGACTACCGTCACCTGAACTCCCAGACGGTGAAGTTCAGCTATCCCCTTCCTCTGGTCCCAGCGGCTCTGGAGCAGCTACGGGGAGCTTGTCTCTTCTCCAAGCTGGACCTGCAGAGTGCGTATGACCTCATTCGTATACGCCAGGGGGATGAGTGGAAAACTGCCTTCATTACACCGTCTGGACACTACGAGTACTGGGTTATGCCGTATGGCCTGTCCAACTCTCCCTCCGTGTTCCAGAACTACATGAATGAAGTGTTCCGAGAGTTCCTCCACTGATTTGTAGTAGTCTACATTGATGACATCCTCATTCACTCCCGGAACCTGGCCGAACATCGCAAACATGTCTCCCAGGTCCTTGAGAAGCTCCGCCAACACCATCTATACCTCAAGCTGGAGAAGTGCGAGTTCCATACCACCTCTGTGCATTTCCTGAGCTACGTCACTGACCAACACGGCATCCAGATGGACCAGAGGAAGGTGGAAACCATCCGCAACTGGCCATTACCCACTACCGTGAAGGAGTTACAACATTTCCTGGGGTTTGCAAATTTCTATCGTTGCTTCATCCACGACTAGTCTGCTCAGTGCACCCCTCACCTCGCTCCTCAAAAGCCGGCCCAAGTCTCTGTCCTGGACTCCATCTGCCCGAGAAGCATTCCACCAGCTCCAAGAAGCCTTCCTCACTGCTCCGATCCTGGTCCATCCAAAGCCTGACCTCCCGTTCGTCGTCGAAGTCGACGCCTCATCCACCAGGGTCACAGTGGCAGGGTGATCCACCACGACTCCATCCATGTACCTTCTTCTCCAAACAGCTATCCCCGGCGAAGCAAAATTATGACATCGGGAACAGAGAGCTTCTTGCCATCAAGTTAGCATTGGAGGAATGGAGACACTGGCTGGAGGGAGCGAACCATCAGTTTGAAGTGATTACGGATCACCGAAACCTTGAGTACCTCCGAGAAGCTAAGAGACTGAACCCTCGCCAGGCCCGCTGTGCCCTCTTCTTCACTAGATTCAACTTCACGGTCTCCTACCGTCCGGGAACCAAGAATTGCAAGGCAGACGCCTTATCCCGGCTGTATCAACCCGATCCTGAAAACTCCGATCCTGAACCTGTCCTCCCTCCAGCCATGATCGTCAGCCCTATCCAGTGGTCCATCAACCAACGCATTTCCCAAGCTAACCACTCCAAACCAGCTCCGCCGGGAGGTCCTGAGGGGCTTCTCCATGTTCCACCGGCCCACCATCAGCCCCTCATAGAGTTAGCTCACACCTCTCCGGGCTCTGGACACCCAGGCAGTTCACGTACCCTCTCGCTCCTGCGGCAACACTACTGGTGGCCCTCCATGACTCAGGATGTCTCCTGTTACATCAGAGGATGCTCAGTCTGTGCCGTTGCCAACACTCCTAGGAGGCTACCTGAGGGTAAACTGGTTCCCTTACCTATACCTCGCAGACCGTGGACACACCTGGGAATTGACTTCATGACAGACTTACCACCATCAAATAACTTCACCTGTGTGCTGGTAATCGTGGACCGATTCTCCAAGGCTTGTAAACTCATACCCCTCAGGGGCCTTCCCACTGCGTTTGAAGCCGCCGAAGCCTTGTTCCACAATGTGTTCCAACATTTCGGCATCTCTGAGGACATCGTCTCCGACCGTGGACCACAGTTCATTTCCAGAGTGTGGTGAAAATTACCCCTTAGTTAGTACGATGCTGAATCCTCTTATTTTCTAAGGCCTTTTGAAGTGTAAAGAACTTTTTCTTTAGTAAACTCTGTCAACTATTTGAACTTCAACTTTGACTCCTGGTCTTCATTGAGCATATTGGTCTCTTTATATGGTTTAACTGTAATTCCCCTACAGTTATTTATGTGAAAAATCATTTACTGAATTTCCATTAAGAAAAAGAGATAACATTTGACTTTCTATGTTCCTTCTCTTTAAATGTTTTGATATACAACATTTTGGTCACACTTTAGATTAAGGTCCAATTCTCATTATTAACTAACTATTAACTACAACTTTTGCCTCAAACTTCTAATTACTTCTTAGTAATAGTTAGTAAGGTAGTTGTTAAGGTATTGGGTAAAATTAAGAGATGTAGAATATGGTCATGCAAAATAAAGCTTTAATATGTGCTTTACAAGTACTAATAACTAGCCAATATCATAGTAATATGCATGCTAATAAGCAGCTAGTTAATAGTGAGAACTGGACCCCAAACTAAATGTCACCAACATTTTAAATATAAGGATGGTCTCTAATTATTGTCATCTCTAGTTAAATTAATCCTTGGATACTGCTTAAAATCATCCCAATTGTGACGTGAACATGAGAGATAGCCATTACAGCCAATACTCTGAAAAACTGCCAGCAGAATAAAGAGGAAATAATTTTTTTTTAAAAGAAAGGAAAAACACATTGCATTCAGTTGAGCTCTATGTTCCAGCTTTCACACTGGAGACAAAACATAGCCTTCGGTGGGAATAATTTGAAGACTATTTGTATGAGCTGTTTATCAAATTATTGAGCAGACAGATGTTTGTGACTGCTTCATGGTTACACCCTGGATCTGCCAGGCACCAAAACAAAGGTCTAAAGGAATGGATTGTGATGTGCCCAGAATATCAATTTAATTTACTGCTGTTAATTCACATGCAAATTTTGACCTCCGTTAAAGCATATCAATTACCCCACGTACTGTATCTGAGGGATAGCGAGCAGTGGAAGAGAGGGGAATATAACAAACCACAAATGAATTGCGGTGATACAAAAGGAGGACAATTATTAGGAGGACAAGTATTTTTCATATATGCTTAATTCAAATTCCATGCATTAATTTATGAGGTAGAAGGAAAAAATGTTAATTGCAAGCTATTAGATAAAAAAGAGACAGTTTAGAGATATATTATCCTTTTGCCTGGTAAAATGCAAATAGTTTAGACAATCTTTCTTGCATCCTCTAAATGCAAAGACCAAAAAAATAATGCACCAACAGCTTATGACATGAGAGTCAGCATTCAACTGTATCTCAATATAAGTAATTTCAGTGTGAAAGTGTTAACTGAGAACAATGTAATGACAAGACATGCTTTACAGTTCAAACTAAGTATCTAGGTCAAAACTAATTCTAAAATCTATTCATGCTGTTTCAATGTGAAGCAAAAGAGTCACAATAAGTCTAGATGGGTCAAAACTTCCTTTCACCACCTTATAGACTCTCTTCACAACAGAATCTGTCTTATTCAACTCAAGTGCTGTTCTACGCTGCATCCTTTAGTACAATATCAAAAACACTCCTACGTTATGAGTGCTTGCTGAATGACACATTTGTCAAGGATTGATTGCTTTCTGAGCTGTGTTGGGTCTTAGTAGAAGAGCATTGAACATTTTAGCTCTCCCCTGCTCAAAGAGCCATGTGACAATATCAATTATACATGCAGGAGGCAAACAAGGGGATTTATTAGCCAACAAATAATCTCAAAGAGTGACCATGAATGGAGAAAGATTAGCATGTGAAAGGCAGAACAAAACTCCCTCGTTTAACTGCTAAAGAGCAATTTAATTGGGCTAAAATTGGGGAAAATGTACGATTGAAGGCCACATTTGTAGAGGATCATAAACAGAACATCTCAGACCTATGCATGAAGCTATAACATGATACGTGCAGAACTACCAGATTCCATAATCAACTAGTCTGTGAATTGTCTGAATTACTAGGTCTCTCTTATAGGGTAATTAAAAAACTCTATATTTCAGCACAGGAAAGTTTTCACTACAATTTTAAAAAATGCAAAGAAAAATGGGAGTGGTATAATGTGGAGGGGAGAGGGAAAGAGGGAAAACAACAGACAACAATTTAAGTTTTATTTTGTGTCACTGAGTTAAAAAGCATCGAAGGTTCCCTGTAAATGTGTGCTGCATTTCATCACTGCATGCAAAAAAATTATATGCGTCACATGCACACCAGGCTCCACCATTCCATCCATACAACCATTGAACTCTCCAATCTAATAATCAACCACACCTGTCAGTCATTATTACTCAAATTCACTCCACAATAAAAAGAGGACTAACCTTTCTCTCAGCGTGGCCTCATTTAGGAATTTAGACTCACCTGCCTGCATCCTTTCTACTCCAGCAAGTTTCTCCAGTTGTCTCCTCTGTTGTCTCGATTCCTCCTGGCATCCTTCAGTCTCTGTCTGCACCTGGTGAAGAGAAACAAGATTTAAGTCTAGCTGTTTCATGCAAGTGCTGCTTTACTATTGAACTGAATTCTTACCTGTGTCTCTGATTGTAGAAATTAACTGCTTGTGGTTCACTTACCCTTGTGAGTTTGTGCAATCTTTACAGAAGGCCAGACCAGGATCATGAACCCGGCAGCAAAATCCATGCAAGACCTGTTTCGAGAGCTCGTAGATAATCTACAGAGAGTACTCACCAGCTGCATCCGAAAACTGGAGAATGCTGCCTTCGGAGGACACATTTCAAGGTAGGAAGGCATCAAGGCACGTCCGAATTCAATGTTAGCTTCACTTCCTGTTTCCTGAGATACCTTCATCTGATCGATTTCTGAAGGCAGCATTGATGTATCCTTCGCTGCCTTTGATATCCCACAATCCTGTGCTTTCCATTCTGTGACAGTTGAGCTAGAAAAATAAAGATGGCGTCCAAAAGTTGCATTTGCTGTTTGCGAGAAATTACTACTGAAGTAATTAAATATTTGTTTAGTTCTCACTAAAGCTTGCACTGTTTTGCTGTAGATGATTAAACTGTTATGCTGCCTCAGAAGTCAGTCCGAAATCCGTTTCATGAGGTGCCTTCATGCACAAACGCTGCCTTACAAGTCATTGCTTGATAAGGCAGCAAGTCAGCTACCTAGGTTTTCGGACACAGCCACCGTTGCAACAACCAGCACTTCTGCTAACCCTCCTTCACCCGCACAGTCACAGCATGTTGCCATTTCCGTGGTCAATCCAGCGCCCTACTCTGGATCGGTGGAAGACTGCAGTGGTTTCCTTCTTCAATGTTCTCTAGTGAGCATCTAGAGATGCATCCGCACCACTTTTGCACCAATCGAGACAAAATATCATTCATAATATCTCTTCTCACTGGTAAAGCGATTCAGTAGGCCCAAACGATTTGACATCAAGATGGACCAGTAACTCAGTCACTTGATAATTTCCTCTCTCACTTAAAAGAAGTGTTTGGGCATCCTTTTGGTGACTAAACAGTGAGTAAGCAATTATATAATATTCGGCAAGAGAAATCTTCTATAACCGACTATGCTCTCAAGTTTTGCACTTTAGCGGCAGCAACTGGCTGGAACAAAGCAGCATTAATGACCACCAATCGCTGAGGTTTGGAGCCTTCGTTGCAGTTGCATCTCCCTGCTTATGATGACACCATGGGTCTAGAAAGATTTATCAACTCTCCATCCACGTTGTTCATCGTATGTTCACTTCAGTCCAGGAAATTACCACCCTGCAGTCCCCGATATTCAGCTGATATTCACCATCTACGAGCTCTCCAGAACCAGGACATGAAGCTATGCAAGTTGACTCATTTAGACCCTCCCCTGCAGAGTGTCACTATCGGCTCACCCAGAGACTGCTTGTATTACGGTGGTTGACGACACGTCATAGCACAGTGTCCCACTCGCCCTCCACGTCTGCTAGTGAGTACTGTGGCCAGTCCCAATGTTACATTCTCGCCTTTATTAACCTGAGTGACTCTAAATACTGCTGATGTATACTGTGATTGTGTCATTGATACTGTGATTTCAGTATCTGCTCTCCTCAAATCGGTGTCAGTCTGCAATTTCATCTCCGGGGAGCTCTGCCACAAACTCACCCTCCGGAAAAGAACCCGTGACTCTTCGTTCAAGGTCCACTTATTAACTGGTCAACCCTTAAGTCAAGGAACCATTCGCTTCTGTGTAGGACCCATCAGCCTACAAGTTGGTCTGTTAAAAATGGAGAATATTGTGCGTACCTGGCTCATTCACCTTTCATCTGTCATATCCTGGTCCACTGGAGACATCCTGAAGTGGAGAGAACAATGCTTTCCAGACTGCTTCCTGTTCCTAAACTTCCCAAAAACGCTGAACCAGCTATACCAATGGACCTGTGCACTACATCTATCGAAAGTCCCATCAAACAGTGGAGAACATCTGTGGAGATTCCTCCGTCCTATTCCCATTTTCAGGATGTACTCTGCCCCCAACGAGCCACTCAATTACCTCCTCATCGACCATGGGACTGTGCAATAGATCTTCTGCTTGGTGAGACAGTGCCCTGCTGAAAGATTTATCCATTATCCCTTTCTGAGCAAAAGACCATGGTTACATCCATCCATTGTCCATCCATCTACCTCCCCGGCTGCTTCAAACGTTTTTTTTTGTTGTTGTTGCAAAGACGGGTGGAGACTTGCGAACTTGTATAGACTACCGGTCCCTGAACAAGGTAACTGTCGAAATCCGTTATTCTCTTCCCCTTGTTTGGCTGCCCTGGAACTACTGTGTGGAACGACCATCTTTATCAAGCTGGATCTACACAGTGCATACAACCTCATTTGGATCGAGTGGGGATAAATGGAAGACCACCTTTGTGACCCCTAAAGGCCACTATGAATCATGTCGTAAGGTCATGTTGTAAATGTCCCCTCTGTGCTCCAAGGCTTCATTAACGAGGTGTTCGAGGAGTACCTCCACAAATTCGTCCTGGTTTACATCAATGATATTCTGGTATACAGAACCTGGCCAAACATCGCCATCATGTTGCACTAGTGTTGAGTCAGCTAAAGAAATACCATCTGTATCTGTTTTCTGCGTTCATTTTGTCAGTCCTCTAGTATATTGTTATTTTGTTTAGTTGTGTTACAAACCCCTATTTAAATTAGCCAGAAAGGGGAACGTAACATAAAGGAGGACACGTGAATCCAAAGTACAATGCAAAAAAAAAAAAAAAATTATTTAGATAACACCTTTAATATCTGTATCTGAATGCAGAAAATTGTTCGTTCCATCATCCAGTGCCATCCAGTTTCTGGGATACAACATCAGCTGTGAGGTTTTCCAGATGCACAAGGGGAAATTCATCCATCATCTATCATCACAGTACCATGACATCTCCCCTAACAAAACTTCTCAAATGAAATCCCAGGTCTCTGTCCTGGACCATGGAAGCTTTTGACGCCTTCCAGAAACATCTATTCTGACCTGCAAAAACTATTCACAGTGGATGTGAATAGTGGTATTACAGGCATGAGGGCTATTCTTTCTCAGCAGCAGGGGAATCCTCCTCGTCTACATCCATGTGCCTATTACTCCAAAACATTCACCCCATTAGAGATTATGACATTGGAAATCATGCAAGCTAGCTTCTGAGGTTTGGTGGCATTGAGGCTTGACCACAGAAACCTTGAATATCTCAGAGATGCAAACAGACTCAACCCTAGACAGGCTCATTGAGCCCTCTTCTTTACCTGATTCAATTTTTCTTTCATATCATCCAGCAACCGAAAAACATCAAAGCAAAAGATCAAAGCGAACATTTAATGTGACTTTAAAATCAAAATAAACACATACAAAACGAAAATTAAAGCAGCAGCCCCTCACGGACAACTGCTACATACACACATAAACAAAACACAACATGAAGTCCAGACCTGGTTCTCTCTCATCTTGCACTGTCATCGCTTCTCATTTTATCCTTCCAAGCTCCTCCGCGAGTAACTCGAGGCTGATGCAGCATGCAGGTGATGCTCATTAACACTCACGCCACCAGCCTCGCTCCACTCTCACGGCTCTCGGCCCTGTCCTGCCTGCCACACACATTTGTTCAGTCCTCACAACGTCTCAAAGTCATTGAGTTCATGTGGGCAGTAGTATATATGAAAGCGCTATATAAATGCCTCATTCATTCATTCATCCATTCATCACAAAACACCTCAACACCTTCCACCAGGCAAGCTCCTCCCAGTGCCCATTCCCCGCATCCATGTTCACATCTAGGAGTGGACTATGCCACGGATAACACATGCATCCTTGGTGATTGTGGATTAGTTCTCAAAGGCCGGCAAACTGCTACCTCTCAAAGACCTTTCTATGACAATAGAAACAGCAGACCTCCTGTTCAACCAGCGACACTGACCATACAACTTCAGTTTTCCCAGTACATACAATGACGTCACTAAATGGTAATAGCACAACTAAATAAGAGCATCATTCACAAGTTTCTACACGTGTACAGCCTAGAAACACTGATACGGTAGTGATCAAAATGGAGCAAATCACCTTTTCAAAATAACTTGATGCTTCAGATAAAGATTGTACCAATTACCAGTAGGTGGCAACAAGTGACTATTAAAAAATGTATTTGTCACTGAATCATTCATTCAAGAGATTTGCTCAAAAAACAAACAAACAAACAAAAAACGCTGATTTACCATATAATGAAACAAGTGAAGTCTTTATAAGTGAGTTATTGATTCATTCAAACTGTTTTTTTTAATAACTCATTTAAATTAAACATCTTTAAACAGACTGCAGCAATTAACATTTTGTCAATCCTCTAGTATATCATGTTATTTTGTTTAGTTGTGTTACGAACCCCTATTTAAATTAGCCAGAAAGGGGAACGAAACATAAAGGAGGACACATGAATCCAAAATACAATGCAAAAAAACAAAAAAAAAACAAAAAAAAAACCCCATTTATTTAGATAACAAAACTAAACATAACAAAAGGAAACATGTATCAAAACAAGAAAGAAAAATGAAAATGTTTCTAAAATAACTAACGACGGAACAACGGAACAACTTTAAAGTATAAAGGCAACAAAGATTAACAAACCAAAATTAAAAAAGAAAAATAAGGTTAATAAAGCTTGTTTGCTGGTGGATCTCCTTCCCTTGCCATGCTCCGCTTCAGCGTCCTTAATATAGTTAATCAGCACTCATTCCATGAGACACAGGTGCACAGGGGCGGACCTAAACAATCAGACTCAGAGAGAAAGATTAGGGGAGACATGACGTCACATGAGGGAGAACACACACTCAAGGCGTAGGCTGTAACAAGATTTTTTTCAGAATCGATGGAGAATCTCTATTTGAAACAAAAAAAAATTATGATTCCCAATTCTCAACTTTGAACTAAAGTACAAGATCTCACAGTTTAAAATAGGGCTGGATGATTAATCGAAACCGAAATTCAGAACCTCTAACCGACGTAATTTTTCCATGTCGGTTATTTCGGTTTTTTGTTAATACTTCTCCCTTAAAAACATACTACCGCGTGTGTAGCCACATGACTCCGCCCCGTCCAGTCAGTGACATAAAAGCAACACCGAGGTGAACACCGGTTCAACACAAAATGATGGTGCAAGCGGTGAGCCTTGCGTCTTCACTAAACTTTGTCAGTTGTATTTGTTTTAAGGTTTGCCAGTTTGGACATTCAAGCGATTTTAGATGATTGGATGTATATTATTTCGAGCTACCGTACTCGCGCAGCTGCACTGTGGCACGAACACAGACAGTAGCTGCACAAAACGTGAAGATTGTGTGCACAGAGAGGAACGCAGAAACTAGTTGTCAGCGCTGTCCTGTGATTTATCACTAAAGTAGCTTAGAAACTCAAAACTTAGTACAGCATATATTTTTCTATGTTTGAAGGAACTATTTACAACCCACAGCTTCACAATTAATAGAGAGACGGTATGACTATTTCACACATGCAATCGCTCTCATTACATACTGGTACTGTGCTAATTTATCTTTATCTGATTTACAACGAGCAGAAATCTGTAAGAAATGTTACAAACCATAGATAAAATAACTGCTGAAAGTGAGCTGTTATGTCAGATCACTCTTTCAATAGGAAAACATATCCCACCTTTACAGAAACAAAATAATCATTCATTAAACGTAATCAAGGTAAAATGTTAAATTAATTGAGGTTTTGATTTTAGGCCATAATCGTCCAGCCCTAGTTTAAAACATCTTTCATAGGAAAGTGCCACATGCTCCCATGAATAATTAGAAGACAGCATCTTCTAATAGGATAAGGTCACACAGTCTGTGACCTATAACCTGATCACTTGGACTCTCTGGGAAATCCTCACACCACATTGAAAAGTTCATTACTGTTAGATTAAAATATTGTGGATGTGCAACATCACATTCATGATAGCCCTCATTTTGTTGATTATTTTTCTACATCTATATATCAAAGCAGTAATCTGTTCCAATAAATTAAGAACTGCATATTCCACTAAATGTGCCACCACAAAAATCTAGAAATTTTTGATAAAATTTGGAATATTTGGAAGTTGTTCTATATGGCTTTGTACTTGCATAGGATGGATAAATTTCAGATCATGTCTCCACATTCTCTTATGATGTCACTCATGGAGCTGTACAAGTGGGTAGTCGTACATTTCCTGTCCTTTTATAAAAAAAAATAAAATTTTAAAATGTGCTTTTTCCTTTCTATCACCATAACATATAATGCCAATAAATGGCAACTGCAACCATAGGTTAGTGGTCTCAATTTGCCCGTTCTGAGGGGAGTTGCTAAACCTCTATAGTAGAATAGGCTAGCTGAGAAATGGAGAAAACTGCCAACATGTGTAATAGATGTCAGAATAGGAGAGCAATTTACAGTAAGTGGGTTTAACTTCTTTCTGTCTTATCTTAGAGAAATGGTAAGAATCCGGAAGATTACCACCTAAAGCGAATCTCAATTGACAGCCAGTAGTGTTGTCCCCATATCCCTGACAATGCTTGATTACTCACCTCTATCAACTTGAGAGACACTTACCTTCATGTTCTGAGCGTCCATCTAACTGATGTCTGCTTCTGTGCTGATAGAAATACCCAATAGACACATAAAAACTCAAACTCAGCTGCCTTTTTTTTTCCCGATGTGGACACCACACAGCTAGAGACAGAAAAGATAATTTAGTGGACCATTTGGATGAGGGTCAGGGGAGTGTGCAGTTATTTTTGAAGGCAGTGACACCTGTCTGCTTACCTTGTGGACATGCCTTCATTAAGAAGAATGTGGAGGAGCCCAAACAGAGAATCACAACAAGTGTTCAAAAGAAGATACAATGAAACTGAGATTCAAGATTCCACCCAGTGACCCAGTAGATCAACAGTTAGCAATAGGTCTTAATAGGTCACAATTCCACACTTGTGAAGCTTAAATTTCAATAGATCTGTTCAGTTTGTAGTCCCAAAACACAGAAGAGAATTAGTATTTTTCAAGCCATGAGCTTCCTTAGTTATACCTAATGGTTTTTTAGTAGGGCTGCCCCCGGCTAAAGATTTTTCTGGTCAACTATTAGTCATTCATTTAAGCCATAAGTCGACTAATCGCATGTTTATATTAATTTAATTACTTAAATATATACTGAGGAGAAAGCTAAACCATAATGAGTGTCTAATATCTATAGGCGTAATATAGTCTATTCCTAACTCAAGTGCACGCGTATAAATGTGTCAGGGAAAAATAGCAAGTACACAAAAGTATACACAAATACGTATATACATACATTATAAATAATACACAAATAAAAGTAGACCCTTTACAGTTTCGAATGGTGTATTGACCAAAAATGACAGAGTATTTTAAGTTGTTTATGCTGTTATCAGAAAAAATTCATGTCTTGCAGTAAGCACGCTAATACTTCAGCTTCCACACTCCGCACAAACACTTGGATATATTGAATAATAGCGCACATTTATCTAAGTTAACGTTAGAGCGAGCAGCCGTGTAAAGTTGCTACTACATGTTTCAAATGATAAGCCATATTTGAGGTTGATAGATGATAGGCGAAAGTTTGGATTTCCTGCCTGACACACTGTAATTACCACAAGGACCCACTGTTAACGATCTATCCCTCACGGACTGCGTGACTTCGCAAAAATGTTTTTTTTTCTGCGACTAACCGACTAATAAAATGTTGGTCGACTAAGCCTCTTCTAGTCGACTAACGATTAATCGACTACTATAGGGCAGCCCTAGTTTTTAGAATGGTGGTTTTTGATTTATGTGCAAAATAAGGTATATATTTGGTTAAAGTGACGATGAAACAAAAATAGCAACAATTTTTTTCTTATGTTTTGTGACGTACACCCGAGTGTAGCGGATTATCAAAAAAAAAAAAAAAAAAATGTAAGGCAGAGACTTACATTGTTAACTGGATTTTGGGATGTGGGCATGGCACTCAAAAGTGCAGGCAGATGAATGTGAGCTTGCAGGGACAGGGTTTAAGCAGACTAAATAATTGGAGAAGTCCCGCATACGTCACCAGAGAGAAGTCTGTTTTTTTCACCAGAAGGTCCAGTTATAACATTTGATTAACACATGATTAAACATTAAAAGATCAATATTTTTGAAACATGCACAGATGAATTTTCACAATAAGATCTATAAAATACATTCAGAAAATAGATAAGGTGAATTTCAATTTCATGCTGACTTTAAAATTACTTGAGGAGACCTTTAGATTTCATTGTAACAAATTACACACAGTCAGTCCACAAACCTGTGTTCTCAACAAACGTAGGTTTTTATATTACAAACATTAAAAACAGACCTTATTTTTACTCAAATAAATTGAAAACTGCTATTCTAAAATGGAAACTTATAAAAAACTCGTTAAAGAATCCAGGTCAAGACTTTGTGGCTAGCTTACAAATTGACCTCGCGGCAGAAAAAAAAAGAAAATGCTTTAGCTTGTAATAATAACAGTGGCAGTGACAATAGCATGGATTATTGTTGTTTATTGATATCCAAGTATTTTTTGGTTATGAAGTCAGTCAATGCTTTATTGTTAAGTATATCAGAAATTATATGTGAAACGGCTTCTCAAAAAAAGCAGGGCGTGACTTGATTTTGTCCATCGGGAATTGAGTGGATCATTGTTGTTTGCTATTGCTGTGATCTTATGTAAGTGACAGGCGTTGCGTCTGAAATCGAATACTTCCCTATTATATAGTATGTGAAAAAACAGTATGCCAACAGAGTAGTGTGGGAAAAACAGTAGGCAAAAAGTACCCAGATGACCTACTACTTCCGCTGAGATTCTTAAGTGACTTTAATACATCTGAGGCCAGTTGCATAAACTGTTAAGATTAGTCTTACAAGTTAGTGATTTTTTTTTTTCTTTATGGCCGTTTATAACTTTTTTAAATCAGTTACATAAAAACATAGATTGGCCTAATTTGATACCGTAATGTAAGACTGACTGCCTCTTGACTAACTGCTAGTGGGTCATACTAGATCTTAATGTCCCCATGTAGTCAGAAATTGTATCCCTTAAAACTCATCTTTGATCACCAAAATTACATATTTAAATATTTTTTTTTCCTGTGAAAATAATTTCTCCATCCCTTCATTTAGTATGTGCGGATTTATGAAAATGCATATTGGTCCCCGCCTCCACACAGCCACACAACCTCAGAATACCTGACCCACTCGGTCAACTTTACTGTAGTAAACAGTACGCAATGGCAAGAGGAAATACTGGTTTAAAGGGGTCATATGATGCTATTTTCAAAGATCATTATTTTGTGTATTGGGTGTGATAGAATATGTTAACATACTTTAATATTAAAAAAATACATTATTTTTACATACTGTACATTATTTTACAGTATGTAATCGACGTGTTTTAGAAACACTGGGAAAACTCCTGGGAAACTTTCCCAGTCTTTCTAAAACGCGTCGATTTCTACAAAGTTACTCCTTCCGAAAAACATAGTGAGTTTTGATTGGCCAGCTGACCAAGTGCGTTGTGATTAGCCGAACACCTCAAATGTATGTCAGAAATGTAACACCCCTCTTCACCACAAGTTATAAGCGGAGAACAGAGGATACTATGTAAGAACAACAAACAATATGTGTTACTCTAGACTGCTCAATCCGCATCTGAACAGTCAATAGCAAATACTTTAACAAATAATAAAACATACTTGCAGGCTCTGATTCAGAAGCACCAGATTGCCTTAGCAAAGTTGGAATTGCTTCCTTTTTTAGAAATAGCCTTGCACAGCCAGCCTTGTACTCTCCCAGATTCGGGAAACTGTCCTCCGTAAAATACGCTGCACACACACCATATTGTTCTGCAACAGTGTTGTAAATAAATCTTAACCATTAATTCCTAATTGCGTCCACTTTCGGAAGGCCAAACAATAGGGATGCACCGATACCAGTATCGGTATCGGGCCCGATACCAAGCTCATGTAATTGTACTTGTACTCGTAAAAATATCCCCGATACCAAAGACTGATAACTCACGTGACGTAACTGACAGAATTTTCCGTGCACAGAGACACCGGCAGCAGCAGCAGAAACAATGTCAGCCTCAGAGGTGTGGAAATACTTCAAAAATAATTATAACAACCCACACATTGCGAACTGTATGCTTTCAATCACAATTCGTTATCGATTAGTGAAGGCGGGATAGGCAGAATTGCGCTGAATGACACAGACCAGAAGTGCTCTCTCTCTCGCGTGCGCGCTCTCTCTTTCTTGCACGCGATCCCAGTTCTCTCAGACAGCGCGCGATCAGTTCTCCTCGTGCCTGAATGGTCAAATGTACACATAGTTGTCAAAATGTCCATCGTGTGGAGTATCTCACGTAAATACAGTGGGTTATGGCTTAAGTCGACGTAAACATTTGGGTGAAAACAGGATATGTGTCAGTATCCATGGATTTGGTCTTAAAGGGACCGTAGCCTATATTTGTCATTAATGTTAATAAAACAACAAAAGATGTTAAATAAATGTATACATGGTAAATAAACCTACTGTATCTGAAAAACAACTTTATTTAATTTGTATCTCTATAGTATTTGTTGTATTGCTTGTAATTTGTTTGTAAATTTCTTTTTATATAACAACAATTATATATAGGTAATTATGCCCTTTGAAGGTTACTGGACACTGAAATTTTTATTCTTTAAGTTTGTGACAAGCACATAAAAATTATTACTTTTTTCATTGGAGTAATAATAAAGAAGCTATCCTACATTCATTTGTCTCACTGTGTTGTACTTGGAAAAACTGCAACATCACCGAAAAAAAAAAGAAAAAGAGAGAGAGAGACACAGAGAGAGAGAAATTAATAAATGTATAGGCATCGGAATTGGTATCGGCGAGTACCAGAAAAAAAAGTATCAGTACAAGTACTCGGTCCTTAAAAAATGGTATCGTGCATCCCTACCAAATAAAGTGCTGCTTTTTAACATGGCGGCGACAACACTACTACGACAACAGGGTATACAGTATCTCACAGAAGTGAGTACACCCCTTACATCTTTGTAAATATTTTACCTTTTCATGTGACAACACTGAAGAAATGACACTTTGCTGCAATGTAAAGTAGTGAGTGTACACCTTGTATAACAGTGTAAATTTGCTGTCCCCTCAAAATAACACACAGCCATTAATGTCTAAACCGCTGGCCACAAAAGTGAAAATTTCCAAATTGGCACAAAGTGTCAATATTTTGTATGGCCACCATTATTTTCCAGCACTGCCTTAACCCTCTTGGGCATGGAGTTCACCAGAGCTTCACAGGTTGCCACTGGAGATCTCTTCCACTCCTCCAAGATGACATCACAGAGCTGGTGGATGTTAGAGACCTTGCGCTCCTCCACCTTCCGTTTGAGGATAGAGACATGCTTGGCCAGTCCATCACCTTTACCCTCAGCTTCTTTAGCAAGGCAGTGGTTGTCTTGGAGGTGTGTTTGGGGTCGTTATCATGTTGGATTACTGCCCTGCGGCCCAGTCTCCGAAGGGAGACTGGTCTGATGAGACCAAGATAAACTTATTTGGTTCAGATGGTGTCAAGCGTGTGTGGCGGCAACCAGGTGAGGAGTACAAAGACAAACTGTGTCTTGCCTACAGTCAAGCATGGTGGTGGGAGTGTCATGGTCTGGGGCTGCATGAGTGCTGCTGGCACTGGGGAGCTACAGTTCATTGAGGGAATCATGCTCTGCTTCAGTATGTCACAGTACATGCTGGCATTCATGGTTCCCTCAATGAACTGTAGCTCCCCAGCTCCCCGCCACACACGCTTGACACCATCTGAACCAAATAAGTTTATCTTGGTCTCATCAGACCACAGGACATGGTTCCAGTAATCCATGTCCTTAGTCTGCTTGTCTTCAGGGCTTTCTTGTGCATCATCTTTAGAAGAGGCTTCCTTCTGGGACGACAGCTATGCAGACCAATTTGATGCAGTGTGCGGCGTATGGTCTGAGCACTGACAGGCTGACCCCCCACCCCTTCAACCTCTGCAGCAATGCTGGCAGCACTCATACGTCTATTTCCCAAACACAACCTCTGGATATGACGCTGAGCATGTGCACTCATCTTCTTTGGTTGACCATGGTGGGGCCTGTTCTGAGTGGAACCTGTCCTGTTAAACCGCTGTATGGTCTTGGCCACCATGCTGCAGCTCAGTTTCAGGGTCTTGGCAATCTTCTTATAGCCTACGTCATCTTTATGTAGAGCAACAATTCTTTTTTCAGATCCTCAGAGAGTTCTTTGCCATGAGGTGCCATGTTGAACTTCCAGTGACCAGTATGAGAGGGTGAGAGTGATAACACCAAATTTAACACACCTGCTCCCCATTCACACCTGAAACCTTGTAACACTAACGAGTCACATGACACCGGGGAGAGAAAATGGCTAATTGGGCCCAATTTGGACATTTTCACTTAGGGGTGTACTCACTTTTGTGGCCAGCGGTTTAGACATTAATGGCTGTGTGTTGAGTTATTTTGAGGGAACAGCAAATTTACACTGTTATACAAGCTGTACACTCACTACTTTACATTGTAGCAAAGTGTCATTTCTTTAGTGTTGTCACATGAAAAGATATAATAAAATATTTACAAAAATGTAAGGGGTGTACTCACTTCTGTGAGATACTGTATGTCGAACGTCACATGACCAAACCGGAAAACTGGTCTCATTGCATCCGCTTGTCAGAGAAAGTGTTAACAGCAGTATGAATTGACAGCATATCTATGGACTTTTAAAGGTAATCAGCGAATCTACCTAGTTCACATTGTTATAGGTGTTTTATTCTATTAAATATAAACGTTAGTGTGAAGAAGAAAAATTAAAAAAGCTTTTAAATCTGCATAAGCGGGGGACATCAGTTATACTCATCTTTGCTTGCTCCTTTTAAGTTATCTTCAATAAAACATCTAATTTTTCATGAAGCACATACAAAAGACCTAAACCGGAAGCGATCTGATCTGTTTTACAGAATACAGAAGTTAGATTGCACATAACCCCTATTGAAGCCATGCCTACTTTCTTTATATATGAATTTGGGCGGCATTATGCAAATATTTCCACCTAGTGACATAGGTCGGTGAGGGAGAATTTGATCAAGGCGTTTTAGCTAGGTCTGGATCTGCCTTCTCTTTTAGATAGAATAAATCTTCTTGTGGGAGACTTTGAGCTTTGTAACTTTGCAGATCTTATACATAAAAATCACTTCAGCTTTTGAAAGTGTATTTTTAATAAATTTCGAGCCAACTGAATAGACCAATCTACTTCAGGTTCTCTTTTCTCCTCAGAAGTCATCAATAGTCCAACTGTTACAATGACCGGTACTGTGTTTCTATTAAGTCTGGGAATTGTAATAATAACTTTTTAATAAGAGTAAAAATATGAATATGTAATATTTAAGGATGTACTGATGTATCGGCCACCGATATTTATCGGCATATCGGCTGTAGCAGGAAAAAGGCTGATATAACAAACCGATAGTTTATTAATTAACTGCGTGAAGGCACTGAGCTGTTTAATGATTGTTGCGTAATCCCTGCTGTCTGTGCTTTAATGCTAATCAAATAACAAAAGACAAAAAATAGCACACTATTCTTGACTAAGCAACTTTTGTAACTTTCATAAGTGTAGCGGACCCCATCCGAATGATGACCAAAACTTTACTGATGTTTTATTAAGTTTATTGCGTCTGTTTTGACTCCAAAAAATCCCCATAAGAGCTAAACAAGAAGTGCACATTAAAATCTCTCTCTCCATTGCATTATCATCAACATACAGCGAATTACTCAAAACACTTATTACAACTAACAGTAAACAAATACATACACATCTCTTGCCTTTTCGGGGGGTGCTTACTAAACTGGCAAACTTTAAATCTGCAAAATATCTCTGACGAACTGCATGCTCTTCTTGTCATAACCCATTTAGCTCTGTAGACTAGAACACCCGTCAAAATAAGATTACCGCCTTTGTAAAGGAGATCGTGCAGATCTCATACGTATTTAAACTTACAAAAAATATTAAATATTAAAAAATGTGTACAAAACAAATTAGAAGATTAATCATAATAAAGTCTGTTACAATAAAGGAGTTTTTTTTTGTCGACAATATAGACAACGTTGACAACAAAAAATTGTCGACAAATATTTTTGTTGTCGAATAGTCTTTCTATCTCATCTGACCTATTTGAAGGGCCTGCAATATCGCGGTTTGACCAGTGGGGCACTGTAGCACAATACTGTAATGCAGCCCTCCCGGATCCAATCCAATAGAAGAAGACACAGTGCTTCGGAGTGCATAGTGCAAATTAAGTCGAACCCATAAAAATGTGGAAGTTTAACATGCCATAAAACATTACAAACATAATGTTTAGCATAACTACAAAAAATGCTGTAAAGCAGGGCCACCAACTCTCATTCAAACTCACTGTCCTCTGTTCTCACGCCACATGTCCATTTTCTCACACAGTGAAAGATACATAGCAGAGCAAAGAGGACAGACAACGCGCCGACAGATGAGACAGATCAGGTTACTTTTGATATAAAACAGTCTCGGCCTTTAATTTCTGTCAATTTTACTAAGGGATTCAAACAATACATGTGGTTTTGGTGCTCTTTAAAGGTGCCCTAGAATATAAAATTGAATTTACCTTGGCATAGTTAAATAATTAGAGTTCTGTAGATGGAAATGACATACAGGTACAGGTCATATAATTAGAATATCATCAAAAAGTTGATTTATTTCACTAATTCCATTCAAAAAGTGAAACTTGTATATTATATTCATTCATTACACAGACTGATATATTTCAAATGTTTATTTCTTTTCATTTTGATGATTATAACTGACAACTAAGGAAAATCCCAAATTCAGTATCTCAGAAAATTAGAATATTGTGAAAAGGTTCAATATTGAAGACACCTGGTGCCACACTCTAATCAGCTAATTAACTCAAAACACCTGCAAAGGCCTTTAAATGGTCTCTCAGTCTAGTTCTGTAGGTTACACAATCATGGGGAAGACTGTCCAAAAGACGACCATTGAAACCTTGCACAAGGAGGGCAAGACACAAAAGGTCATTGCAAAAGAGGCTGGCTGTTCACAGAGCTCTGTGTCCAAGCACATTAATAGAGAGGTGAAGGGAAGGAAAAGATGTGGTAGAAAAAAGTGTACAAGCAATAGGGATAACCGCACCCTGGAGAGGATTGTGAAACAAAACCCATTCAAAAATGTGGGGGAGATTCACAAAGAGTGGACTGCAGCTGGAGTCAGTGCTTCAAGAACCACTATGCACAGACGTATGCAAGACATGGGTTTCAGCGGTCGCATTCCTTGTGTCAAGCCACTCTTGAACAACAGACAGTGTCAGAAGCGTCTCGCCTGGGCTAAAGACAAAAAGGACTGGACTGCTGCTGAGTGGTCCAAAGTTATGTTCTCTGATGAAAGTAAATTTTGCATTTCCTTTGGAAATCAGGGTCCCAGAGTCTGGAGGAAGAGAGGAGAGGCACACAATCCACGTTGCTTGAGGTCCAGTGTAAAGTTTCCACAGTCAGTGATGGTTTGGAGTGCCATGTCATCTGCTGGTGTTGGTCCACTGTGTTTTCTGAGGTCCAAGGTCAACGCAGCCGTATACCAGGAAGTTTTAGAGCACTTTATGCTTCCTGCTGCTGACCAACTTTATGGAGATGCAGATTTCATTTTCCAACAGGACTTGGCACCTGCACACAGTGCCAAAGCTACCAGTACCTGGTTTAAGGACCATGGTATCCCTGTTCTTAATTGGCCAGCAAACTCGCCTGACCTTAACCCCATAGAAAATCTATGGGGTATTGTGAAGAGGAAGATGCAATATGCCAGACCCAACTGCATTGCTGCAGTAATTCAGGCAAAAGGAGCCCCAACTAAGTATTGAATGCTGTACATGCTCATACTTTTCATGTTCATACTTTTCAGTTGGCCAAGATTTCTAAAAATCCTTTCTTTGTATTGGTCTTAAGTAGTATTCTAATTTTCTGAGATACTGAATTTGGGATTTTCCTTAGTTGTCAGTTATAATCATCAAAATTAAAAGAAATAAACATTTGAAATATATCAGTCTGTGTGTAATGAATGAATATAATATACAAGTTTCACTTTTTGAATGGAATTAGTGAAATAAATCAACTTTTTGATGATATTTTAATTATATGACCAGCACCTGTACAGTGAGTCTCAAACACCATTGTTTCCTCCTTCTTATGTAAATCTCATTTGTACAAAAGACCACTGAAAAACAGGTGAATCTCAACATAACACCGACTGTGACGCAACAGTCGGGATCATTAATATGTACACTACCAGTCAAAAGTTTGGAAACGGTAAGATTTTTAATGTTTTTAAAAGAAGTTTCGTCTGCTCACCAAGGCTGCATTTAAGAAACATTTATGATTATTATCAAACAGTTGTGTACTTTTTTTTCAGGATTCCTTGATGAATAGAAAGCTCAAAAGAACAGCATTTATCTGAAATACAAAGCTTTTGTAACATTATACACTACCATTCAAAAGTTCGGGGTCAGTAAGAATTTTTATTTTTATTTTTTTTGAAAAGAAATTAAAGAAATTAATACTTTTATTCAGCAAGGATGCATTAAATCGATCAAAAGTGACAGTAAAGACATTTATAATGTTTCAAAAGATTATATTTCAAACAAATGCTGTTCTTTTGAACTTTCTATTCATCAAAAAATCCTGAAAAAAAAAAATTGTACACAAATAATTTGTACAATTGTACACAATAAATGTTTCTTGAGCAGCAAATCAGCATATTAGAATGATTTCTGAAGGATCATGTGACACTGAAGACTGGAGTAATGATGCTGAAAATTCAGCTTTGATCACAGGAATAAATTACTTTATAAAATATATTCAAACAGAAAACAGTTATTTTAAATTGTAATAATATTTCACAATATTACTGTTTTTACTGTATTTTTAATTAAATAAATGCAGCCTTGGTGAGCAGGCGAAACTTCTTTTAAAAACATTAAGTCTTACCATTTCCAAACTTTTGACTGGTAGTATACAGTGGGTACGGAAAGTATTCAGACCCCCTTAAATTTTTCACTCTTTGTTATATTGCAGCCATTTGCTAAAATCATTTAAGTTCATTTTTTTTCCTCATTAATGTACACACAGCACCCCATATTGACAGAAAAACTGAAATATCACATGGTCCTAAGTATTCAAACCCTTTGCTCAGTATTTAGTAGAAGCACCCTTTTGATCTAATACAGCCATGAGTCTTTTTCTTTTCTGTTTTTCACACCTGGATTTGGGGATCCTCTGCCATTCCTCCTTGCAGATCCTCTCCAGTTCTGTCAGGTTGGATGGTAAACGTTGGTGGACAGCCATTTTTAAGTCTCTCCAGAGATGCTCAATTGGGTTTAAGTCAGGGCTCTGGCTGGGCCATTCAAGAACAGTCACGGAGTTGTTGTGAAGCCACTCCTTCATTATTTTAGCTGTGTGCTTAGGGTTATTGTCTTGTTGGAAGGTATACCTTCGGCCCAGTCTGAGGTCCTGAGCACTCTGGAGAAGGTTTTCGTCCAGGATATCCCTGTACTTGGCCGCATTCATCTTTCCCTCGATTGCAACCAGTCGTCCTGTCCCTGCAGCTGAAAAACACCCCCACAGCATGATGCTGCCACCACCATGCTTCACTGTTGGGACTGTATTGGACAGGTGATGAGCAGTGCCTGGTTTTCTCCACACATACCGCTTAGAATTAAGGCCAAAAAGTTCTATCTTGGTCTCATCAGACCAGTGAATCTTATTTCTCACCATCTTAGCAAACTCCATGCAGGCTTTCATGTGTCTTGCACTGAGGAGAGGCTTCCGTCGGGCCACTCTGCCATAAAGCCCCGACTGGTGGAGGGCTGCAGTGATGGTTGACTTTCTACAACTTTCTCCCATCTCCCGACTGCATCTCTGGAGCTCAGCCACAGTGATCTTTGGGTTCTTCTTTACCTCTCTCACCAAGGCTCTTCTCCCCCCGATAGCTCAGTTTGGCCGGACGGCCAGCTCTAGGAAGGGTTCTGGTCGTCCCAAACGTCTTCCATTTAAGGATTATGGAGGCCACTGTGCTCTTAAGAACCTTAAGTGCAGCAGAAATTTTTTTTGTAACCTTGGCCAGATCTGTGCCTTGCCACAATTCTGTCTCTGAGCTCTTCAGGCAGTTCCTTTGACCTCATGATTCTCATTTGCTCTGACATGCACTGTGAGCTGTAAGGTCTTATATAGACAGGTGTGTGGCTTTCCTAATCAAGTCCAATCAGTAAAATCAAACACAGCTGGACTCAAATGAAGGTGTAGAACCATCTCAAGGATGATCAGAAGAAATGGACAGCACCTGAGTTAAATATATGAGTGTCACAGCAAAGGGTCTGAATACTTAGGACCATGTGATATTTCAGTTTTTCTTTTTTAATAAATCTGCAAAAATGTCAACAATTCTGTGTTTTTCTGTCAATATGGGATGCTGTGTGTACTTAATGAGGAAAAAAAAATGAACTTAAATGATTTTAGCAAATGGCTGCAATATAACAAAGAGTGAAAAATTTAAGGGGCTCTGAATACTTTCCGTACCCACTGTACATATTAATGATCCCGACTGTTGCGTCACAGTCTGTGTTATGTTGAGATTCGGCTGTTTTTCAGTGGTCTTTTGCACAAATGAGATTTACATAAGAAGGAGGAAACAATGGTGTTTGAGACTCACTGTATGTCATTTCCATGTACAGAACTCTAATTGTTTAACTATGCCAAGGTAAATTCAATTTTAAATTCTAGGGCACCTTTAAAGAGCACCAAAACCACATTTACTGTTTGAATCCCGTAGTAAAATTGACAGAAATGAACCCTTTGACGCATACGATCACACCGGTGTGATTAGAACATTCAGCGCATCACGTGATCAACTGCCAAATTCAAATGTGCGTGCGCGCTTTGGCTGGCGCTAAACCAGAGACGGAAGCGCACAGCGCTTTCATATATCACATTTATGCAGCGTTTTCAACCAAATAATGTTTATTTTAGGTTTCAGACATTTAAATACACATAAGTACTAACAAAACAATATATTTAGAGTTTGTATAATACACAATGATTGTCAGACATTGAACAAGACCAGACACTGAAGTGCAGGGAGTGAGAGTTCTTATAGTGCTGGTGTGATGAGGTGCAGGTGCAGCTGATCAGTATTCTGGTGATTGGGAACGAGTGGGCGGAGTGTGGAGATCCGGATGATGATGTGTTGTGATTGTTGGTGGTGGGAACTGACTCCGTGACAGTACCGCCTCCTCAACGGGCGGCTCCTGAGGACCAGATGGGGCGACGACGACGGGGTCTACCTCGACCCGGAGGAGCAGGGCGGTCCGGATGGTCTTGATGGAACTGTGTTAGAAGAGAGGGGTCGGGGATGTCTTAACGGTTGACCCAGGAACGCTCCTCAGGGCCGAAGTCCTAGTCGAGGTATTCCAACGTGGGACCCCGTCGTCGAGAGCCGAGGATCGCCCGCACCTGGTAGATGTTCTCCTCTTCAGTGATGTCGGGAGGAGGAGGTACCGCATCGTCACCAGGATCTGTGGAGGGAGGAGACAAGGGTTCAGTGTAAGATTTAAGCAGTGAAACATGGAATGAAGGTGATATACGGTACTCTGGAGGTAAGTTGAGCCGGTAGGTGACTTCGTTGAACTGCCTCTGGATGGCGAATGGACCTATGTACCGGGGACTCAGCTTACGACAGGGGAGTCGGAGACGGATGTCCCACGTCGATAGCCATACCTTCTGGCCAGGTTGGTACTGTGGAGTTGGGCCTCTTCTGGCATCGGCGTGCCGCTTGTGTCTCCGAACTGCCTGTTGAAGGTGTACATGAACTGAGTCCCACACTCTCTTGCTCTGCTGGAACCAGTGGTTGACAGCTGGAACCTCGGAGGGCTCACCCGACCAGGGGAAGAGAGGAGGTTGGAAACCCAGGACGCACTGAAACGGGGTGAGCCCTGTGGTGGTCTGCCGGAGGGAATTCTGGGCATACTCCGCCCAGGGGAGGAACTGGCTCCACCTGTCCTGGTTCCGGTGGCAATATACCCGCAGGTACCTCCCGATCTCCTGGATCTTCCACTCAGTCTGGCCGTTGGTCTGAGGGTGGTATCCTGAGGACAGGCTGACGGACACTCCTAGGAGCTTGAAGAACGATTGCCAGATGCGGGATATGAACTGAAGACCTCGATCTGAGATGATATCCTCTGGAATTCCAAAATGACGAAACACGTTGTTGAACAGGGCTTCAGCGGCCCCCAGCGCTGTGGGCAAACCCTTGAGGGGAATAAGCTTGTATGACTTGGAGAACCGATCCACGATCAAAAAGACACAGGTGTAATTGTTAGAAGGTGGAAGGTCCATCATGAAGTCGACTCCAAGGTGAGTCCAGGGTCTCTGTGGCTTCCTCTGGAAGCTTCCTAGGAGTGTCGGCCACGGCACAGACTAAGCATCCTTTGATGTGTCGGGAGACATCCTGGGGCATGGATGGCCACCAGTGCTGTTGCTGCAGAAGCGAGAGGGTACGTGAACTACCTGGGTGTCCAGAGCCCGGAGAGGAATGAGCTAAGTCCATGAGGGGCTGACGATGGGCCGGTGGAACATAGAGGAGCCCCTCAGGACCTCCCGGCGGAGCGGGCTCGGCGGAGTTAGCCTCGGAGATCTGTTGGTTGATGGTCCATTGGATGGGGCTTACAATCATGGCTGGAGGGAGGATGGTCTCGGGGTCAGTGTTCTCTGGTTCAGGCTGGAACAGACGAGAGAGAGCATCAGCTTTACAATTCTTGCTTCCAGGATGGTAGGTGACTATGAAGTTGAACCATGTGAAGAATAAAGCCCAGCGGGCTTGGCGAAGATTGAGTCTTTTAGCTTCTCCGAGGTACTCGAGGTTACGATGGTCGGTAATGACCTCAAAGGAGTGAAGTGCTCCCTCCAGCCAGTGTCTCCATTCCTCCAAGGCTAACTTAATGGCGAGCAGCTCTCCGTTTCCAATGTCATAGTTTAGCTCCGCTTCTTAGCTTCTTAGAGAAAAGACGCATGGATGGAGTCGTGGTGGATCACCCTGCCGCTGGGACAACACCGCTCCGACCCTGGTGGATGAAGCGTCCACCTCAACGATGAAAGGGAGTTCTGGATTCGGATGGACCAGGATCGGAGCGGTGAGGAAAGCTTCTTGTAGCTGATGGAAGGCTTCTTGGGCGGATGGATTCCAGGACAGAGACTTGGGCCGGCCTTTGAGGAGTGATGTGAGAGGTGCGCTGAGGGACTGTAGTTGTGAATGAAATGTCTATAGAAGTTGGCAAATCCTAGGAAGCGTTGTAACTCCTTGACTGTAGACGGAAGGGGCCAGTTGCGGATGGTGTCCACCTTCCTCTGGTCCATCTGTATGCCATGCTGATCGATGATGTATCCCAGGAAGTGAACGGAGATGGTATGGAACTCGCACTTCTCCAGCTTGAGGTACAGGTGGTGCTTGCGTAGTTTCTCTAGGACCTAGGAGACGTGTTGGCGATGGTCGGCCAGGTTCCGGGAGTAGATGAGGATATCATCGATGTACACAATGACGAACTGGTGGAGGAACTCCCGGAACACCTCATTCATATAGTTCTGGAACACGGAGGGAGAGTTGGACAGGCCGTACGGCATAATCCGGTACTCGTAGTGGCCAGATGGAGTCACAAAGGCAGTCTACCACTCATCCCCCCGGCGAATACAAATGAGGTTATACGCACTCCGTAGGTCCAGCTTAGAGAAGATGCGAGCTCCCCGTAGCTGTTCCAGAGCTGCCGGGACCAGAGGAAGGGGATAACTGAACTTTACAGTCTGGGAATTCAGATGACGGTAGTCTATGCATGGCCTCAAGCCTTCGTCCTTCTTGGCCACGAAGAAGAAGCTTGAAGCGGCAGGGGATGTCGAGGGACGGATAAATTGCTGGTTTAAGGCTTCTTTGACGTACTCCTCCATGGCCTTTTGCTCCGGGATGGACAATGGGTAAACTCTACCCTTGGGTAGAGTAGCCCCAGGTAGCAGGTCAATGGCACAGTCCCATGGCCGGTGAGGTGGAAGTCGTGTAGCCAATCACTTACTGAAGACATCCTGGAATGCCCGGTATTCTGGAGGTATTTCAACTTTCTGATCAGTTTCTGGACTTTCGATGGAGGTAGAGAAAAGAGGAACATACTTGGAATGAGAAGAGGTAGACTGGAACTTTGCAGGTGGTCTCTTGATCGGAGGTAAGTAGGATTGGAAACAGTTTTCACCCCATTTCAGGATCTCCCCGGTGTTCCATTGTATCTGTGGTTGATGTTGCATTAACCAGGGGCGTCCCAGGATGATGTCAGCAGTGGATCCTTCCAGCAACATGAACGTAATCTCCTCAGAATGCAGGTAGCTGATACGGAGCGTCAGTGTAGGAGAGAAGTGTGTGATGCGACCACGGCCGAGTGGCTTTCCTTGGATGATTTGGATTCATAGATCTTGTTGACATCGTTTTCGGCGTACATTCAGTTTTTGAAGAACTTAGGTGCTGATGAAGTTTCCCGCTGATCCAGAGTCTAGGAGGGCTTGCGCTGAAACAGACGTGAGAGTTTAACAGTTGGACATTAGTTCTTGTAAGAGGTGCAACACGGGCTGGAACTTGAATGGTACTCACCGCTGGGCGTGGTGGTCGGATGGGACACACGGCGATGACATGTCCTTCTCCCCCACAGTAGAGACACAGTCGTTGTTGAATTCTTCTCTGACGCTCCGCTCGGGTGAGGCGGAAGGTATCTACCTGCATCTGTTCTGGTGCTGGAAGGGCGACAGATGGTGAGGCAGGCAGAGAACTGGCAGCGGGTGGAAGCACAGAACACGCTGAGAAGCGTTGAGCCACACGTATGGTTTTCTGAATAAGGTTTTCCAAACCCATTGTGTCATTGTACACGACCACTAACTGCTTAACTCGAGGAGTGAGTCCTTGGTGGAAAGCTGTAATAAACGCCGTTTCATTCCATCCACTGGCAGCCGCCAAAGTGCGGGTGCAGGTGCAGCTAATCAGTATTCTGGTGATTGGGAACGAGTGGGCGGAGTGTGGAGATCCGGTGACGATGTGTTGTGATTGTTGGTGGTGGGAACTGACTCCATGACAGTGATGTCTATAGAAGCGGAAATAACAACCCTTTCCATTCTAATTAGACGACACGTTTGATTCATATCAGATACACATTGTGAAAGTAACTTTAAAGTTTACTCTATTCTTCCCCAGTTCATCGACTCGCTTACTTTCATGTATTTTGGGAGAAGTGGATGAATTCACGTGTTGTAAATCGAACAGATCCGATTCTCTGTGCGGCGCAAACTAACATGGCGGCGCCCATCGCGCATATGGCTCAACTAACACGATCATTATAAAGGTGTTTAAACAGCAAAACGCATCCACTTGCACATATTTGACAATCAGAATATCAGATATTTCATGCTATAGCTAACAAATTTGTGAATATTTTGAATAAAAAAGGAAAAATAAAAGCAGATCATCAGTCATACAGCGCTGTGGTGCGTTACGTGACAAGCAATGACGCATCACCATGGAAACAATAAAGTGATACGTTCTAAATAACGGTCGCCTTAAAAAAACTCACGCTGCGGGGTCAGCCAGAATATTTTAAACTTATGTGCGAAAGGGTTAAAAGCCGAGACTGTTTTATATCAAAAGTAACCTGATCTGTCTCATCTGTCGGCGCATTGTCTGTCCTCTTTGCTCTGCTATGTATCTTTGACTGTGTGAGAAAATGGACATGTGGCGTGAGAACAGAGGACAGTGAGTTTGAATGAGAGTTGGTGGCCCTGCTTGACAGCATTTTTTGTAGTTATGCTAAACATTATAATGTTTTATGCCATGTTAAACTTCCACATTTTTATGGGTTCGACTTCATTTGCACCATGCACTCCGAAGCACTGTGTCTTCTTCTATTGGATTGGATCCGGGAGGGCTGCAATACAGTATTGTGCTACAGTGCCCCACTGGTCAAACCGCGATTTTGCAGGCCCTTCAAATAGGTCAGATGAGATCAAAAGACTATTTGACAACAAAAATATTTGTCGACAATTTTTTATTGTCGACGTTGTCGATATTGTCGACTAATCGTTTCAGCAATATTGCTAATACAATATTGTTATACAAACCATGTTCCCGTTCGCCATCTCAGAGTCAGACAGCTGCCTTTTAAAATTTAATTATAAACTAAGGGTTGAACGACTTAAGATTTTTTTCAAGTCGACATTTACGTGATTAAAATCGAGTCAACCACGACTATTCGCTGATGACGTCATTAATCAACAAATAAGCCTGAACCTCGAGCTGAGACTCGAACGCGGGTTGCTTTGTACACAGCTATGGCATATGACACAGTGCTGCCCACAAGGCTATTGCTCCTATATAACAGCTTATTTTTATCACTTCTAATATTTCTCACAGATTACTGCTTGTTATAAATCAAATACAGATAAAGTAGCACAGTAAAGATTACATTTATATGAATGCATTAGTTACTATTTACTACTAGTTACTATTAGTGACATGTGAATTAATTCTACCTGGCAGCGTCTCTCTACTGATAGTAAAGCTGTGGGTTTTAGTTACTAAGAAATATATGCTAGAACTTTTCAGTTTCTAAGTTATTTTATTGATCAGTCACATAACAGTCTTGACAATACATTTCTGCGCAAATGAATGTTTCTGTGTGTGAGCGATCTGCAAGTGATGTGTACGCTACTGTCTGCCAGACCGCCTTCCATATTCAACTTATGAAAAAAGCTTGTTTTGTAAGTTGAATATGGAAGGCGTAGGACATAGCATAAACATTTTGAACTGCGAGAGGCATTATACTTTCTGCGTAAGTTAAATATGGAAGACGGTCTGGCGGAAGCTAATTATTTTACTTTATAATGTGTTAAATATGGATATTTTTCTTGCACAAACGCATCACTTCTCTTTCAGAAGGCCTTTATTAACCCCCCAGAGCTGTGTTGAGTACGTTTATGATGGATGGATGCACTTTTTTTAGCTTCAAACAGGTGGTTTCCATGCATTGCCATTATAAAGCTTGGGAGCATCAGGGTGATTATTAATATAACTCTGATTGTATTTGTCTGAAAGAAGAAAGTCATATACTCCTAGGATGGCTTGAGGGTGAGTAAATTATGGGGTAATTTTCATTTTAAAGTGAGCTAATCCTTTAAAGGCAACCTATTATGCCCCTTTTTACAAGATGTAATATTAGTCTCAGGTGTCCCCAGAATGTGAAGTTTCAACTCAAAATACCCCACAGATCATTTATTATACCATGTTGTAAATGCCAATGCAAATTAAGTGGAAGCAAAAACATGCTATTTTCGTGCGTGTGTTTAAATGCAAATGAGCTGCTGCTCCCCAGCCCATTTTCCAGAAGAGGGTGGAGCCTATACAGCTCGTGCCTCGGATTCTCTGCCAAAAACGAACAAAACATTTGTTTGGTTTTGATTATCATTAGAGATGCACCAATGTATCGGCCAACAATCGGTATCGTCCGATAAAAGCTATTATTATCACTATCGGCCATCGGCTGATTGTTTAAAAACTGCCAATAATCAGGACCGATTATATCCTGTCAATCAAAAGGGTGCGGAAAAACATGTTCAGACTGCAACTCATACATACTGTGTGTGAAGAAAATCACTCTTGTGTTGAATTTCTTCTTCTTCTTCTTGGCGGTTGGCAAACCAGCTTTTGTGTTGAATTTTAATGCATTAACAGTTTAAAAATAGTGACGCTAAAGCAGGCTCTTTTTGACCCTATGAATCACCCGTATTTCAAGCCAGGGTTGCCAGGCCTGCGTTTTTATTTTAATTTTTTGCTACATCAAATATTATTTGTAGCGCCTCCCATCCAATAATTGCAAAAGGCTTTGTGCTTTGTTACTTCTGATAAGAATAAAAGTTTCAGTTTTCAAATTCTGTCCATTTTATCATGAAATTCAAACAATAAATGGCGTTTTGACACTCTTAAATGTGACGTGTCAGATCGTCAGAACTTACCAAAATGTATCACGTCTCATGTAACCACTTTATTTGTGCTTCAACCGCGGAAAGACGTCAATAAAACAGCTTGTGAACAATATGTCACATCATGTCAAATTTACCTCATGTATGTTTTCCAATGTTCACAGTTCCTTAGCTATCTATCTATATATCTATCTATCTTTATATATATATATATACATATATATATGTATGTATATATATATATATATATATATATATATATATATATATATATATATAAACACTAGAGAGGAACTTATTTACTGTTAATTATGTTTGTGTAAATTTGCTATGAAGACAACAAGTGCTTATGAAAACTACCTTATGTGATACTAAGATTTATACAAACATTTCAGTTTTTATTTGAGTGTAATTATTATATCTGAAAATAAACAGCAGCTGAATATAAAACTTCTGTTGTTAATTGTAACCTCTAATATTGTAGTGTACCAAATGAGAGGGTTCCCTGTATAGTTTGCAACATTATATTGGAGAGATTTTTTTTTCCTTAAGAAAAACCAAACTATCAGTATCAGTATCGGCATCGGCATCAGCCGATATCATTCTGAATAATCGGCTATCGGTATCGGCAGAGACATTTAGTATCGTGCACCTCTAATTAGACAGCGCATCCCTTGAGTATTAAACTGATTTCTCTTACATGTCTTATTGCATTTAAACTGTCAAATACACACACAGTTCAGAAACACAGTCGGTTATACTGAATATCTGTTCACAAGACATTTGAAAAATGTTTGTGGTAGCCTAGAACTTTTGCTTCAAAACAATGTGAAAATCATCTTGCCCACTCATTCACACAAAACAATATATTGATTAAAAAATTTTAAGACATGTTTTGTGTCAGGAAGGCTTATGCGTGGAGGGCAGGTGTGATTCATCATGAATATTGATGTGTTTCACACCTGGGAAGACAAAGACCCTCCCCTAATTGGCCCTGTCAGCTGAATGGAACTGTGAGTGATTGTTTATATTTTATTTACACAGCTACACAACTTAACATAATTAAGGACAAAAAGGCACATTATTTAGCACACTGATCTAAACAAAGAGACTTTAACAGTCACACACCTTTGTGCCATTCCTGAAACAGATCCTGTTCAACATACCTGTCCTTTCCAAGGTGTTTGCTTTTTCATTTTACCATGTTCATGCAGAAGCCTGCTCGTGTTGGTACAGCACTCTCAGAGAAAAAACAGTTTGAAGAGAATCGTGTGAATGTTTAAGTCAGCAGGACTCATCAGTGGCATCTGGTCCCTGTAAAAAAACAACAACAACGAAACAACTGTGAACATGTTGATCTTGAGAGCAACTAGGGCTGCACTATTTGGGGGGAAAAATCTAAATGTGATTTTTCTGGTTAAAACTGTGATTTAAAATTCACAAAAAAATATATAGGCTAAAGAACACCAGGTTTGTAAATAAAAATAATAATTTTACTTTACAGAATGTCAGTTCATTTTTGTGACGCGTTTCAGAAAAAAGTTCACAGACACTGAGACGGCAAAAAGGTTGGTTTTCTTTATTTTACAAAAGCACAAAGTTTTGTTGTTATTGTGAGTGTACACAAATAAAAGTAGACACTTAACAGTTTTGAATGATGTATGTCTGTATGACCAAAAGTATTTTGAGTCTCTTTTGCACTGATAAGAAAAAAAGTGAGGTGGTCATGCTGGTGCAACTGCCAACCCCAGGGGGTTACAGTGACAGCAGTGTCAGTGTTTCCCACAGGATTTTGAGAAACTGTGGTGGGTGGACCTCTGTCCCTGTAGGGGGGTCCGGGGGCATTTTTAATTTGGCGGAAAACAATTTTACAAACGCGTCTCATTACAAATCTAGTGAAATGCTGTAATCATCAACTACACAAATGTGAAAATAATGCGTAACGGGTGCCCACTATGTTCTCAAATTCCCAAACTCAGCACATGCAGAGATGAAGTTTACTGCATTCATTCACTGTGAACTGAGACGTGGAGCTGATCATGTGCTGATTGCGTGAGTGAAGTGCGCACTTCTCTTTGTGCAGTGAAAACTTATCTTTTGCAATTTGATAAGGACACAAGGCCTTCGATTTTAGTTTGTTTGACAGCAATGGTGCAAAACACAACATTAAAGACCTTTTTATGCTATTTTGAGATATTTAAATATATTTTCGGGCCGTCACAGTCTAGTTAATAAATGGGAAGCACTGAAATCTATTTGTGGTGGTCAATGCTGATATTGTGGCAAGCCACCACAAATAAATCAATGTATGGAAAACACTGATAAAGAACCTACTGCTGTATGCTTTTAATATGAACCAAACAACAAAAGAAAAACTGAAAATCACTCACTGCTCTTGATTTAATAACTTTAGTAGCTTTAATAAGAATACATTTCTTACTTGAATGCTGCTGTTAAATGCTCTGGTGAGAACAAAAACATGGCGGACTGTGTACAGCTCACTCAGGTAAGGAGCTAAGCTAATAGGGCAGATTCCGTCACCAGTCGGGGGTGGGGCTCATTTGGTGAGACTGTTTATGATTTATGGGGATTATAAAAAAAGGAGAAAAGTAAAAGTAAATCTTATAAAAGTAAATTTTCCTTAATAGGTCTCCTTTAATTGAAATCGAATATGGGACATCTCCAGTCCATTCATGATTCATTTTTATAATTTTATTTTGTCACCATTATTTAGCCTAGTTTTAAGGAGGTAAATGGATACACCTTGGTTGTCATGACAATAGAATTCTATCACATTCTTTTAGCAGTGAATGATTTGGGTGGGTTTTTAAGAGCTTTTGGGCTGGAAATCATCGACCCCCGATCTGGCAACACTGTTTTTGAGACTTTAGTTTTAAGGATAAAATACTCAGCAATGGTGTTTTACTGATGAATTTGCACATGGTTTTCACAATTTTCATCCACAGGGGGTCTTTAAGACACCGTCTGTTTTACAGTCTATATTGGTTATGTTTATGCAACTAGCCTGGTGCGTATATACTGGTCATATACTATTTAAATCATTAAATTGGAAATTTTGAAATATTTTCTTTGGTAATAACTAATTTTGATATCAAACCGCAATCCAACTCAGCAAGAGTTGGAAATGGAGGCTTTTATATAAAATTTATCCTATGCCTGTAGGAACAATTGATCATAACTTGGTTTCTGGGTTGTCTTATGAATCACAATTTCCCTTAATGTATTCAATTATATTACATAGCTTACGTCAATATATTTTGAAAAATGCCACTTTGACAGCTGGAATAAGCATAATGGTCTTTGTCGTTTTTACCTTTTATTTCGTGTGAATGTCTGTTGCAGAGACAACACGTGTAATTTGTAATCTTTCATCTCGAGTTAAATGTTAATGTTTCTGAGATAAAACGTGGTAGTTGTACACTTTATATCGGGTCAACGTGGATGTCTTAAGTAAAATGTGTCGTTTGTACCTTTTCTCCCCGGTTTCAGCTGTTTCTTTCCGAGGTAAAATGTATCTCGCACCGCCTCAGAGAAATTCGCGCCCTTCAGTCAACTCGCTCGCGCGGTCTCCTGGGTAACGGTGCGTATGACAACCACTGTAAACAACGCGCCCTACAGCACCGAGCTGAACAGCGAACAAAACCACCAGCTATGGCTTTCTGCAACACCGAGTATTTCGACCATATCGGAAATATTCAAAAGAGCATACACGAACGGTAAGTACGCAGTGTACGCGTTTCTTTAGCTTTTTCACAATAAATGCTGTATTGTCTCGATTAAATGGTAGGAAATTAAAGTGGGCCTTGAATGAGGCAGCGCGGTAGATTTCAGCTCTCACGGACTATAGCTGTCGTGCTCGGCGCGCACGAGAGTGATAACCTATGGGACTGCGCTGAACGACTCGTTATACCAATTGAAAAAACATATAGGACTAATTTTTTTAATAATTATCTCATCTGTGTGTAACAGCAGTGAGCTCAAGTAGTATGTCGGTCGGATGTCTTATCTGTCTATGTCTTGGATATCTTTTGTGTGTGTTCGATGTGTGTGTCTTTGCAGAATTACTACATTTTAGGATGACGGATTCAGTACATCACTATTTGTTCTCTCACTCTCTCGTTAATTTTTTGTGAGAGGTGTAAAGTTACACTTCATGTAAAGATGTAAAGAACTATTACAGTACTATTATAAAGTTCGTAAATATTTGGTAGCGGTCCCTGGATTCCTCTGCTATATGTAGCTGTATTTTTCATAGCTGTATATTTCATAAGATCTTATACATCGATGTAGTTCTTTTTTTTTTTTTTTTTTTGATCTACTTTAGTATTTGTGGAGTTAAATGGAAATGTTTTTTAAAAAAATACTACATTTGAGCTCTGATAGCTGCAGGTACTATATTTTTGTGTTTAGGGAGAGAAGAAGACATGAATTGGAAGAAAAACTGTTTGCCTACTTAAGATCAGAGGAAAGACTGTAAGTATAAAAACAGTAGACCCTTACATTATGAAATTAAAATATATATATGTGTGTGTGTGTGTGTGTGTGTGTGTGTGTGTGTGTGTATGTGTGCGTAAATTGTAAATTATATATGATAATTTATAGTCTATCCTACACCACCAATAAAATAAATGTATATATTTACTGTACAGACAAAAAAAAGCCTGTATCTTGATGAATCCTGCTCAAGAAGCAAATGTAATGATGTTTAATGCTCCATACAGTACTATTTTCAGGGCATCTATCTATATCCCAACACTGACTTTCAGATGACATTTTTAGGGATTCTTTTACTATCTGAAAGAATTCAGAAAGAAATATTTATCATCTTTTACTACATTATATTACTATATTTTACGGTATTATATTTATTGTGCTTTCACGTATTACTTTGATTAATCATTGGTTTTTAATCCTCTTGTGTATATTTATATTTTATTTTATTGAGTCTATATTGTAGTGACATAAGCCTTTTGTTGCTACTACAATTTTTATACTTTTTTTATTGTTTCACCCATATAGCAGGCATTCTCTGAAAAACGGTTATTTCAGGATAAATAAGTAGACCAACACACTCACTCATTGATGATTTGGGGTCATCTGTTTCTGTTTAAGTACTTGAGACCAGTTTGTTTTTATAATGGCTCAATTAAATGCATTTATAAAAATAAAGAATGTTGATATGGGGCCATGATGGTCAAGGATGTGTGAGAGGTTAGTAGATCAGCATTTATCATTCATTTTAAAATTTTAGCCATCATTATCCATTTTCACCCTTTGCTAGTCACAAAACTTCATCTTAGCTGTGGAGAATCCATTAGTACTACTGTAAAGTGGCCCTTGACAAATATGTAATTTTTTTAGTTTGTCCTGTAATATGCACAGTGAGGAGCAATTAGTAATAATAATAATAAGCTAGCATTAACCTATTTATAGTAATGTTTGACCTATTTGTTACAGGTTTCTATTTATTTATTTCCATTAATACAAAGTCAGTGCAGCCTTTTTCTAAAAAGAGGGTAGCAAAGCTGTCCGTTTCATGTCTGTCTCCTGCTCACAGGACTAAGTTGAAGTGTGCCAAGATGCGCTGCTATTACAAGGAGCTGCACGAGAGAGAGCAGCAAGCAAAGACACGCAACCTTGAGCTTCTTGGGAATGTGGAGAACTTGGCATCGAAATTGAAAGAATTCTCCATTGATTGTAGCAGGCTGCTTCAAAAGAGGGTAACAACCTTGAGCAGCTGAATCTGTCCCAATATTCATCATATGTGCTTCCTAAAATAGTACTGACTCTGTGTGAATTATGCATATTTTATAGTTTTTATCTTTGAACAATTACTTTTGAGATGGTTTAGACAAAATACATTGCTTTGTTATTTTAGTTTTTGTTATTCTCATGTCAAAGCACATGTTTGCGTTGTTCTGATCATAGAGGTGAAATGAAATGTGTAGTCTTGTGCATTATAGTTCTCATGACATGGAGTGACCCAAATGATAGCTGCTCAGTACTAAAAATGTTAGTGTAGTCTGAATGTTTGCATTTCACAAAACTAAGGCTTTCTTTTGAGGCACAGATTTTTTTCCCCTAGACATATATTCTGAGCCTCAATTAGACCATTGCCATAATCCTGTAATTGTCTGTCTAATTGTCTTCCAGTGTTTAAACATTCACACTTATTGTTGTTTGGGAACAATCATAAACACTCCAGCATTCATTTATCACTGCACGCAAATGAGAAAAAGAAAACAACATCTCCGTCAGATTGTCATTTAAAACTGAACAGTGCTCCACAGCTTAATATCAAATTAGACAAATTGTTTAATTACACTAGCACAAATTAATCGCCCTGTATTCAGATAGTGAAGTGCCTCTGAATTTCCCTTTTTGTAAAAGGAACCAGTTTTCCTACTTTTTGTGCATGTGTGTTGTATTTTGTTTTGTTGCTGCAGTGGTAGCTTTGAATTGCAATTGTAAGAGATACCTGCTAATCTAGCTGCCAGTCAAAGAATATCACTTTTACTACACTAAATTGAATTCAGTTGCTTAATTGCTCAAATTCATACCATCACCTCATATCGTCACACTCAAATTTCTCTTTTCTTCCCTGTCGTTTTTTCATCCCCACTCTGATTTAACAATGCTAATATTTGTCTGCTTGTAACTGCGTGGACCACTTTGGGTGTTATCGTGTGTAAAATTGGTGCAAGTGGTAACTCTGGTCCCTTTTGGGAGTGCAGATATTGTCTTACGAGAATGAAGTGGGAGGTTGGAGGTAATCCCAGCGCCCTCATCTCTGCCACTGGTTAACTCGCCAAACTGATTAAGAGCCTTGGCAGGCACTATTAAGGGCACTCACAAAGGAATACACACGCTGATTGGTGCTACATTTAGGGGCATAAACATAATCTTTCTCTTCCATTGCTTTGTTTGTAATGTTTAATGAAATAACAGGGGTTAGATTTTAGTAAATTGGAATTACTTGTGTGATGTGTCGTCACTTTGACTGTGCCGTGTTACAACTAGGGTTTATAAGCAGATATTTTTTTGTAATTAACATAGTTGAAAACGATCTATGTTAGTAATGATTTGACTTGAATTCATTTCAGTTGGAGTACAAGAATCATATTACCAGACTGAAAAAAGACAAGAAGAAAACGGGGAGCAGGGGGGAATCGGAAGCAGACGAGGTAAGAGAAAATTATCATGTCATCTATGGAAATTACAGTTCAGTGGGGAATTTACAAAGCTATCTGTGTGCCTTTGATAAAACTGCAGTGCTGTGATGGGATCCAATGGAAGTGTGTCAGGGTTTTTTTTTTTTTCAAAAGAAGAGAGTTGAGAGTTGTAGAGAAAAATACCACAACCATTATTCAGCTCAGCCTCCCTCTTCAGGAGACACTTTTGACAGTTTATATGGGGTATCAGTGTTCAAAGGCCACAATTAATTTATAATCAAAAGCAAATTGGAAAGTGCTTGAAGTAATTACTGTTTTGCTCAAATGACTTCAAATGACTGGTTTAACAAAGGAGTATCACAGTCTTAAAACAAAATGATATTACACATTTTTAAAAGGCCATTTAAAATTAGAAGAAGAAAAAAACAAATGGAAAAGAGTAAAGAGGAAAGAGTATTACGGAAGCCTCTAACAGCTAATGCAATCCAACTGACCGTGTGTCATATTTTTCTTTGTGACAGTCTGCAGTATTGCACATCACATATATGACAGCTAAAACAATATGCGTCCAAACTCTTTCTGTCAGTCGCTCGAATAAAAGTCGCTGTTATGTAGATTGCTCAGCGGTGGTCGTGAGGCTGTTCATTTTTCTCGTCGTATCTGTAGTGCCGCAGGTGTCTAATCCTAGCTGCTTTGCCCGCGCCGACAATGTAGTTCAAGCCCATGGCTGTAGCTTTCCCTCTCTTCAAGCAACTCGAGCTCTCTCGGATGAAATGTGGAAGACAGCTCATAATGACTTAGAGCATTCCATCTAGAGCAGTCACTTGTGACTGTGCTGCACCCCACCCACCCCCCAAATCCCACCCCCCCTTCCAGCCTGCCGATATTGTAATGAGCAGAGATGGGAGGAATCACTCCATTATGCATAGGCGCCACCACTGGCTGCGTGCATGTCCCCGAGGCTGCAGCATTCATTAGGGAGCTTACCAGCCTGAAAGCTGGGAAGCCATGATAACGGGATATGATTTTCATATTTAATATATTCCTTGGAAGAGCAGGCGCGTGCCGCAGATTGATAGAAGAATCAATTGCTACTTTAGCGAAACACTTTCTACTTTGCCCTGCAGCTAGCGATGGAATCACTCAGCCAAGAAATTAACTTTTCCTCTCACTCCATTTCTTTTTTCCTTTCTTTTTTTTTTTTTTACTTCTACACTGGATCTGCCAGACAGACCGCGTGGTTTACAGTGGATGTTATTAAGCAGCTAACGGGTTGGTATTTAAGACCCTTATCAGAAAAGAAACAGAAGCCATGTTTTTTTTATTTTTTTTTTTTATTATGTGTGCTGATTTTTTTCTTACCCATCCGCCACTCTTTCTCCACAGTGCAGTATTTCTGTCATGAAACAGAGTTTAGGAGCATAGGATTGTTAATAAGATTAAAAGTTAAGACACTGATCTCAGTGCACTCAGCTGAACAGACAGTTGGAAGAAAATCTAACCTTGACCAAAAGAAATCTTAGTCGGTCTGTATAAAGCTACAAAAATGATACCTTGAAATGTTTTGGATTAAAGTTTATTTGAAAAGAAGCCACTGTAACCTGAATTGTCAGGGTTGTGTTTTGGGGCCAAGGACTAGTGGAAGTAAAGCAATGAGAGAATGATATAGCAGAAATGTAGCTCCCACTTACTGGCAATGAGGTATCCTTGACTGCCCAATTAATTTTAGCACTTTGTAAATCTCTTGACTCAGTGTACTTGACATGCTTTTTTTTGTTTTTCTGCAGTTCTACTTCATTTCTTTTTCATGAATATAGAAAAGTAGTATATTGCATTTCTACAGATGTATTTGAAAAATGTTTAACAATTTTTTTTTAGTCAAAATTTTCCCAAACTCTTCCCATGGGTATTCAAATGGACATGCATCAAAGGGTTAGTTCCCCTCAAAATGTTAGTTTACCCAAAAATGAAAATTCTCTCACCTTCCTGTTTTTTTCAAACCTGTATGACTTTCTTTTCTCTGTTGTACACAAAAGGAGATGCCAGAATATTCACAATATACAATAGAAGTGAATTGGGACTGACTCTAAGGATCTGAAAAATGGCAAAAAACACCAAAAAAAAAAAAGTACTTCACATGACTAGTGTGTGATATTCCAAGTATATCTTAACCGGTTACTACATACCATTTGAATGTGCAGAATGAAGGTATGACAAAGGAGAGAATTTTCAGTAAATAACTTAAATTTCTGTCTGTTTATAACACAAACCTATCATATGGTTTTAGAAGACCTGAAATATAGTACACAAATCTTTTGTAAATTCGATGTTTTTTTGTAATTTCTGGAGTTTGACAGCATCCATTCACTGTCACTCTAGAGAGAAGAGCAATGGGAATATTCTTCCTAAATTTTTCTTTTGTGTTCCACAAAAGCCGTATCATTTCCATAATGACCAACGCAATCAACCAAGCGCAGCTCAGATTAGCGTCTGGTTTAGCGTCTTGGTGTTTTGGTCTTTAAATAATGACGCAAATACCAGTAAACTGACTAGTGCAAACCTTAGTAAATCACCTTGCATAATTCATTTAAATAATCTTATCCCAAAAATTTTGCATCTGAAAGGGAAACTCCTACAAATGCATTTGCAATAAGGTCAGCCGCAAAAAATACTAATAATTGTCCACGTCTTTTCAGCACTAATTTTTCACTGCGTGTCTTTAGTAAATCCTGACAATATTTTTTTTTGTTAGTAAATCTGTCCCTTAATGTCTACATTAATAATATCCCACATTTCTGCCACAATCCCATGGTTTCAGTTACAACAGTAAATAATGGTAAATGTTGGCAACTTGTGGATTGAAATGACTTTTCACTGGCTCAGTGTTTCTCCTGTTTTCTGCGTCAGTGTTGTTGAGAATGTCAGTGCTGTTTCATCTGTCTTTAAACTAGTTGAAATCACAAGGCATTTGATTTGTGGGTCGTATGATAGAACTCTGCACCGAATGTGAACGCTTTTCACCGGTTCTCAAAGCGCTGTTTAGTGGTTGCGTGATTGAGACAGTCAGCGAGTAAACCCATTCGCTCTAACCTTGTGCCTCATTGTGTTTTGAGCCGAACTGATAAATGTTCCGTGTGGCACACGGTTCAAACTAGCTGGTCTTTGTCATTCTGCTTTTGGCACGTTTACCATTTATGTTTCTCATACGCAACAGAAATGGCAGCACTTATCAGTTATTGCCACCAGTGTGACCGTCTGCAACACGCATGCGCAGCATTGTTTGCATAGTGCATAAACATTATGTTGAATCTAACTCTTATAATTTTATCAAGGAAAATAATATTGCGATAATTATCGTTCTATCGCCCAGCCCTAATTGCCATCAACTCATGTCTGCCACCACTTACATCTACCATATCTCTTGTTTCACTTGCACAGCACCTGAGCAGGTTCCAGCTCACCAGCACACCGGGATCATCACAGAGTGCTGTCATCTTCACGGGTCACCAGACCTCCAGCCGCTCATCAAGAAATGATGGCGTCACAACCACACGTTTACCATCTCAGACAGAGCTACCTAATCATCCTTCACTCTCACCTCTACAAAGTGGCCTTTGTATGCACTCCCATCTTTCAAAAGCCAGCGGCACTGCCATTTTATCTGATGACATTCTAAACTCAGGTGATTTCCTTGAGGGCAGATGTTTGAGTGACGTGCATGAAAAGCAGATGCAGTCTGATTGGGACATCTCTCAGAGGGCAGGAGAGCAGCATAGATGGGAAGAACTAAACTCACCTCACACAACCCTGAAGGATGCTGAAGTGTCCTCTCGATCTGTGACCGTGAAGAAGCCTGCAGACATTGTGTCTTTACAACAGTGTCCGACCCGCAGTCCTTCCCCAGATACCACTGATCCAAGAGATTCCTCACAGTACATGAACTCTAGAGATGAGAATGAGGAAGTGTCTGCAGAGGATGAAGGTGACTCTGTGCCGAGATATCAAGATCTTCCAGGTTTGAAATTCCTGCTCAGTTACTTTTAATTCCACATTTTCAATAAACAGATGTATTGATATGACATGACATTGATTCATCAATGTTTTATCACTTTCTATTGATTAGCACATTTAAAGAATTATAAGTACTTATAGTGTTCTTATACACATTTCAGATCACACTAACAGTAAATGTCCCAGCATTCTCAATCCAGCTGGTGAAATTAAGCCAGACCTCTCGATGCATGCGGACAGTGATGTTTCAGTTTCACCGAGTCAAAGTGAGCATAACACCTTGAGAGGAGATGATGTAATTCAAAAGCAGAGTGTAATACCCATTCAAACCAATGGTGGCACACACAAGCAGGCCAACACACGGCAGTATGGAAGGCCCGATTCTCTCGAATCCCCAAACAGGTACAGTTGCTTGGATTGTATGAATGTTTTCTTCCTTCTGAAAGCAGCTAGAAACTCTATAGATCTAAAGACTGGCCCACTGAATGTTTTCTGCTCAGAAACAGATTTCTCATTATCGATGCAATCACAGTATCGTGTTCACTTACCTAAGTATTATCATATAGATGCACCTGATTATTACTCTAGTTTAGATATATTATGATGTTTAAGTCACAATGAAATAGAAGCAAAATTCTGAAAGTTTAAAATGCTGTTTAAGATACTGGTTTCCCTTTAAATCATTATGGTTTGTCTTGCCTGATTGATAGTCTTTGCTTAAACTTGAAGAATTTTGTTTTAAAGGCACAATATGTAGAGGTCGCCTATTCAAAAAAAGGTGTAGCTTGATGACGCCAAGAATGAGCGCGGAATCATGGGAGATGTCGTCTTCACCTCACAGCCCGGGGAAAAGAATCCAATGGGACTTGGGCAGAAATCATGTTCATGGATGAGATTATTAACCTTGTAGTATGAAGCAGAGCAGGGCCGAGTGCTGTTGGAGCTGAACGAGGCATCTGGAGCACTTGCTAATGAGAGACATGCGCAACAAACGCCTCGAGAGCAGTGGAGCTTTTATTAGGCCACAGTAGCCACTTCTGCTTCTTCCAGTCAAGCGTATGTGGGGTAACGCAGCACTGTTTATCATATTAGATACATTTAACTGTGTTGAAAATTGTTATAACGTTAATCTGTGCGTTCGCTTGGCGGCTGCTATGAGACACTTGTTGCACACTGCAGTAAGCTAGATCGATATTACAATATCATATTAATATAATCAAGAAAACAAGATTCAAACAATAAGACTAAACGTTGAGCTTTTTAACATTGATTAGTTTTCGGTTTATAAATGTATTGTACAAAATAAAACCGGAAATCAAGGGTAACGCGGCCCGTGTTCTGATTAAAATTTAAAGGTGGGGTATGTAGTTTTTCAGAAACACTGTTGGAGTTAGTCAGGCCGACACCAACAACAAACGTGTAACCAATCAGCATTAGGAGGCATATGACGGTCGAGGAGACAGTATGAGCAAGATGGAGATTTAAAGAAGAACTGCCGAAAAAGAGATGAGACACAATACAATAGAGCTCAAAAGAATATCACTGGAATGAAGGTTTATGACTGGCAAGCGTTTTAGGACCTGCATTAATATTAGAAAAGCTTTCCAGCGCTGGAGAGAGCTAAGTGGGAAGGCCTGAAAACGGATGTGGAGGCTGCTTTGATTCCGCTTCACATGTGAGTAACACTGGGTTTGAGTGTCATTGATTGTCTGGAGCTGCTGTGCTGTTGACGACTAACAATGACCACTTGTTTGTATTTACTTGTGTGTACTGTACGTTCATTTTTTGTGCTTCCTTGTTGTTCCTTCATCATCTGCGCTTTATTTTTCATAAAGCATTTTGTTGCACGTCAGCTGTGATAAACAGACATCCACTCTTGCATTGCATGTGTAACAGTGGGCAGTTAGTGAGAGTTGTGCAGGTAAACCACTGCGCACTGACGACTGCTAGAGAATGTGGTGTTTAGCGTCATTGTTAGTGCACTCGCCTCGCCTGCCAGCAGCAATCGGGCCGGGGTTCAAGACCGACTCGGAGCAGGGTGGTTAGGATTGGAGGGTGAGTTTTGGAGGTGGAGCAATGAAGAGAGGGGTGGGTTTGTTTGGGTTGATTTCAAATATCAACAATGTCCAAACAGCGTTTTTGAAAATCCACTTACCCCACCTTTAAACATTCTTGGAAACATCTGGGATAATCGCAAGTACTCAAGTCAACCAACACCGTTCTAGTGTTTGTTTGTTTTTTTGGACATTTTAATCCAAAAATCTTACATATTGTGTCTTTAAGTATGTTTGGTTATTTTTACGTGAAAACAAGATAAAAAAAGTCAAGAAAATCATTTTTGCTCTGTGTTTGCACTGTGTTGTAGTAAGCATGTTGAAATCACTCAGTTGCAGTGCTGTTAGGGAAAGCTAATACAGTCACTAGTAGAGTTTCTACTAAAAGCACAGACCACAACAACTGGGAGGTCTTTTCTCTGTGTGTGGTTTTCTGGGATGGGGGATGCGTGTACATGTGCACATGGTTGTACAGATATAATGAACTGGGGTTCTGCAGCCAACAACCTCACTCAGCGGGGCTCAGTCTTGGCTTTAGGACACCTTGTAAGGAAAGCTCAGACCTTGAATCCAACATTATTGGCCTAATCCCAGATAATGCTGTAAGGGAGCAATTTTCTCCTCCGGAGATTTGACCCCAAGTCCCAGGAGACTCAACTATTTCTTGACTTCATAGAATGTTCTGAAGAATGAAAGTGTGGGCATCATGAAGGCTCTGCTCAGGCTGATAGTTAGTAGGTTTGCATGATGTGCATGGACTTATACTACTTATATTGTATGTATGTATGTATGTATGTGTATATATATAATATATATATATATATATATATATTTATATACATATATATATAATATATATATACACATACATACATACACACACACTACCAGTCAGAAGTTTGGACACGGTAAGATTTTTAATGTTTTTAAAAGAAGTTTCGTCTGCTCACCAAGGCTGCATTTATTTAATTAAAAATACAGTAAAAACAGTAATATTGTGAAATAGTATTACAATTTAAAATAACTGTTTTCTGTTTGAATATATTTTATAAAGTAATTTATTCCTGTGATGGCAAAGCTGAATTTTCAGCATCATTACTCCAGTCTTCAGTGTCACATGATCCTTCAGAAATCATTCTAATATGCTGATCTGCTGCTCAAGAAACATTTATGATTATTATCAATGTTGAAAACAGTTGTGTACTTTTTTTTTTTCAGGATTCCTTGATGAATAGAAAGTTCAAAAGAACAGCATTTATCTGAAATACAAAGCTTTTGTAACATTATACACTACCGTTCAAAAGTTTGGGGTCAGTAAGAATTTTTATTTTTATTTTTTTGAAAAGAAATTAAAGAAATTAATACTTTTATTCAGCAAGGATGCATTGAATCGATTAAAAGTGACAGTAAAGACATTTATAATGTTACAAAAGATTATATTTCAAATATGCTGTTCTTTTGAACTTTCTATTCATCAAAGAATCCTGAAAAAAAAAAATATATATTGTACACAAATATTTTGTACAATTGTACACAATAAATGTTTCTTGAGCAGCAGATCATCATTTTAGAATGATTTCTGAAGGATCATGTGACACTGAAGACTGGAGTAATGATGCTGAAAATTCAGCTTTGATCACAGGAATAAATTACTTCATAAAATATATTCAAACAGTAAACAGTTATTTTAAATTGTAATAATATTTCACAATATTACTATTTTTTAGTGTATTTTTAATTAAATAAATGCAGCCTTGGTGAGCAGACGAAACTTATTTTAAAAACATTAAAAATCTTACCGTTTCCAAACTTTTGACTGGTAGTGTATATATGTACAATACTAGTTATAATATATACACAACATAAATACATGCACATCTTAAATGGACATAGAATATTTGAAAATAAACAAACTGTTATGTAATCTTGTGATAAATTTAAAAATGCAAGTGTCATATTAAATCTATAACTGAATGCCCATATAAAAGCCAGGCCATTTGCATTTGCAATAAAAAAAAAAATGTTCTTCATAAATATATGTGCATTTGTGAATACTAGAAATTGACTTATTATATTATGTTTACATGCCCATTTGCCAATATGTAGAACAGATTTTTAATCCTTTTTGTTTTTAATTTCTCCTTTTTGACACAATATTAAATACATTTTGGGGGGGACTATATGTAACTGTATGCTTTCTTCCCTCAAAACTAACTAACGTTTCCAGTAAATGGAAATGCTTATTGGTAGCGCCGATATTTAAGAACCTATTAAGTAGAAAAGTGTGAATATTGGTTAAAAAATATTGGTCAAACCAATTATCTGTCTATTTCTCACTTTTTCTCACTTTTTATTGACAGTATCACTCACAAAACCAATGTGTAGAGTATAAGCATAAGATTTGTAAGATTTACCAATGCGTGTCCTTTCAACCCAATTGTAAAACATGTTTCTGTGGTTATAGACATCACATTAGAAAAAGAAACCATGGAATGATATGCACCAGTTAAAACAAAACAATGTCATGATGAACTTCACAACCCTCCAGGACAATGTAATTTAAGGTTTATACTAATTACTCAAGTCATATCCTTAGAGCTTTTTGCTCTTTAATATTTCTTTTTTTTTTTTATTTCTGCATTGAATAAATAGATTAATGAAGCCTGCTTTATCAGTATTACCCAGTGTCTACATGGAGTGGATTATCCACTTTAATGAGTTGGTTGAATACATACATAGCACAAAGGTATGCATGCAAATTCTGCATTTTTGGCAAAATAATTTGTTTGCTTCATGCATAATAAAGGCCCTGTGATCAAATGAGATGAGTATCAAAACAAACATCCCCTTCACTTTAGATGCTAATGTGCATGCAAAGCCCCAGTGGTTCCCTATGGAGGTGATTGTAAAGTGTTTCCTCGTAATTTAGGACCTTTCAATAGATTTAAATGACATTTTATTGACAAAACCCACCACTTGGGCTACTACATTTATCCAATTTTTGTTTCCTGCTGTCTATGATAAATGAATATGGTTTGTACCTCTCTGCATGATATTCCTCTTTGCGAATGTTTGCTGTTAAACATGATTTTTTTTTTTTTTGGCCTTGTGAAGAAGCCTGGCTAAGAACAAAGCTCTTGTAACGTTATTGTGCATGTAAGTGAGAGAAGGAGAACATGTTGTCGTGCATGTTGTGATGCGAAAGTGGAGTCAAGGCTATTGTGCGCTCAGGTCTAGAGAGGAGAGTGTATCATTGTATTCTTTTGAGCTTTCCCTTCATGAGACTGTCCTCTCAGCCTCTCAAATGATGGCAGGATGTTGTGTTTTCAAAGATCTTGATGTGCTTCAGTTGATCTTTCGACCAACCCATTGTGATTTTTGTAAAAGGAGAGACCTTGTTACATTCTGTTTCTAAGGTGGACTAGAATATATGCTAGAGGAACCATTATTGCTGTTATGCAGCAAACAAATAGCTGAAATATTGAGAACATGCTCCTCATAAATGGTCTCAAGAGCAAACACCTATAGATGTTGCCAACAATACTCTGTAATCAGCTCTGCTGTTTGGGTGTGTTTGGTGTTTTGAAGAGCCCTGGTGAATAAACTGGGGGGAAGATGATGACGGAGCAGAGGGATGTATGGGGGGGAGGCTGTTTTAGCCGCTCTGAAGAGGACTTTGCCCGGATGGATTGTGCTCGACAGAATGTCATGGATATAATTCACACAGGCAGCTTAATCAGGGTGTTTCCAGGAAACAACCTGCCAAAGAGAGGCAGCGATTGTTTGGTGGCCCCTGACCCCAGGGCCCATTATAGATTGTCATAAATTCTTTTTGGCCATTTTATATGGTGGGGGTTTTAGGATTTGGGTTTAGTTTTTGCAGAAGCTATTCTATAAGGGCCACCCAGTGCTTAATACGTCAGTGTGAGAGATATGGATTCGCTAGAACAAAATGAGCCACAAACAATATTTCACATTTCTGCAGTCAACCAATGCCAGACAAAAGTCTCTCATTTAAAACCTAAGAACGATTTTTTTTTAAAGACTAAATATTAATTAATTATTAAAAATAAATAAGAAATAATGTTTTTGTACGTGAAACAATATGTTTTTAATATATTTAAATGCAATATAAAATACGAATTGACTCTATATTCATTTTCAGTACACATTCCTGGATGATTACTGTGGATCAGTGCATGATATTCAGAAAAAAAAATGAAAAAAGAAATGAAAATGTCTTTAATTACATGCTCCACCTCTGAAATAGTTTTCTGTTTTCACCTTGACCATGTGGGCTATTGGATAATGTTAAATAGCCAAGCTATTTGGGTTATAGGTAATACAGCCTTTATAAATCTTTTCAGTAATTAACACAGTAATTTGAAGTCAGTTAATGTAATTAAAGGATTAGTTCACTTTCAAATGAAAATTGCCCCAAGCTTTACTCACCCTAAAGCCATCCTAGGTGTAAATGACTTTCTTCTTTCTGATGAACAAAATCAGAGATATATTAATAAATATCCTGACGCATCCAAACTTAAAATGGCAGTGAACGGGACCAACGAGTATGAGCCGAAGAAAGTGCATCCATCCTTCATAAACATACTCCACACCGCTCTGGGGGGTTAATAAAGGCCTTCTGAAACAAAGCAATGCATTTGTGTAAAAAAAAATCCATTTTAACAAGTTATGACGTAAAATATCTAGCTTCCGCCAGACCACCTTCTGTATTCAACTTACGAAAAAAAACGGAACTGGCATTGCGTCAGTTAAGCTTTTTCTGTAAGTTGAATAGGGAAGGCATAGGATGTAGCGTAAGCTTTTTGAACTGCGAGAGTTTTACACTTTCTTTGTAAGTTGAATACAGAAGGCGGTCTGGTGGATATTTTACTTTATAACTTGTTAAATATGGATTTTTTTTTTTTTTTTTTTTTTACACAAACGCATCGCTTTGCTAAATATTCAATAGAAACCAATCATTTAACTTCTTCTTGTTATTGAAAATTTCTCCAGGCTCTCCATGGAAGGATTTTGTCATCTTCTGGACAGCATTGAGCGCCGTCTCAGTGCTAAAGACGTGAACCTCTACAGAAGCACAGTCAACGAGCAGAAACTCAGTGATATCGTCAGGTCAGAGAAGGAAGATGTTTTGTTCCCCTGCTTGAGTCTGCTACCTCTCATGGTGGTGTAGTGTTCACAGATTCAGTGGAAATTGCATTATCCTGCTTTTAAGGGCTCTCGCTATAAATTAAGTGCCATTACTTTGGCACCAACAACACTCTAGCAATAAATCTTGGTTTCTAAGGGGTTTTGAATCACAGTGAATTGTTATAGTAACCATTTTGCAAAGGCTTACATGCATGGCAGTTTATTGCTCTCTGTGTTTATTTGTATAGATTGAAAGAATATTTGTATTAATATAAAAGTGTTCTTAGTAATACTGCATTAATAGTACTCCACATATTCTCATTTTTAGCCTGTTTCTTCATGTATTCCCCAGTATATGTGGTCAGTGTGGGCATCTGGATGGTGTGGAACTGCATGCGTGTGGTGCTGTGGTTCTGCAGCAGCTGCCCCTGCTGTCCTGCAGTCTGTCTCCTGGATGCCTGTTAACCAGTGATCTGATCAACACACAGTGGTCATCAGTTACAAAGCCAGAACACATCAGGTATAGTGCTTTACTGTTCTCTGGAGTCATAGCATCTATTCAGGTTGTTTCACTGTTATGTATGTACAGTATACTGTAGTAAGAGATTGTTTGAATAATACCGGCAGCTAATATTGGCAGCTTTAATTAAATTAAACTTAAATAAAAAATAAAAAGTATTCTTGCAGCCCAAAAATCTTATTTTCCCTTTCTATTTCCTTTGGGAATGACTTAAAGTGAGTGTAGTTTTAATTTTTTTTTTTTTTGCGCTGTATTTGATTGTAATTATTTGCATGCAGATTTTTCAGTTCATGTCCACTTTATTATCTTAATACTATCATAAATAGATAAGATCATGGAAATTATGTCTCTGTGTTAAATTTGTTTGTCCTGGCTTTGGCTTATAGGTTGTGTCTGTCAGCTGAAAGCGCTCCACTGTGGGATTGCTGTTTCAGACACTTCCTTCAGCTTCAACGACACAAAATCCTCAGCACTGACCACATCATCCAGCTTTTTACTCCACTCCTGGTGCCAAACAATGCCACCTACACTGACAAGGTATGGCTCTCAACTGTTTTCTCCCAAACTCAACACAGACGTTATTACTGCAGGAGTTCTTGACACAGGCCCTTAATATAAAATTGTCTACAGCTACAAATCAGTTTGTGGTGATAATACTTTGTCAAATTAGAGTCAAAGTGTAAAATATATATATATATATATATATATAGCGGAGCTAAAGAGCTGTTTTAGCAGTGTTGCTTTTTCGACTCTCTCTGATTTGTGTAATTGTCTGTACAGCATAATAAGTAATGTAGTTTTTAAACCAGGAATTCTGCTATTAAACACAATTATTTTAAAAATAAGCTGAAAAAATGCGGGCTGACAGCTTCAACAAAAGCGAATACCATGGATTAAGAACCGCGTATAGCTCACAGTAGGGTTTATCATTCAAAATCAATTTCCCTATGGAGAAAATGAATGGAGTTTTTACTTCCTGAACCCGACTGTTGCACTCTATTGAGCCCAATTCATTATATAATGTATGGAAGTTCCATTATGAAGTGCCAACATGATACTGATAACAGGGCTGTGATTATGAGGATTACACTAACCAGTGTTAAGCAACAAAACTTAACTCGATTGCTTGATTGATTGATTTATATTTATTTATATTTATATATATATATATATATATATATATATATATATATATATATATATATATATATATATATATATATATATATATTTTAATTATTTAATGACTCATAATCTATATTTATAGTGGGATACCATTCTTCTAGAAAAAAAAAAGTTCTTTAATGAATTAAACTGGAAATTTACTTTAGTAGTGCTATAACTGCCCTTAAAGGTTCAGTATTTTCCATAAAACCATGGAGACATTATTATCCTGGAATATGGAATAATTACGAGGAAAGAATGTAGAATGTGATGCACCTGGTCCAGTAAAATGACCTCATCCTGTAAATGTAGATGGGCTTTGAAAACAGACTTTCCTAGTGGCAGCCCTGCCATAAATTCCAGCTTTATAAAGTTCTCTACTTTTTTGTTAAAATGAGGTCATGGGGGTGGTGATACTCTCCTGATGTTATGAGACTGTGTTATGTGGCATTTGGCCTGTAAGCTGTAAATCTATTGCTAGGGTATGATAATATTTGACATCTGACCTCCATTCCTTGCCATTATTTGTGATACAGTTTTTCGTCACACCCCAGTTTTGTTTTGTTTTTGTCAGTTTTGAGTTGAGAGCAGAGCTTTAAAGAAAGATAATGATTTTAATTTTTATTTTTCCTGGTTTAATTCAGTCACTGGATTCCATCATGCTGTTCATTGCTTGCAGTATCATGTAAAAAGAGCAGTGAGTGATCATCATGCTCAGATGGAATCTGCAGATTTTTCGGCATTTTCTTGTTTCTTATTTTTTTTAATATTTATTTGTTCAGATTTTTGCTGGAAATTGTTTTGAACTCTCAAGATTTGCAAAATTCAAATACACGTGAAATGTGCTCAATAGTACTGCCAAAATGTATAATGAACAAACACTGGGTGCTGATTCTACATGGGAATCCTTCATGGGAATTTTCTGCAAATTCAAATTTTAAAAATATATAAAAAATAAAATCACACATCTAGTCAGGTGGAATTTGGACACAGTAAATACAATCCTTGGAATCTGAATGGCATGCTCTTACGGTTAATGGGAAAACCTGGAAATATTAGGGATTTTAAAAATATTTTTTTAAATGGTCAATGTAATTTTTTTAAAGTTTTTTTTTTAGGCTATAAATTACTAATCGTCAGTGTAATGTCTGTAAAACGTTTTTAAGAAGAAATCATGAATGACTGCAAAAATAATGGAAAACTCAAAAGGTGTGAGAATCCTGAAATGAAGATAAGTCGTCTCTTTGTCATGCAGGCAGGAGAGCTGTTGAAGAGGCTTCTGACCCACGAATTTGAGACCCATCAACCGTCAGAAAGTGAACTCTCATCTTCTTGCAGCCTGCCCTCTCTTCTGGATGACAGTGTGGAAATCAAGCCCGCCAGGCCTTCCAAAAAAAATTTCCAAAGCGTTGGAACACAAGGTAATACGCTTGCTTGACATTTCAGCTGGCATTTGCTAATTCCGCTTATCGCAAATATCTGTTTTACGTAATATCAGTAATACGTAATCCACGTATTACTGAGCAGTTTAAATACACACAGATGTTAAGAGCCGTGCTCGGCCAGACAGAACAGATCAATGAGAAAAACTGAGAGGGACGCCCCAAAAAACACTAGGCAAACCGCATTAATGGCTCATTTTCAGTGGCAAAGCATAGAAACATCAGCTCGGTGGCTCCGTTCTGACGAAGGAAGAGGGGACCTTGAGTACTCGCAGGATGCCAGCGCTCTGACCCTCATGAGAATACACTTTTGCCCAAATCTCATTTCTGACAAAGCCAGCCAGCCTTCATTCTCCCTTTAAACCTGTCTCAATCAGTCCTGCTGTTCAGATTCGAAAAGCTCCCCACCCCCACCCCCCTTTCCAGATCTCTCTCTCTTTCTTTTCTTTTCTTTCCTCCTCTGTCTCACTCTTCCACCATCTCTCTGAGCTGTGCTTTCCTTCTCTTTTCTTTGTTTCAGGAATTCAAAGTGCTGAAGAGGACAGTGCCGACCAAAGCCCAGTGGAAAGTATTCCTATTAGAGGTAAAAAGGCAGATCGAAGAAGCGCCCGTTCGGGAGTTCTTCTGTGTCTGTTTTGTCTTTCTCCTCACGCAGTAGATAATGGGGGTCCCTTTTTTTCCCAACTGGATAGCTGTGAAAGGATGATCAAGGTGAATCAGAGGTCAAAGTCCCACCTGAAGAGTGGAACAGTTCCTCTAATTATCGGTAGAGAAAACAAACCCGTCTCTTTTCTTCTGCCCAAGGTATGGGTGAAACTGAGATTCTCAGAGCGCATAATGCGGAGGTTTAATTGTCCGCCGGCCGGGTTGGGGGTGCCGCACAAGATCTGTCATTGGTTCTCATTATCTGCTAAACAATGCCAGCCAGAGGCGGACTTGAAAAGACTGGATGTCAAGGCATCCTTTGAAAAGCCTCGGGTAGCAAGTCCCAGCGCCAGCTCAGAAATGTAAAACTATCCATTATTCCACTTGGCTATCTGATTTCAAACTGTGCCTTTCATGCGCAGGGCTAGCCCAAGAGCGCCACGGAGAGAGAAGTCCAGCTTCTCACTGCAACTAATCAAAGGCATTATGGTAGTAGAAAACCGCCTCTGCTGTCCCTGGCTGCTTATGAGCTGTTTACAGGCGGCTAATGAAGACTGCATTGAGTTCTGTTGCCTTTCGTATTACATCACTTTGCAATCATCCGTGGAAACGCCGTCCGAACGTTGGCCTTCCGCTGTCCGTATCGGTAAAGCGCCGTTGCGCACAACAGTGTTTTATGTATAGGGTGAACAAAAAGGAATTCTTTAATGCTCGTCTTTTTTTCTTTTTTTTTACACATGGCACTGATGCCTATATTTTGCAGTCATTACACCGAGAGAAACGAGCAACAAACAACATGTTTGTTGCAGCCATACTACAGATATCTGGATAACGAGATGCCGGAATGTATTTTGTCTTTGGGGGCATAACCACTTTGCAATTTCTTTGTCTGTTTGCTTTCAGCATTTAAAACTGACATATTTTTCTGTTTTACACGGCACGTTTCTTTCTCTTCGCTCATTTTCAAAAAGTATTTTACGCCTGAATGCTTGCTGGTTAAAGATCTCAATTTCGAAAGTTTTTAGAACATAAAAGACAGTGTTTTAAATGGAATCCTACAAGATGGTGCGGCAACACAAAAGCCGGCGGGTTCTTTCTTTTTTTTTTTGTAGACGGCAGCCTGTATGTGTGCGTCTGGATTAGATCAATAGTTTAGTGCTCACTCACTCTGTTTTTCACCTCCTCTCTTTGCTCATCAGAGGCCTTAAAGAGCTGATGTTGGTTCATCAAACATCAGGGCTCTGGAAAGTTGGAAGTTGAGGTCTTTAGCAAATATTTGACTAGCTGCTCTCGCATCTTGTTTTTTGTTTTTTCTGTCTCACTTTTCTATAGAGACCAAAGCATATCAGCTGCTTAAACAGTCTGTGGCACAAGAGAGGCATTGGAGTGACTCGGAGGAGGAGGATTCGGAGCCGTCAGGTAACGGGGAATAATAGCAAATATTCTAAAGTTTGACAAAGAATACGCTTTGTTTATTTGCAAGGAAACGTTTAAATATTTTATATCAAATTGATTTGGTTGAACCGTATTTAAATTCTTCTTAATATCACTATACTTGAATGTATTGTAACTGTTAAAATTCATTATTTGACAGGAGAGTTTGCAGGTTGTGTGTTTGTAAATAATTATTTTTAGATGGCCCAATCTCAGGAAACTGTGCTTTTTGTGCACAAAGTTTCAAGTCCCCACACCTCAGGCCCAAAGTACTGTTACCTCTAATTTTAATTGTTACAAATAATAATAATAATAATAATGTTTAAATAAATAGCCCATTACCTTCCACTTTCCAATTGTTTTGTGCAATGGCCATTTAACCAAGTTACATTTAAAACATTTTAGAGAGTTTTATATATATATATATATATATATATATATATATATATATATATATTTATTATGATTACACTGATCATACAAGTGAACAATGCTGTGTACACATGCATATAATGGAGTATAAATGTTTGATAATAACGCACCCTTTTCCTTCTCTTTTTATTTAAATTATTAATTTATGCAAAGACATCAAGAAATTGAAGAGGTCTGAGGTGCTCCGGGACTCTGTAACACAAAATAGCCAGTAAGTACTCACAAAATTATATTTTTATTTCCGTTTGTCCTCTTTTAATAAAAAAGCAGTGTGTGTTTGTCCTTGAAACACTCTTAGCATCATTAACACAAGTTCACGTGGGAGGCATCAGTCAAGCTGTATTTCCATTCAGGGCTTCCTCTCTCATCATCGGCATTATTTGATTGCTTCAGTAAATCAGGACTTTGAATGATGAAAAAGGATCTTGAGGGTACATTGTTTAGGTTTTCACATCAACACAAGTTCACACAATCAGCTAAGACACGCAGCCCTCCCAGCAGTGCCTCTCCTCCATGAATCCATTAGGGCAGGTAATGGATGGGTAAACCTTGTGAAGAGTAATCGTCTCTGATTTCACATGCTTTTCAGAGCATCACGCTGACACGAGGGTCGAAAGTCTCTCTCCCTGTCTCTCCGTCTTTTTTTTCTCTCTCTTCTGCCCAGTCTTTATGCCCACTCTTTGCCCGCCTCCCCTCGCGCTCTCTCAGCTAGTTTACACTATTTGCAGAGGAAAGTGTATAATGATTGCACTCTGACAGAGCTCTCTGATGGATGCCACAGTCTGCCCAATGAATGGCCTCATTAATAAACATAAGCCGTCTCTAGCTCGAGATGATTTTGGATCATCCCAGAACCTAGTACTCACACAGAGCTCCTGAGAGAACCCTGCCGGAGACCCTCTATCGGGTTAGAGGTTGTTTAAAGCTCACAGCAAAGATGATGGTTAGCATTGCAGCATTTGCTTTGCTTTCAGGTAAAACATTTATTTATATATTTTTATTATTTTGCCGTGTTGAAAAATTCCTCTTGCCAGTCACTTCTTGCGCTTTATTGCCTCTACAAGTACCCTGCACTTGAGCACCAGTAGAACACTACGTGCTGTTCCCCCGTCCTCCTCTCTCCTCTCTCGCTCTCGCTCTCTCTTCTCCGTCACTTACTGCTGTCATTCTGTCACTGAGCCGATGGGCACATTAAAAGACCCTCTGGTTCGGACCAAAACTCACAAAAAATAGTAATAAAGCGAAATAAAATAAATCAAGTGCCTCTCTTTCTTAGCCATAATTATGATTTTGCGCTTAAGCCAGGACCGTAGCTGAAGAATCAGAGTTTAAAGCAGGCGCTTTGGTGCAAAAAATGCATTTATGGGCCTTTGTGCGCCTCCTCATTATGTGTGAGGCTGATTCATTAAGTAATTGGTTTGCAGTTGTTTACATGAGTATTAAGGCCCCCTATTCAGCAGTCTTTGAGAGATACATTGTGCAAATGTTGCATGTTATGAATGCCCAATGAGAGGCGGGGGGCCAGGCCTATTGGCCAAACACCGCGCTGGGCTGAAAAGACCAGAGAAAAGCGTCAGGCGCTGCTTTGCATAGCAATGACTCGCCCATAATAAGCTTTCCAGATTAAATACATGCAGTCCATACAAGATGCAAAGAGATACTCTTAACACATTTATGTGTGTTCATTTCACTATTATAGCACTGAAGAGAATTGGGGTCTTTCATACCCACCCCCGTTTTTTTTTCTTAATTCCCTTCCCTGCGCTCTCCTCTCGTCAGCGTGCCATTTTACTGCTAAATACTTTTATGGAACACAGCGTTTTATTGTATTATAATTCAGAGGCTGTGCAGACGGTATTTGTTACGCCTGTGTGCTGCAGTGATTCAGGAAGGGGAGAGCCGCAATAAGCAGCTGCACTCCATGTAAAGACCTCTTGTTCCTGCGCTTTGTTTAAGGCTGCATGCCACAGCTTCCTCCTCTTCAGCGGCTATTGTGTCCTCTGCTACTGCAGGCATGTAGCGCAGATCTCGCCCGCTCGCCGGATCTTGGTGTCCTTCTCTGTTGCTTTATGAAAAATAACAGGTTAGGAGTAGTAACAGGTTAGCGTAACATCTTCACCAACATTTCTTCAATATCTCATATCCTCATTGATGAAAACAGTTGTGCTTGTGTAACAGCAGTGGGAGGTTAATATGTAAAGGAAGCAGTTTTTTAAATATAGACTTATATAGAATTTTCCCAGTTTAACAAATTTGCATCATTGAGATACTATTATAGTGTGTGTGTGTGTGTGTGTGTGTGTATGTGTATATATATATATATATATATATAAAATATTATTATTATTATTATTATTAATTGTATTAATTTTATTTCAGTTTTAGTTATTATAGTACATCAAGTTAAACTAAATGAAAATGTGAAATGTTGCCTTTTGAAATGTTGATTTTTTTTTTTTTTTTAGTTTTTAGTTAACTAAAATATCCCTGTTCCGTGTGTCTTCAGTTGAAAGAATGTATTGGGAGGTGGGTGGGACGGGGCAGCACTAAACGGCAGTAGCCAGTGGGGGTCACTCTCTTTCTTTGTGCCTCTCTTCATCCACCTGCTTTGTCTAACAAAAAAAAAGAATATCCTCTGTACACATACCAACATTTATTTCACTAAGCCAATTTTTTTTTTTCTTTACCAAGATGAGGTTTTCATTTTTTTTCTAAACTAAAATAATACAGGAGTGGGGGGCACATTTAAAAAGAAAAGCCCCCTGCCCGTCCTCCTGCAGTTCTGGTAGTTGGCCAGCAGAGGGCACTCATATTTAGGCCAGCTGTGTGGTAGTGCGACAGTGGCAGCTGGTGACACGTAGAGGGCGCTCTCTCTGCTGTTCTGAATCATTACCTCACTCCAGAGCTCTTGGCTCTTACAGGGGTCTAATCAATGGTAAATCAATGCTGCTGTGGGTCACAGCTGGGACGGGTGTAGGAGGTGCTACTGCTACCTTTCACAAACACTGATCCAAAGAGCATGTTCTATTAGCATAGCTGTGGAGGCGTATAGATGTTTATATTCATGTGCTATATTCTTATGATAGGTATAGATCCTTTATACTCATACACATTGGTGTAGAAACAATTTTCACTCAGAAATTGCTAGTAAATTTGGCAAATAATTACAAATTATCAGCAAGTAACAAATTGAGTTAAACATGACATTTTAAAAAGTGGAAAGACTGGGATAGTATTTTCTTGTAAAACGTGCTTCAATAATCAGTTTTATGTACAACTTCAAAAAAAATCACAATTCATTTTCTACCTTCGTTATTTGATAATTATAAGTGAATATCTGTAATATTTGACATGACATTTGACTGCATTTATTTAATTAAAAATACAGTAAAAACAGTAATATTGTGAAATATTATTACAATTTAAAATAAATTTTCTGTTTGAATATATTTTATTAAGTAATTTATTGCTGTGATCAAAGCTGAATTTTCAGCATCATTACTTCAGTGTCACATGATCCTTCAGAAATCATTCTAATATGCTGATTTGCTGCTCAAGAAACATTTATGATTATTATCAATGTTGAAAACAGTTGTGTACTTTTTTTTTTCAGGATTCCTTGATAAATAGAAAGTTCAAAAGAACAGCATTCATCTGAAATACAAAGCTTTTGTAACATTATACACTACCGTTCAAAAGTTTGGGGTCAGTAAGAATTTTTATTTTTATTTTTTTAAAAAGAAATGAAAGAAATTAATACTTTTATTCAGCAAGGATGCATTAAATCGATCAAAAGTGACAGTAAAGACATTTATAACATTACAAAAGATTATATTTCAAATAAATGCTGTTCTTTTGAACTTTCTATTCATCAAAGAATCCTGAAAAAAAAAATATTGTACACAAATATTTTGTACAATTGTACACAATAAATGTTTCTTGAGCAGCAGATCAGCATATTAGAATGATTTCTGAAGGATCATGTGACACTGAAGACTGGAGTAATGATGCTGAAAATTCAGCTTTGATCACAGGAATAAATTACTTCATAAAATATATTCAAACAGAAAACAGTTATTTTAAATTGTAATAATATTTCACAATATTACTATTTTTACTGTATTTTTAATTAAATAAATGCAGCCTTGGTGAGCAGACAAAACTTCTTTTAAAAACATCACAATCTTACTGTGTCCAAACTTTTGACTGGTAGTGTGTGTGTGTGTGTGTGTGTATATATATATATATATATATATATATATTTATATATATATATATATATACATAGATACATATATATATATATATATACACACACACACATTTAACGCAAAAAAAAAAAAAATTATGGAAGCATGTGAAATTGCATCATAACGTAATTTACTTCACGCAGTTAGATGATCTTAAAAGTCCATGCTGATTATATCAGATGGCAGAAAGAATTATTCATTCCAGTGTCGCTTTAAAACACGAACTCTCTGTCATATTCTGTCATTGTATGTGAAGAGCGCGAGCCCTCCCGCGTCACGCTGTTCCTGTCTGAACGGAACGTCGAAACATCCCACCGCTGTATGGCCAGATGATATGCAAACTATGTTTCTCAGCTGGATAAAGCAAACCAGCTTCTTGCTATGAAAGTTTTTATGGATGAGGATTGCAATCAAAGTAAAGACGATTGCGGTGACGTACAAGAGTCGTACATTAAGCACGCGTGAGTCTTAGATTGATGGGCAAACAAATCATGTATGAACGCTCTCGACACACTGATCACACATTGTATTTATGCACAGACACATTTCAGTACATTCACGTTGTTTTCACACGCATTCAGGATAATTTTTGGATTTGTCGTGTGTATGTTGCTGTTAGGGGTGGAACCGTTCGGTTCTCCACCAACGGTGCGGTTCATCCCAAATCTGACGAGGCATCTATAATATGGTTTGTTGAAAACAACGTGCAAAACAGGCAGATGGATTCGGCTAATGTATGTTTCATTCTATGGATGTGCATTCTGGTTTCCCAATACGTTACAACAGCGATGACCAAAAGAACATGGACAAAACAGTCACTGTAAACAAATGTTTAATGACGTGCCAAATACTCTATGCCCAGTCATTTACGCCGTCATCCCTCGGTGTTAATAGCACACGAGCGCAGGTGAGACCTGAACAGCTCACATTGCTATCTGTGTCTAAACTAAACTCATTTAAACCTTGCCAAACATTCATCCGTAAGACGCGAAAGAACTCGCGAGCGCTTACATGGAAAGCCACTGATACATGTGAATCAGTATCAGTGTACTGGATCTTTGAATTATGACTTAAAGGGACAGCAGTCTAATATTCCTGCTCTATGTGTTTTAATGTTAATCAAACGACAAAGCATGAAGAAATCACTCTTGACAGAATAGCTCTTGTAACTTAATGTTTCACCTTTATTTAATTATTCAAATAAGTTTATATGCAGTTATTTTATATTTGATTACTTTGTTTAATTTCCGTACCTGAAAACTAGTGTTAGATAGTTGGAAAAACCTGTAGAGCATTATTTTTTTGTTTTTTGGGTGCTTTGGTGTACATAAATGTATATCGACTTTCACGATAAGTGTGTGATTAATCGCGCATTTAATATTGACAGTCCTAATATATATATATATATATATATATTGATTAATCTAACATAAATGTTTATGTAATATATGTCTGTGTATATGTATGTATACATACACACCGAGACACACATATATAATATATATAAATATAATAATATATATACACACATATATTATGTAAACACAAGCTTTTATGTTAGATGCGATTAATCATGATTAATCGATTAGACACAATTAATCGATTTGACTGCGCTTTGCGTCATGCCTAACAACACCCTTCAGCCGTGACTTATTCACGATACAGCACAGCCTCTTGTACCTTATTGCTTTTATAAAACGTTTACCACACAATACAAATATTAAAGCCAAAAATATGTCTCAATGCAACTTTCATGAAGTAAACTTTCACTAAAAGCCTTCCTTCCGCCAGAAAAAATAGTCCCTGACCGTGAACAGCAACATAAGTTACATTATTTCACCATTAGATGGCAGCAAAGACTGTCTTTATGAGTATGTCAGTCATTAGCGAAGACTTTTATATTGAAAAGACTGAATTGTTGTGAATACAGAACAAGATGCAACTGACAAATGCTTTGACTGGCACTGTCAGTCACAGAAAAACCCCTTAACTGTTAAAAGGACAGGATAATACATCGGACATTTAAACAGATTTTTTATTACGAACATAGGACTGACCTGAAGGAAAATGCTAAATCTGAATGCAGGTAATAAACTCGGCTCACTCAATCTTTTTCTCACAATACTCTTCTACATAATACAGTAAGCTTCAATGAACACTATCAATTGAGAACATACAGTTTACGTTGCCCAGACTGTTTGCTAAGGGTTTTGTGTAGCGATACACAGAACCGTTGGGTGAAGCGGTCATAGCCGTGTTTTATCGTGAATAAAACACAGCTATTGACCAATCAGAATCAAGGACAGGAACTAACCATTTATATATATTATTTTAGTGATGTCAAAACGATTAATCGCATCTAACATACATGTGTGTGTATATGCATGTGTATATATATATATATAAATATATATATTATATTTTTATTTAATTTTCTTTCTTTATTATATTTAATAAATATGAGTGAATATTTGTAACATTTGACATGACTCAGATATATATTCTTTTCCCTTTATAAACAGAATATTTCAAAAGGAATATTACAATGATACACTTTCATCAAAACTAATAGCAGAGCTGTAATCACAGGTATTATGAAAATAACTTTGCCCAGACAACAAATGTAGACTAACCGCAGTCTATTTACATGAAGCGTATTGCTGCATAGGATGCCAAGAGACGTCTTTTATTCATAGCTCAAATATCATAACAACAACCCACACACCCCATATATTAATGTATCAAATGCTTGCCTAAAAACGCACAGGGGCACTTTTCATCAAATATCACAAATACATCCAAATGCTCAAAACAATGCGGAACAGAGGGAGAGCGGAAAAAGTAAACGTTGGAGCGGAGGGAAATAGAGAGAGGTTGCCGTCAAAGCAGTAATTTGCATCATTTTACACATTACATTCACCTCTGTGTATGAGACGCAGCCAAACAGTGGCCAGCCCTGTCTTACATATTCAGATTCGTTGCCTCAATTAAGTGAACCTCAGTGCAAGATGAACTGGCATAAATGTTTATGGAAATGGAATATTAGATTGGAGGGTCAGTGGCATTCACAGCTCTCTGTGATAATAGTGTCTTGAAATCAGACTCGTCACTGTCTGAAGTGGCCCAGCGGATAGAGCATTCCCATGGCAAGCAAGTTATATAAAAGAATAGCCCTATTTACCCACCCAAACATGTATTTATTATTGAGCTCATCATGACTAAAGGGGGGAAAAGCTCTAAAATTTTGCTTTAGTGTTCGACGTTCGTAAAAGAGAAAGGCCTCCCATGTTTTCAGCTTTCAATTTGATCAGAGAAATGGAGATGGAAAGATGGACACAAGATGTTTGTTTGTTAGTTTATTCATTTTTGCAGACAGTTTAGTATTTAAATTTACATAAATCCTGAAAAGCATTTTTTTTTTCTTTTATGTCAAACTCTGCAGCAATTCTTCTACTTTCAGTATGTATATACTAGGACATGTCAACTTTTTCCGTACATTTATTTATTTATTGGAAGAAGTTAACACTTTTATTTAGAAAGGATGCATTAAATTGATCAAAAGAGACAGTAAAGCATTTATAATGTTACAAATGATTTCTGTTTTAAATACATTGTGACCCTGGACCAAAATAAGTTGCACGGTATATTTGTAGCAATAGCCAACAATACATTGTATGGGTCAAAATTATTGATTTTTCTTTTATGGCAAAAATCATTAGGATATTGAGTAAAGATCATGTTCCATGTAGATATTTTGTAAATTTCCTTCGGTAAATATATAAAAAAATTATTTTTGTGAGTGGATATGCATTGCTAAGGACTTAATCTGAACAACTTTAAAGCCGATTTTCTCAATATTTTGATTTTTTTTTTGCACCCTCAGATTCCAGATTTTCAAATAGTTGTATCTCGACGAAATATTGTCCTATCCTAACAAACCATACATCAATGGAAAGTTTATTTATTCAGCTTTATTCAGATAATGTATGTATAAATCTCAATTTCAAAAAATTGACCCTTATGACTGGTTTTGTGGTCCAGGGTCACAATTATTTAGAAATTTTAATTCTGAAGAAAAAAAAATCCTGATTTCCACAAAAATATGAAGCAGCACAACTGTTTTCAACATTGATAATAATGAGAAATATTTCCTGAGCAGCAAATCAGCATATTAGAATGATTTCTGAAGGATCATGTGACACTGAAGACTGGAGTAATGATGCTGAAAATTCAGCTTTGATCACAGGAATAAATTACTTTTTACAATATATTCAAATAGAAAAGAGTTATTTAAAATTGTAATAATATTTTATTTTATTATTGTTATTACTGTTTTTGATCAAATAAATGCAGCCTTGGTGAGCAGAAGAGACTTTTTTCAAAATTATTTATAAAAAAAAAATGGTAGTGTATGTAAGGAATAATGTAGTCAGTTGATTTATTATGCAGCTGCTAACCAAATAAATAAATGGACATGAAATGTTGAGCGAAGTTATTTTATAATGCAAGAAGAATGAAATCTACTGAAAATCTAATTATAATGTCAGTCAGCATACAAAAAATTGCTATGGAAAGTCGTAACTGAGCATTCCGGAGAACCATGCACCATGAACCACGCTATAGGCTAAAACATGTCTGATGCTCATCGTGTGTGTGTGTGTATGTGTGTGTGTGTGTTTTGAATGTGCTGCCAATATGCTCTGTCTATGCAACACAAATACCACACCGCCAAGCTCATGTGTTGATCATATTTAATAAAGATTGTGCTCAGTCCATCATAAAAGTTTATTTTGAAGAAGAGAATGATTTCTGTGGCATTGTTGTGCTGTGCAAGATTGCTCCCTAAATAGTCTGTTTCATCGCCTTGCCTGGGTTTTGCGTCTCCTATAGTCATCAAAGTAACCTTCGCGATTAGTGAAAAAGAATTCAGCCGCCAGTATCTGTTTCAGAAAGGTTTTTCATGGGTTTATTCCAGTCATGTCCCTTGACCCTGAGACTGAATACATCTCTGTGGTACTTTTTGTATCTGTCAGCTGTAACTTTGATGCTCTGCCTTTCAGAAGTTTGCTGTTGTATTCTTATCGAGCCAAAGGTGATTTATATAACTTGTTCATTCTGACTCTGATCATAGCATCTGCATACATGCATCAATAGAATTTCTGAAATGTCGTGCCTTGTACAGAGATGTTCTGGAAACAAAAGAACTAAGCTGAATTATGTGAGAGCCAACCTAATTGAGTTCAACTACGTCTTTACAGATCCTTTGGTCAGTGTCAAGGTTGAGCGTACATGACAGAATTTGCTGTCGGGTCGGCGGGGCACACGTGAATACACATACAATCGCTGTTTTATTTATTCATCCAAATCCATCAAAGGGAAACGGAATATTCTTACGCTTGCTCCCTGGAATCCTTTAAAGTACATCGATGTGAAAACAAAATCAATGATATGGATATATGAAGACACGGAGGGCGAGGATGAGGGTGAAGATGAAGACGTCATTGTTGAGGTCTGAATAGCCCTGTGCTGATGTAAATGAAGAAGGAAGCCTGTATGAAAAGTAGCGTGAGCTTTTGCATATGCATCAATGCAGATCAAAGGCTTGTCAGGGGTCATGCATTTACATAGAGATATCAGTGATGCTATGGGAACCCGGGAACCCGGCAACCCAGCGCTCAGTCCACTTATGAATAGAGAGCCCTGACCGGGTCCTTCAGTGCCATTAGAAAGGAAGTCAAGGAAGTTTATTTGGCCGATCGCCCCATCTGAGAACGGGCTTAGAAGGGAAATGATGTTCTTCAGGGTTTGGTTAGTACCTGACAAAGAAAAGACAATGTTTTGGTAAGAGATAATGGCTTCTGGGAGCATGTTGTTGTCTGTTGTGGCTGAACTGATGTTGACCAACTGATTAAATGATATGGTATATGGTGAATATATATTACAGAGATTTCAATTATTTTTGTGCGTTTTCATTTTGTAAAATAAAATGTTATTCATAATTATAAACAAGTCAGAAAATGTGTAGTCTCACAATCTCTTGTTTTTCATTTCTCACAGGACGAGTGCAAAAAGTAAAGCTTTCTCTGCTGTCCAGTCAAAGGGTAAGGCCACTGTACAAATTACTAAAGCATGTTAGAAATGTGTGCAGCTGCCAGTGCATCCTGTGGATATTTATCTTTTATTTTTATGCTTATGTATCAGATTCAGATTTACTTAGATTTACTGTACTAACATTTTCTGAATATACAACCAGGCAAAAGTTTGGAATAATTAAAACAATTTAATATTTTTGAAAGAAGTCTTTCATTCTTACCAAGGCTGTTTACTTGATCAAAACTATACAGTAAAAACTGAAATATTGTGAAATATTATTACAATTTTAAAGAACTGTTTTCTATGTGAATATATTGTAAAATGTAATTTATTCCTGTGACCAAACCTGAATTTTTCAGCATCATTACTGCAGTCTACAGTGTCACATGATCCTTCAGAAATCATTCTAATATGATGATTTGATGCTCAGTTATCAATTATTTTTGGCGCTCAATTTTTAGTAGTGGTTCCTGCCACTATTAAACATTTTCAGGGTTATTTGGTGAACAAAGATCAGCATTTATTTGAAATAGAAATCTTTTGTAACATTATAAATGTCTTTACTGTCACTTTTGCGTAATTTAATGCATCCTTGCGGAATAAAAGTATTAATTTCTTGTTTGTTTGTTTTTTATAGTTGTTGTTTTGTTTTGTTTTTATTTTCCATACCCCAAAACTTTTGAATACTAGTGTATCATGGTTTCCACAAAACATATTAAGCAGCAAAACATTGATAATAATCATAAATGTTTCTTGAGCAGCAAATCATCACATTAGAATGATTTCTGAAGGATCATGTGACACTGAAGACTGGAGTAATGATGCTGAAAATTCAGCTTTGATCACAGGAATAAATTACATTTTACAATATATTTAAATATAACAAAACATTCTTTTCAATCGTTATCATATTTCACAATGTTAATATTTTTACTGTATTTTAAATGCAGCCTTCGTGAACAAAGGAGACTTATTTCAAAAACACAAAATCTTAATTATTTCAGTATGTATGGTTACCATGTGTGTTTAGTTTTTTGTTTTTATTTGTTTTTTTTTTTTTTTTTTTGCCTTGCAGTTATTGTTGTTGTTGTTTGTTTGTTTTTTTGTTTTTTTTGAGTTGTCCCAGTGTCTCTGGAATTATTTACTTGGTTGCAGATCACACTCGTGCGCAAATTTATTACTTCCCCCTTACTGCTACTGGATGTTAATGGTGTGCATATATATTTTTGATTGCAGCATTTTGGGGAGAATCAGACGACAGCAATTCTGAGATCGAAATGGCCTTGCGTCCTCAGTCCCGCAACACCAGCAGCCATGACTTTGATGATTTTTATGATTGACGTTTCTTTTTTCACAGTTCACACTGTAACATTTTTTTCCTCAATGAGCAGTTAATATGTTTGAAAGAGATGCCTTTATGCGATCGCAAAACAAACAGAAATCTTCACAGAGGAATGAGTGCCACATTCCATGAAAACAAAAAAGAGCCATCCACTTTATTGTGGCCAAAGACTGTGAAGGGTTTTCAAAACATGTTGGTGTTAACCCTGCTTGAATCTCTTTAGCTGAACAACACTTGGACCTGGTTGAAATAGATTAAACTTGGTTTTTAAAGTGATTCCTTTGCACTGTGTTGAATATTACGCATTTTAGATGCTGCAGGTATCTGGCGGTGAGTTGGAGTGGAATGCTCTGAGTCAACTCCTATGAAAAGCCAGTGCACAATGGCCACTCTGCATGCTGCTGAAACACCTTTGAACTCACTCAAGTACTCATGGCCCATTTAGGAGGACAAAATGCGTCGTGCTCATCTCAATATAGAAACAAACGCTCTCTGTATTTGCGATGGTAGGAAAGCGTTTTCGTCAGCTGAACGCGACAGCGTCTCCCGACTCTTTTACGCCGACGAGCAAAGCCCACTTCACAATTCGACTGTTTTTTAAATGTTCTCTTATTCATTTTCACACTGTATTCTTATTCTCTTCATGCTCTCCGGTTGCTTTTTAAACATTTCCTATCACAGAAATAGACGTTACTGTACAAAATATGTGACCTGCTTGCTTCGATTCATTGTTAAAAGTTTTCCTTTTTAATATGCCCCTCTAATGGTCATTTTTAGACTCAAAATGATAGTTAAAATTATGGATAATTATGATTAGGCATTGAAAAGAGCACTGATCAAACACAGCAATATCATTACAGTAATAATGGTTATTTTTCCAAAACAGCCAATCAGCGGTAACGACCGTAACCTTTTTTCTAATGGACCTGAAAATAACATTACAAACTAAAATTGCTGTGCACGGATTTCCAGATCTGTTCCCCCAGCCATCAGTAATCTACATCGCCCGTGACAGGGGACTGTCATTTTTTCTGTGACTCCAAGTTCATTTGGTTTCATCATTGTGCTGGTATATTTAACATGCACACAGGCATGTTATCCTGTAATGATACAAAACCTGCAGCATTCTATCCATCAGTATGATTCCATTAGTTAGCTTTTAAGTAAGTTTATGAGGCCGAACCTGCTAGAGTAGGACTCCACACTCATTAGCCGTAATGGCTGCAGCCAGCCTTGACCCGCACGCGTCGAAACGTGCCTGCATAATTTGGGGATTGCTAAAAAGCTCCCCTCACATAATATCTGTGTTAAGGATCATGTCAACAGATACTTGTGTGATAGAGGAAGCCATGCGAGAGAGTTACAATGTGCTGGCCCGTAACAACGTGATAAACACTTTTTAAAGGAACTGTCTTCCGAGCAGCACAGCCCCCGGACGGGGTAATGGAAAAAAAAGTAAAAACCGGCGTGTGACTTGTAAATGATGTCACATCAAAACAGAGAGAGTGTTTTGTTTCAAAATAGACCATGCCAAGATTTCTTTTGCAAAAATGTGTGTACTAAGCTTCTTTATAAGCATGCATGAAGGTCTCCAGCGGGGAAGGTCATTAAAGCATTCAGATTCAGAGACATTATCCATTTAAATGATCTGTCTGAATCTAATGGCGTATCGTGCCTGATTTCAAGGCTCAGTTTGGAAAATCCATTCATTTAACGAATAAAATGAGTCAAATCTACATGTTTAAGTCTTTTATTATTTTATTAAGAAAGCCTGTGTTATTATCTAGCTATTGTCAGTGTAATGCATGGTATGTGTGTATGACAATGTCACTCATACCCCACAAAACTGCCTGCTTTATTTTATTATTAGTATTATGAATTTTTATGATTTTATTATTAATAATTGTATTATTATTATTAATTGTGATAATAATTGGTAACACTTTATTTTACCGTGTCCTTGTTACATGTTACATGTACTTATTCCAGTAATAACAGTAAATTATGCATAATTAGATGCAACTAACCCTAAACCGAACCCTAATCATAACCTGTTTTAATATTACTCAGTACTTGAATGTATAATTACACTGTAACACGGACACCTTAAAATACAGTGTAACCCAATAATCGTATTCTTTCACTCTAAAAAAAGAAAAGATTGTTTTTAATCATTTTCAGTTAATTACACACTCTAAAAAATACTGGGTTAAAAACAACCCAAGTTGGGTTGAAAATGGACAAAACCAGCAATTGGATTGTTTTAACCCAGCGGTTGGGTTAAATGTTTGCCCAACTTGCTGGGCAGTTTTATTTAACTCAACTATTGTTTAAAAATTACTATATGACTGGCTTAAAATGAACCCAAAATAGATTGGAAATTAAAACTCAGACACATAATTACTAGAGGCAACAATAATAATCAAAAGATAAATGTATTATTTATTAATAAGCAATTTAATAAATGTTTATTGTTTCATTATTATTCATTAAACTTATTAATAAGTGTTCATTTATTAAACATATTAATAAATGTTTATTTCCAACATACTTTGGGTTCATTTTAAGCAAGCAATATAGTCATTTACACAATAGTTGAGTTAAATAAAACTACCCAGCAGGTTGGGCAAACATTTAAAACAACCCAATTGCTGGTTTGTCCATTTTCAACCCAACTTGGGTTGTGTGTATATATATATATATATATATATATATATATATATATATATATATATATATATATATATATATATATAATATACTGTAAATGTTAACATGATTTTTGGTCAAGATCTCAGTTATCACGCAGTTCCACTAATTTACAATTGTAAACTGTCAGTGGGTTTAACTGGAGCCTTTATTGGATATTATCATTTTAAGTGGCTAAATTGTTAGCATCACTGGGCACCTAAGCTAAACTTGTATTCTGCCGATGAACAATATATGGAGCGTAGGCCAGACATGTCTGGTTTTGTTTCTGGAACAATCTCAGACAATAAAAGAAAGGAAAACCTAGATGAAAGCAAGTAGGGAAGTTAAACACTCTCATTAACAATGATATGCCAGCATTGTGCTATTTGCATATTGCATGTTTGTGTAATTTATTCACGCTTATTCGACAAGTTGAAGTTTCAAGTGTGTCCCTTCCACTCTCCCCCTATCCACTTTTATTTTTATCAGGGAATAATGATTTAAAACAAGGTCATTTGATCTTCTGTTTCAATAGACCTTAATGAAATATTCATTTACTCGCCTGTGGTTTCTCTGACAGTGTTTCTGAGGATGTTCAGCGAAGACACAAAGGCCGAGCTTTTCATCATTCAAGCCCACGTTTCACGTTTGATTCATACAGATATAGATAATTAAACCGTATTTTACTTATAAACTTATAGTTTACCTAACGTGAGGTTTTATAGGTGCCCAAGCAAAAGCCTTTTTATAATATGCAAATAGGACTTGTGGGTTGGGGGAATGTGGGCTGCGCATAATATTGAATCTTTTTCTTAGGATTGTAAAGACTAAATGTACAGTACTGTATGTGTTGTGTCTGTTCTAATACCTCTAATACATGAACAATCATTTGTGCAATATGAATGTCGTGATCTCAGTGAAATTACAGCAGTTAGATTTCTTGGACCATGTTGCATATTGTGGCATGTTTCTGCAGAGAAAATATCCATCTATTAGCCTGTCTGTAATGAGCCTGCATTTCCCAGTGTATTTTGCAAGCGTTTTCATAAAAAGTGACATACAACATATTCAAGGTGTATATTTTACATTAAGTGAGCATGACCTTGACATAGACGGAGCATTCCAAAATATATATTTCAATATTTATCATACATTTCCTTTCACAATACAAGAGACATGTTTCATATTGCACTTAGTGTTGCAGAATGAAAAATGTCACAGTGGTGTAATGTACAGTCATCATGGGTTAAACACTTATATTACACAAGCAGACTAACATAAATTCTTCTTAACTGAAGAGTGTTCTTGTACAGATTTGATGTACAGTCGTATGTAGGCTTGTGTATTTCACCTAATGCAACAATAAGCTGTAATGCTAGACGTCAAGCCACAAGATGAGCTATGTAACATATAGATGAGAACACTTAGCACTGCGGGCAGATCCATAGCAGAGGAACTCTCAGCATCACTCTAGACCATTGGGCCCTTCCATCTAATGCACAAAATCAAATTATAATTAACCACATTTAAGTTGGAGCAGCAAGTCCCTCCTTATAGGTTTCCTGTGATCTCTGCCTCTTTTTTCCGCTTCATGCCCATGGAGTAATTAATATGGTAAGACATCATGTTCGGTGAATTCCTTTGAGATGGGTTTGCGAAAGCTGTTAAAGCCGAGAGGCTGAATTAGTATTCATGCAGATTTTCTCGCTACTAGTCCGCTCTCCCATTGGGACCGAGGGCTAGATTGGGTAGACAGACAACGTTCATCCTTGATTATGTGAGCGGAATGCCACCCGGCTGCACGAGTGGAGCGGGAAAAAGGCCGTTCCTTGGGCAGCAAATCAATTTCTGTGATCTGCTAAATGGAACAACAACAGTGTGATACTTTAACCCCAGACATCAGGGCACGGAAATAAATAAATAAAGCTGCATGCTGAGGTAGGATGATTACTGCCCATTACCTATAGTCTGGGTTTCTCCATCGGTTACGAACCATTTAGAGTGAAATTTTACATATGCCATGATTGTGCAGTGGCATTAATGTACTGGTCATATCTCAATTAATGTGAACTCCAAATCCAGCTATTATTCAGATCTAAAACAGCCAGCCAGGTTTCATTTTGCTGATAATTGGCATCACTCACATAAAGCGATATATACTGTATACCAAATCTCAACTGCTTGACTTGTATTTTGCCACAAAATCGGACTATATTATCGTCCGGCTCTTTATTTACAAGTATGTCCAGCTTCATCCCCATACATACAGTATACTTGCATTGGGCGATATACACTACATAGCAAATCTCAACCACCTGATTTTTTAAACAAAAATTTAACACCCAGCTCTTTATATAAGTATGTCGAGCTATATCTGCGTACATACAGTATACTTGTGTAGGCCACTATACACTATATAGCAAATCTCAAATGCTTGATTACTTGTATAGTTGCGAAAAGTAAATATATTATCGTCCAGCTCTAATTTGCTAAAAGTACAACTATAAAACATGAAGATATTAAGAGATTATAGACATCAACATAATGCTTTGAAACACTTGTGAAAAGCGCTATACAAAAAAAAAAAAAAAAAATGTACGACAGAACATAGTTGTTGAGATGCTGTGTTGCACATTTCATGCTCAGCTACTATGTTCTCATTATGTTCTTTGTTCAGCTTAAATGTGTATTTGCTGCATGTGCATTCCATCAAATGGTTTCAAAGGCAGATGTGAATGTTTTGAGGGCTTTCTTCACTCTGGATCTGTTGTGTGCCCTCTGCTACCGGCTCTCGTCCAAGGGTGACCCTGCCCTCTTGTTAAGTAGCCCAGATTGTGAGCTTTGACTTCCCATTGGATAATTAACCCAAAGCTGAGTCTTATTACAGCTGTCTGGCAATCTGGCACAAGGTAATTCACTGCTCCCTGAATGCAGGGCCAAAGCACTGGCACCTTATGCTCCATGATTGAAGACAATCTCCTGAGATGAACAGAATTAATCATCACGGATAAAGGAGAACTAGTTTTTCTTGTGTTTAGCTTGCGTAACTATTGACTCTTCACTCCGCAGCTCTGCGCGCAAACAGCGTCGAGGGCTCAAAAGGGGTCACCTCTCGCATTCACCCATCACTTGCGTCCTGTGCACGGATGTGGCAGTTTGCGTCTGTTTTAACCTCTGCACTTCAAGCATACAGGCGTAGTTCATAACCTGCTGTTACATCTGTAGCATTTCACTTCATCGTTCTTTGTCTGTCTTACCATAGGGAATACAAATGTTTATAGACTGAAGGGTGCAGACTCCATCTGGGAAAGCAGAAGTCACATTACGGTAATCTCTGCTTGGATTAAATCTGTTGTTCATGGAGATGTTAACAAAGGTGATAAAACAAGATTAGCCAAGACACACAGAGCGGGGATTGTGGAGTGTGTTCTTATTAGCATTCACTGTGCTCTGGAGAAGAGAGCACGCTCAACTCTCCTCACGGGGGGAACAGGGTTCAGCCATTAGCATGAATAGGAAATGCTAATTTAAAGCCTCAGACACCTGCTCCTCAGCAGCGGTCCTAGCTATGCGTAGTGAGAGCTTCTAGCTCAGAGCAGTTGAGGAAGTGAAAACGTTTCATGAAGGTATACAGGGGACCACCGCTGGGGAAGCTTCTTTGAAACTGTAGCTTACCAAGCTATAAGCTAACAATCTGGGAAGCTACTCTTTTGAAAAGTAGCTAGTTACCAACAAAGCTAACTACACTGAAGCTATTTGAGGGTACAATATCTTTTTAATCATATAAGCCATATAAAGCCTACTGTATCATATTTGATATGCAAATTTCAAAGGCCTCTAAATTATCAAGATGAGCAAAACTTTGCTGGAAAACCTGTTGCACACAACCTACTAAATGTCTTCTATCATCTGATTGATAGATATACTTTCTTAGCAAGTAAAAGGCATTTTAGTATAATTGTAAAAATGCCCCCCTTCAGTTTGTATTTTAAATGTCTTTTTGCTATAAAATCTTTACTGTTTTTTAGAAATAAAAAATAAGAATAATGTGTATATTGTATTAGTAATATTTCAACATGAACACTTGTCACAAGTTGTTTAGTCACAATCTAAGACGTTTGACTTAGATGCTTGACGCAGATACAAAATTCAAGGAGTCTTTGATCAACGATGATAACCGACAAATGATATAACCAAACCAGGAGTATAAACACACTGAGAATTAAGTGACAAAGCTGGGGATAATCAGTAACTATAGAAACAAATAAGGACATAATCAGAAACCAAGGAAACTGAAACTAAACAGAGCAGGGAAACAGGAACAGAACAGAATATCAAAATTAGAATCCACAGAACAGAACTGTTACAGTATTCCCCCCTTCCGGAAGGCACATCCTTGTGCCGTAACATACCTAGTTTAACAGTGGAGGGAGGGTGGGTGTTTTGGAGGTGGAATCAGAACTGGTGATGGATAGAGAATGGGAGAAGCAGGTGGAAGAAGAACCCATGATAGAGCCAATAGAGGGTGGAGCTTTGGCGGAAGGTCCGGGAAGAACCTGGGGAATGATTGATGGAGGTGGAGCTGGAAAGAATGAAGGACAACAGACCAGGGGACCAAGGTGAAGATGTGGGCTCGACAGACCGAGCTGGAGGAGCCCGATGAGGGCGAAGGAGTAGAGGGCTGAGACGCGACCAGAAGAGCCCGGTGAAGTCGAAGGGGTAGCCAGAGCAATGAGGGTCCAAGGCGGAGCCTGAAGGACGAGGGAGCCCAGTGGAGGGCTGATGGACTATGGTGGAGCCATGGGAGCATGGAGCCGATGGGCTGAAAGGCTAAGATAGAGCCATGGGCCTGGAGACCTGAGGTGAAGCCAGGGAATCCCCATTGCAGAGCCAAGCTGGGGATTGGGAAGCCAGAGGTGGAGCCAGAGTGCTGGAACATTTACATTTACATGTACATTTATGCATTTGGCAGACGCTTTTATCCAAAGCGACTTACATTGCATTATACTATACATTTGTATTTGAGGAAGCCAGCGGTGAGGGCAGAACTGAGGAGTTGAGTGGCACCAGCCAAGACGGCGGAACCAGGGAACTGGACGGGACCAACTGGCATGAAGGAGCTAGGAGACTGGATGTACCAGCAAAGAAGGAAGGACTCTGGGGGGACGGAACATTTAAACAGTCGGATAGGACCGGCGGAGAAGGAGAGAGTTCGAGGGAGGTACAAGGCTGGGAACTGGCTCTGTTGTCTCCAAATTGATGAGCCAGAGCTTGGCTTCTGGCTCAGAGATGATTGTATTTATTTCCTCTGACTCCATAACTGACCTGGCAGCAGGCTCTGGCCTTGGGACAGATGTAGCAACACTGTGGGAGGCTCTGGCTCCATGGTGGCCACTGACTAGGGCTTTGTTCTGTGGTAAACTGCAGCATAGGAGTACTCACTCCACGTATACAGCGAAACTCCCACAAGGACCTTCTGCGGGCAGGCAAACCTTGAACCACTTGTTAAGGCCAGTATGGTAGAAAACACAGAGTGAGTGGTCTGGACAGTGAGTCCTTGCAAACAAGATCTAGGAAATCCCTCATGTGGTCTTCGAGGTGACAATCCTCTTGTTCCAGAAGGAAAAGGGAGACAGGGGGTCTAACTTTTTTTACTCATTTTGAGGGTTGGTTAATCTGTCACAAGTTGTGTTGCTTGACGCAACACAACTCAAGGAGTTGTCAAATTCAAGGAGTCTTTAATTTACCAAGAGAATACACGAGAAATACACAATAATCATACACACTAAATTATGATAATAACCGACAACAGACATAACCAAACATGGAGTATAAATAAACTGATAAATAATCTAGACACAGCTGGAGATACAGGACATAATCAGAAACCAAGGACACCGAAACACAGGAACTAAAGTGAACAGAACAGAATATCAAAATAAGAGTCCATAGAAGAGAACATAACTGTCACATTACTGGACTGAAACAGCTTATGTTTACTTGATTATCCATAAATTATTTCTAGAAATGTTAAAATTTATCATATATGATTCACCAGGCTTTTTAGTAATGTTTATTTGTTCATCTTTCAATCATTCTATTGCATTGAATTATGTTTTTCCCCCCACAAAAAAAACAAACAAAAAACTTCAGAGCTTTGATCATAACTAAGCATTTAAATATCATCTTACTAAGACATATTATTAGGAGATATAGAGTGGCATCTGATATTTATATTCACTTTATAAAAGCTCAGTTTGGGCCTCTGAATAAAACTGAGATGTTTTTTCCACCTCGAGTACGAGTTTAATATTCTCACTATATCATACTACATGAGCCATAAAAGCCTATGTATCAAACATGAAATAGGATACTCAATTAAAAACACAAAACACATTATATTATATAAGTTTGGTCAGTGGTGTAAAGTAATGTAAATGTAATTAGTTACTGCACTATATAATTTTGGCTACTTTGTTGTTTTACTGAGTATCAAAGATATTAGCAATTTTTATATCTTTGTGACTACATTTTTGACAAGTATATGTACTCTTTACTTCAATACATTTTTGATGAGTGATGCAGTTACATCTACTTGTTCTGTACATGTTTTGTACATTTGTACATAGGTCCCACATTTTTCATGGCACCTACTTCCTCTGCAGCAGTTTATTTCTTCTACAAAAGAAGTTATATCACTATTTACAGGGTATTGAAGGTAATATCTTGTGCGTTTTGCCCTTACTCTCCCAAACTTGTCAACAGGGCTACTTTAAACAAATGCGAGAGCGTTAGAAGGTAGTTGTTAAATCACAGGTGTTCCATATACTGTATGAGATGAGGACATGAGGGCCAAACCAGCACGTCCAGTGCAAATAGGCTTTGACTATTTAATTTTACTTAATATTATTTTATTCATCTGTTATATTGAAGAGATCTTTTTCTGAATGATATGGGTTTACTTATGCCCATTTTGAGCACTTGAGCTTAACTGAGACTTGAGTGTTTGTAGACGTTTAAGAGGCTGTTGTGTCGACCTTGAATCATTGCAATTTTTATTAAACGTGATTGCTCTCCTCACAAAATGTTTTTCACTGGCATGTGTCGTAGATGTTGAGTACTAATGCATCTTTGAGCCTACATTCATTATGAGTACATACTTAAATATTGTTAAAATCAGATGTTCTAACACTTTTACTGAAGTCATATTGGAATTGGTGACTTGTAACTTGTAATTGAGTCATCTTTGCTGTATGGTATCTGTACTTTTTCTTTAGTATGGTTTTCAAGTACTCTTTACACCTCTGATTACACACACACACACACACACACACAGTGCTGGGTAGTTTACTTAAAATTGATTACAAAAATTGTAGTTAGTAACATAATCCATTACATTATACATTTAAGGTAATCTGCCTACTTTTGGATTACTTTTAGATTTCTTTTGATTTAACTCTTTTATCACATTGTTTTGAATAGGATAATCATGTGCCATATTGATATAAAAATACAAAGAGAAAGATTATATATTCCATCCTTTGTTATCAACAACATGAAGTGCATTAATTACATTACATCAGGGTTTCGGGGTTTGTGAGTGGAACTGGAGGGAGTTTGTGAGTTTAATGAAAAGCTATTAAGTAATTTAAATCATAAAAATGTAAAATTAAAATAAATAATTTTAAAATCAAAATAAAACACTAACTAAAAAATGTTTTATAAAATATATTATTTACCTGAATGTCATGTGAACTTAATTGTATTATTATTATTTTTATTGACTTAATTTTATTATTGACCTAGCTTATTAACTTAAATTCTCAGGGGGTACTTCAAGTAAATATATTAGGTCAAAGAGGTTCAGCTGACAAAATTTGCATTGCATGTAAATATGAAATGATGTGAATTTGTACGTTTTAATTTGTTTGAAAGACAAAAGCTTTTCAAAGACAGCAATGCATGGTTAAATGACTCACTGAGTGATAATTCAAATAATAATTAGTCTCATCAGAAGCTGATTAGATTTGCAATGTTAAAATGTTGAGAAAACACTTCTAGTGGCCGATCTGTGTATGTAATTCCACAAACCTGGAAGACCTTCTGAAAGTATATAAGCAGTAGGGTTTCATTAGAAAAGAAAATTTAAAAGATATTAAAGAAATAGGGAAAGTCGATGATAAATAATTTATTGGCATAGTGAGAATAACATTTAATCATGTAATCAGTAAAAAAGTAACTGTAGTCTGATTACGACTATTTCAAAACATAATGTAATCTAATTACAAGTACTTATTTTTTGGAATCTGATTACATAATCCAGATTACTTTTTTCAAGTAGCTACTAATGCAAGTTACTTTGTTTTCCCATTTATTGACTGACACCTCTTCTGTCCTCATCTTGAGAAATCAGGAGTAAGCGCAGAGGTGTTGTGCGCACTGTGCAAACATGATGGTTATTGTAGTTCTACTGTAAATGTGAGCATGCATTTACTAATCTCATTGGCCCAAAACAGATTCAGTATTCCTCAAAATGAATAAAAACACACTGTAAACCCTAACGCTCAAAATAATTAATTGGTTTGAGTAGGGCAAACTCAAATTAAACAAATTAACTGTTGAGTATTTAGAACTTTCTTTTTCTTTTGAGTTCACGAAACTGACACATTTGAAGTAATCTGAATTGTTTCATTGTTTTGAGCTTTATGTACTTGTTTCTTTTAATTTAGACAAACTTAAATTTACCTGAAATTGATGTAACTGATTACCTCAAATTTTTTGAGTTTTGCCAACTTATTCGGGTTTACAGTGCAGTGAAATACAATCTCTGAATATTATGCAATCCTGCAATAATTAAATAAGTTAAATAACACAAACACACTTTATGTATTTAATCTCACTTTTGTCTACATGTTCAAGAAACCTTTCCACTACAAAGAATTCGGTTTTTCTGACTACTATTTTGTGTCATATGGCTTTACAGAGTTAAATAAGTTTTTTTTATTGTCTTTCTAGAATACAAAAACTATATTTAAAGGTGTCATTGTTACAGTGTAATTAAGTACTGAGTAAAATGAATTGACGACATGTACTTTCTATAGAATTATTAGTTTAGGGGTGGTTGCTTGTAATTATGCATAATGCAGACTGCATTTAATTACTGCCTCAGATTTTCTTCTGTTTTAAAGCTGTTAAAATGTGACATGAAAACCAGCAATGAAGCATTAGTCACGCCACACCACTAATGTTGGAAAAAGCTACTTTGAAAAACTGCTGAGCTACTGAAAAAAAAATGTAGTTAAATGGTTGGTTCACCCCAAAATTAAAATTCTGTCATTAATTACTCACCCTCATTTCGTCCCAAACTTGTAAGATTTTTGATTATCTTTGGAGCATGAATTAAGATCTTTTTGATGAAATCTGACAGCATTCTGTCCCTCCATTGACTGCCTTTGCAACTACCAGTTTGAATCTTCAAAAAGATCATAAAGAGATCGGAAAACTAATCCAAATGAACTGAGTGGTTTAGCCTAAATTAAATCTTTTCATCATAAAAAGTGATTGAGTCTCTTCAGAAATTTTCTGAAGAGACTCAATCACTTTTTATGATGAAAAGATTTAATTTAGGCTTTTACTCAAATGTAAACATTGACCAGCGAACATAAGCAGAAGCTCAACCGAACATGAATAACGTACAAGAACAAACGCAGCACGTTTGTACTACCGGAAGAGGTTTGTTCTTTATGATCTTTTTGAAGATTCAAAGTGGTTGCAAAGGCAGTGGGGCTTTTTTGAAGAAATCATCTCTCAGATTTCATAAAAAAGATCTTAGTTTGTGTTGTGAAGATAAACAAAAGTCTTACAGATTTAGCACAACATGAGGGTGAGTAATTAATCACAGAATTTTCATTTTGGGGTGAACTAACCCTTTAAGTTAGTATCTTGCTACTTTTAGTTAGTACTCCCCCAAACTACATCAGAATCAGTTTGCAGCTTGTTAAAGGGTTAGTTCATTCAAAAATTCTGTCATTAATTACTCGCCCTCATGTTGTTCCACACCCATAAGACCTTCGTTCATCTTCAGAACACAAATTAAGATATTTTTGATCAAATCTGATGGCTCAGTGAGGCCTCCATTGCCAGCAAGATAATTAACACTTTCAAATGCCCAGAAAGCTACTAAAAACATATTTAAAACAGTTCATGTGACTACAGTGGTTCAACCTTAATGTTATGAAGCGACAAGAATACTTTTTGTGTGCCAAAAATAACAACAACAAAATAACAACTTTATTCAATAATATCTGATGGGTGATTTCAAAACACTGCTTCATGAAGCTTCAAAGCTTTACGAATCTTTTTTTTTCAAATCAGTGGTTCAGAGCATATATCAAAACTGCCAAAGTCACGCCCCCCAGTGGTGAACCATTGAAATTTCGAAACATTAACGACGAAACGAAGCCTCCTTTACTGAAATCATGTGACTTTGGCAGTTTTATACATGCTCTGAACCACTGATTTGAAACAAAAGATTCGTAAAGTTTCAAAGCTTCATGAAGCAGTGTTTTGAAATTGCCCATCACTAGATATTGTTGAATAAAATCATTTTTTTGGTTTTTTTGGTGCACAAAAAAGTATTCTCGTCGCTTCATAACATTAAGGTTGAACCACTGTAGTCACATGAACTGTTTTAAATACATCTTTAGTAACTTTCTGGGCTTCTGAAAGTCTTAATTATCTTGCTGGCAATGCAGGCCTCACTGAGCCATCGGATTTTATCAAAAATATCTTAATTTGTGTTCGGAAGATGAACAAAGGTCTTACAGGTGTAGAACAGGTGAGGGTAAGTAATTAATGACAGAATTTTCGGTCCCACTTTACATTAAGTGGCCTTAACTACTATGTACTTACATTTAAAGTAATAATTTGATACAATGTACTTATTGTGTACATACATGTTTTTACATTGTACTTATATTTTAAAAACACCTGCATGTAATTACATCTGTAATTAATTTCTGTAATTACATTTATAATTACACTGTTGACCCATCCCTTACACCTTACCCCTACCCTTAAACCTACCCATACCACCAAACCTGTCCCTAACCTCACCCGTATCCCACCTCAATAGCAGCAAAAGTGTTTTGCAATTCAATATGAACCTAATAAGTACATTGTACTTATTTTTTGATGTAAGTACATAATAGTTAAGGCCACTTATTATAAAGTGGGACCGAATTTTCATTTTTGGGTGAACTAACCCTATAACTGCATGAGCAATATGGTAAACAATACATTTGGATAACCTTGCCTATGCTTAAAATATCTCTCAGTATAGTATTATTATAGTAATTCATTATACTAAAGCTGGAAGGTTTGAATGTGCATGCATTAGGTAGATTATTAAATAGCCATTCAAGTAATGGTCAGAATTCCTCCAAAGAGGAGTATATACACCCAGAAAAGCTTCCAGTGTTTACTGCAGTGCATAGTGGTTATAAGACATTGTGGGTTTGCATTCTCTTAGAAATCCACCTGAAATATTAATGTGCCCCAAACTTTGAAACATCACCCATATGACTTCAAAACATGTCCTCCCTTTAAAGCAGAATAAATAGACTTAAGGTGCATGTGTGAAGAGAAGGGTAGCATTGCAGAAGCAAACTGTTTGGCACCATACTTGAAATGGGGAACAAGTGCTCTCAAGTTTCATTGCTTTCCATGTACTAAGAGGCCACCAATGTTGAATTTGTGTTTATGTGAATGTCACATACTTTGAATGAGATGTGAGCACTATCAGTTTCCTTATAAAGGATCCACATTATCTTACTCGAGTAAAATAAATCTGAACACTTGACTGATGCAATGGGGGTAAGATTTGGAGGAGGGACACATCCAATCAACAACATTTTAGTTAATGATTGCTACCCTTGAGTATGTTTTTTGTTATCGTTGTCAAATTAATTCCGTGTAAAACAGCATATGAACAATAGCACCTTGCTGGCCTACAGATGCAAATTGTTCTCACGAAATATTAGTCCTTATTTAACTTACCGCATTATCCATTGAATGTGGCTGATCAGGTTAAATTTTTATTGAAATTAGAGAAGCCTGAAACCAGCAAAAGATGCTCCAATTCGTCAAAAATATCTTTCACCTTACATTCAACTCCACATCGAGCAGAAGCAAGGCCACACATTTTCGATTCACAGCATATGATTGAAATAGGTTGGCTGCCCTAAAGTGCAGCGTTTTGAAGCATTTCTTTTACGACCACCGCTGGATAGCTGCTTGTATGGTTTGTTTCACTTGCCAGCGATAAAATTGGGAATGGCTAGTCCTCGAACGAGAGTGTCTTTCTGTTCAAATACACACATCTCTGTCTTTTATTAATGATGGACTTGTACAAGAGCAGTGAAAACATGCTATTCAGCTGATGATAAAAGACCGTCAAGCGATGCCGAAGCAAAAAGAAGGCCAAGTTGTATTCATGTAGTTGTAGAAGCACTGACAATCTCCTGTTCGGGTGCTACCTTTCAGCTGCAACCATTCTCTATAAACTCATTTCATTCATTTCCATTAAACAGAATTTAATGTGACCCCTAATCTTTGAATTTCATTCCATTTTGTTTCCAGTTTGCCAAACTGTTCTTCACCCATGTTTCTTCTTGAGCTTGACTCTGAAAGGAAAGGTCATTCGTGGAACTGAAGTAGAGCGCAGCATCTCGGTTATAGTATTTTGTATTTTCTCAGTTGGAATGCTCTTCTAAGCATCATTGTTGAAAAATAACATTTTGTTCATTGTGTCTTCAGTCAGTAATTAGATGTATACGGTGTTGTATTACACCTCCACCTTTTCTTTTTTCAGGACTGCTCTTGTCCCATGGTCTTTAGAAAACTTCTTGTAACTTAAAACTGAGATTTAAATACTAATATTAGTCATGGTGCATAATGTTTTTTTTTTTTTCAGTCTGCTAGAGTTATCAGTTTCGTGAAATGTCCAAACCGTGAGCATTATATCCTAATTTTATAAGGGAAAACGGGGCCAGATTTCATTCGCCATCTAAATGGCCATTATCTGAATATAACACTTGTCCAGCAGACAAATGGGCCTCGGTAGGGGTTTAAGCGTTGTAATGTCGGTGAAGACTCTGGAAGGGCAATGCGGTCAATCAAAGGCCACCTAACATCTCTCAGCCCCGGTGTTGGGTGTTCCTCTCCGTAATTCTCTGATTTGACTTTGATGTGCCAATTTGCTGCTGATGAATAATTGTCTGGTTTGCTGATAACTTGTGGGAGTCAAGAGCATTCTGGTGGCACTTAATGCAAATGGGATATTTGGGTTCGGCAAATCAGGACCGTGTCCCCTGCATGTCTGCCATGTGATTCGCTGGATAAACTTACCAATTAGCGGTGTTTGAAGAAGCTATTTTTGATTAGAGCAATCAGTAAACAGCACAGCCTCTCTGTGATTGTCCTTGTGATTAGATGAGTTGTCACTTGAGAAGTTGTTGGAGATTTTAATGTATGGCCTTATAGTCCTGGAAAGTACAGTAATTACCTGATCTGTTTTCTGCAGCACAGCACTCAGAATAAAATGTGGTCGCTTGGAAAATTCTGACCAGCTCATTTTGCCTTTTTTGGAGGAGCAAAGTAATTGAGCGCAGTTAAAGGGTTAGTTCACCCTCTAATGAAAATTCTGTCATTAATTACTCACCCTCATGCCGTTCCAAACCTATAAGACCTTCAGAACACAAATTGAAATATTTTTGATGAAATCCAAGAGGTATATGACTCATCCATAGACAGCAATTTAACCACCACTTTCAAGGTCCAGAAAGGTACTAAAGACATCATTAAAATAGTCCACGTGACTGCAGTGGTTCAACCTTAATTTTATGAAGCGACAAGAATACTTTTTGTGCCCAAAAACAAAACAAAAATTATTTTATTTAACAATTTGAACTGTTGTCAAGCCCAGAACACACCAAGCCGACGGCGACAAACTAGTGGCGACGAAAGCAGACCAACGAGCTCCGACGCCGATTCAACATGTCGAATCGGCCGAAAAAAAGCCGACGAGGACCAACTTCAGCCGACGGTGCAGAACACACTGAAAAAACTTAGTCGGCCGACGAACAAAAACTGCCCGATGGCTGACCGTCGGCCTGGTGTGTTCTGGGCTTCATACACAATTGACGTAGTGAACCTTTCTGGACCTTGAAAGTGGTGGTTAAATTGCTGTCTATGGACGAGTTATATACCTCTTGGATTTTATCAAAAATATCTTAATTTGTGTTCTGAAGATGAACGAAGGTCTTACAGGTGTGGAACGACACGAGGATAAGTAATTAATGACAGAATTTTCATTTTTGGGTGAACTAACCCTTTAAAGTTGGAGATATGAAATTCGGAAGAAACAATGGCGTACCAGTTAGAAACAACATAGGCTCACTGGAAATACGTTACTTTTCAGGTGACACATCCACAAGAGGCGCTATAAGCAGTATCATTTTTTCTCCATTGCAGATGCAGATTTATTAAACAGCCCTGTGTCATGGAAAAACAAAATTATATTGCATTTCTTGTACCACATTTCAGTTTCAATGTCCAGTGACTGACTCTAAATTGCGTGCAACTTTACTATGATAAAAAAAAAACCTTACATATGGAGTGGATTATGTAATACAAACATCAAAATGTATTAATTTACAAATCATGCATGGTGAAAGTGTTTTAAGGTCATGACATAGTACTGTGCAAGAAAAAAGTCTTTATTAATCGTTCATCTCAATCGTAAATCATAATTTGAGTGAAAAAGAACAAAAGTTGGTGTTTTATTGCTTCTAAAGTTCATTCCTGCTGGAAACTGCATTTCTGCAGAAATGTCACCAGAGTCGCATATGAGACTGGGTTAGTTAGAAGAGATGACATTTTAAAACTGATCATCGCAATTAGCCTACTGTCTATTTGCAAATGCAAACCCATCTATGTAATTTTTTTTTTTATATGGACATGATCCCTTAAATGATCTTCCATAGTATCTCAAATTGCTTCTACAGAAAACGGCCTTAGAAAATCGAAATCCTGATGATGCCCAAAGCAGCAATTGATCAGGGGGAAAAAAAGTCCCTGTCTTAATACAGAATCTAATTATTAGGATGTACACATCTTAGCAGGCACTTATCGCTTAATCAATACTACTAGAGAGCGTCCATCTCTGGTGAGAGTCGAGGAGAAAGATCAGGAGCACACATTCAGGATTAGGCCTGATTAGGACAGGTTTAATGTGCTGTGTAATGATTAGGGAACTGCCCAAGCTCGGCTAATTAACCATTAAGTGCGGCTAGACCGAGGATTTGTAGGAAACCTGTGTTGCATGTCATCTTTGTTTTCCCTATCATCACTGACCCCCCAGCAAAAGTGAATGCTGAGCTAAAACTTCTTTAACTTTCTCTTTGAGTGTGTCGGTACC